>LZPO01097125.1:438307-460940 GCA_001675575.1 Neotoma lepida
ACACACGCACGCACACACGCACACACGTGTGCACACACACACGCACACACACATGCACACATGCACACACACCCCTGAAATCAATACCTCGAAGGGACTATGTGCATCCTCATGTTCATTGCACAATTTTTCACAATAGCAAAGCTATGGAATCAACCTAAATATCCATCAATGAATGGGAGGATTAAAAAATGTAACATATATAGTGTCTTACACACAANGGAATAATATTCAGCCTTTATAAAGGAAAAATTTGAACCCCAAAGACATTATGTTAGTGACACAGGCAAGGCACAAAAACACACACTGCATGGTCTTACTTACGTGTGGACTTTAATAAATTTGAGTTCAGAGAAGAAGTGTTTGGGATGGAGTGAATGGTGTGTTACTGATCCAGGCAACAAAATTTCAGATGCACCGGAGGAATAGGCTTGAAAGATTGCAGAGCAGGGCAACTATAGGCAATAACAACATACTATATATTTCAAAATAAGAGCTCAAATTAAAAATTCTCACTATAAAAGTGATAGGTAAGTGAGATGATAGATATGTTAATTACCTTGATTTAATCATGCCACATTGTTTACATATATCAAAACATGACACTGTATCCCATAAATGTATGCAATTATGATTTGTCAATCAAAAGTATTAATTTTTCAGAAAATGAAATAAGATGCTCTTGTCTCATGGACTTGATGTAGAAAATACCTGAAAACAATACATAGTTCTATAATTGAGGAAAGCTAAATACAGCAATTCCCCCAGATTCATGTGTAATTGTTTAGCATACCTGAGTGACTTTAGAATAGCTAAGTACTATATTACTGAGCACTTGATAATGGCAAATGCAATTACCAACTGAAGTGCATTAATATTTTCTGAACTGCATTTATTACTGTGGTTGCAAAATGGTTTGTGATTCCATTCACAAAGCATGATTTTATTCTTTGCACTCCTCCAATGGACACGTTTGTGGGCTGTCAATTTTTGTGTTTATGGTAATGTGTTAACTATGATGTTGCAACACTTATACGTGAGAAGGAATTAAGAATGAAGTGGTACTAGCAAGAAGAAAAGGGTCAAAGTTTACATATTACTGACTTTTAGGATGCAGTAGCTCCCTATTGTCCAAGTCATCTTATGATGTCCTTCCTCGAGGGAAGGAGGAGGAGGGTTTGAGCTAGTAAACTTTATCAAGTACAGTCTGTTTCTGTAAAGCAATCTGGCAACTCATTGAAAACTGGGGAAAAAATACTGAGAAAGACTGCCCTATGTAACCACAAAAAAGGAACAATGACATAGACAATGTGGAATATTGTATATTGTTTTAGTTTGTATCTTTGTTACTCTGATAAAACGCTGACCAAGGCCAACTTGGGGAGGAAGAGTTGATTTCACCTTGCAGTTCCATGTAACTGATGGAAGCTAGGGCAGGAACACAAGGCAGGAACCTGGAGGCGGGAACTGAAGCCGAATGTTGTTTACTGGCTTGCTCCTTGTGGTCTGCTCAGTTTGTTTTTTATATAACCCCGGTCTACTTGCCCCAGGGTTGGCACTATTCACAGTAGGCTGGGTCTTTCCATATCAGTCACAGTCAAGAAAATATACCATAGACATGTCTACAGGCCAGTCTGATGGGGGACACTTCCTCAATTGCTGCTTCCTCTTCACATAAAACTATTATTTGTATCAAGTTGGCAAAAACCTAGCCAGTGCATACAGTAAACACTGTTTCCTCTTGTACTGAAGGGTGGAAATAAGAAAGATGAACATTAATGTTCAATAAGAACATTATTGTTAGAGATTAATCATGCATTAGATCTTGTATGTCCCAGGCCTCCCAAAGAACAGTCACCAAGATGGACATAGACATGCAGAGATTTATTAGAGGAAATACAAAGAATAAAAAGAATAAGAATAGACAGGTAGAGCCTTTGGAACCATGCGGGCTTGCCATATGTGAGACAAGAGAGGGACAATGATTAGCCAGGAAGGTCTCTAATCACAGTGTATCTCTGGGACATTTTGGCCAGGTTGTCCTGAAGTCCCTNAACATAGCGGATTGAGCGCTTTCATCTCTGCCTTGCCCCATATACATTTACCTGAGGCCCGTGAATGTGACATTGTTTGGAAAAGAAGTCTGNACATCTAGTCTAAGGTCTCAGGATGAAATAATTTTGGCCCTAAGTCAAATGGCAAGTGTCTTTGTAATAAGATGCATGCACGCACATACAGATACGCACACACACAGAGTATGTGAGGGGCAACACATGAAGTCAATTATATATCTATAAGCTAAAGATCAACAAAGGCTGTTGGCAGGCACCAGCAACTAGAAGAAAAACATGAACTGAGTTTTCCCTCAAAGCCTTGGGATGAAGCCAATGCCTGTCAGAACTTCAAGTTCACACTTCTGGTCTCAAAGCTGTGAGAGAATCTACTCCCGTTGTTTCAAGCCACAGTGTTTGTGGTCATTTGCATTGGCAGCCACAGAAACGCAGCTGAAAATGAGGAGGTGTATTTTAGAGTCCTGCATCCCACACGAGGGNCCAACACCAACCAACCCTTTGCATCATTCAGTCCCTAGCTGGGGAAACTTGGCCTCTTTCTGACTGGACAGTGATACCAGAAGGGTTCTGATCAGACGATGCACCATGGCTGCCACACTACGAGACACCAGAGAAGCAAAGGGCATAGAGTGGGCTTTGCTTGGCTGAGGCTTAGTCGGTAAATCAATAGATGTTGCTTAGATGGGGGTACAAGCGTGGGATGTGATTAAGCACAATCCCTACTGTATGAGTGCAGGTAGGCGGACCCAGAACTATGTAAAATTCTACCTGGGNGTGATACCAGAAGGGTTCTGATCAGACGATGCACCATGGCTGCCACACTACGAGACACTAGAGAAGCAAAGGGCATAGAGTGGGCTTTGCTTGGCTGAGGCTTAGTTGGTAAATCAATAGATGTTGCTTAGATGGGGGTACAAGCGTGGGATGTGATTAAGCACAATCCCTACTGTATGAGTGCAGGTAGGGGGACCCAGAACTATGTAAAATTCTACCTGGGTGAGTTTAATGTAAGAAGGCTTCTTAGCTGAACTTGTGGTCCATTTCCATGGACCACATGGAAATGTGGTTTCCACAGCATTCAGGAAGGAGGATGAATGGAGGGATGGCAGGCACAGAGCCCAGGAAGGACCAGCTGCAAAGGTAAAGGGGTGGAGACTTCGGCCTCGTTGCTTCTTGAAGAACTGTCTACAAAGAATAAAATACATCAGAAAGGAGAGTCAACAGGAAGGGAGTGACAGCAGGGACAGCAACACACTCAACAGGCAGACTCAGGACTTCTTTCCAAGCACGCAGAGGATTGTCTCAGAAATGTGTCTCCTGAGTAACCTCAGACCAGAGCTATGATTCACCGGGCAAGACTCCAGGAACCCTAGTCTGCTGGGATGAAAAGATTTTGTTAGGATATAAAAAAATAAAGCTCCACTGTGCCTATTAAAAAAACAACAGACATCAGTTACCTCTATTTGGTAGACTTTCATGATACTATTCATTGACTAATATCGGGCTCAACTGCTCACTCTGATTTAGATTCTTGTCCGTTAAAGGGGATGATAAAACTTCTGTCAGTTATTGGGAGGTTTAAGTGTGTCAGAACAGTTAATCCACNGTGTAAAAGCTGATGTGACATAGCAGGCTTTACGGACCTACACAGTATCATCTAAACTTGAGTCAAACAACCTAAGGTGCCCATAATCCCATCGCTCAAACATGCCTACTACTGGATTTTAGTATATAAATCCTTCTGTAGATTGCAATTCATATATACGCATATGCATGTTTCCCCTGTCTTATTTCTCTTATGTCCAAATAAATGGATTTTCCCAAAAATTTTTCCTCCCAAAATAATGGGCTTTAGACAATTTTTTCCAGATCAATTTTAATGGTTACTTATGGCAAATATTTCTAGAGCTGACCCACATCTGGATTTCTTTTTTCTAAGCAGGGAAGGACATACCTCTCAGCTCCCTTTCAGCAGAGTCATGTGACTGGTTCTGGCCAGTTTGAATGGAACTGAGGCCTTTCACACAGAGACTGAGTGGTGGTGTCTTCACAAACCCCTTTTCTTCTAGAGTAGGATTGTATAGGAAGGATGGATCTATGGGACGGAATGAGGGTTGTTTCAGATACTTCTTTATTATAGACAATTTGTATTGAATGTCTTTACTTTTGTGTATATGAAAATATGTCTGGTTATTTCCTTAGAATAAACTCCTGGAAATAGAAGTTCTGGTTAAAAGGATTGTACATTTTAACTTTTGATATGTATTTATTAACCATAGTGCTTGAACCCAAAGTGTGACACCATTTATTATACACTGAAAAAGTGCACAGGAGGCAGGAGCATTGGCTTGGTGGTTAAGAGCACTGTTTGCTCTTCCAGAGGACCTGGGTTTGATTCCCAGAACTTGCATGGTAGCTCAATCTTCTGTAACTCCAGTCCCAGGGGATCTGACACCCTCTTCTGGTCTCTGTGGTCACCAGGCCCACACACAATGCACCGACATATGCACAGGCAAAACATCCATATACATAAAATAAAATTTAAACTAAAAAATAAAAAACCCTGCTTAGTAACCAATATTTTAAAGTGAATTTGTTTTTCATTGGTAATAACAGTTATCTTTCTTTCATATATTTATTGGCCATGTAAAATTTCCTCATAAAAGTATAATTAATATTGTATCCTTTCCTGTTTAGCTTTTTATGTATAGTAAAAATAGTTCTTGACCTGTCAAGGCTATCAATCCTGTGTTGACCCAAATTTGTACCTTGCTTGGTCTTTCAATCTTTTAATGTTTTTATATGGTACATTTACTTTTTAGGGAGNTATAATTATTAGGAGTTGCCTATGTAGCCTCTGATGTTGGTGTCCTTATCAGCTTTATTTTGAAAATGACCATCTTATCATTACAGATTCAATGCAATCCCAATTAAAATGCCACTCTTCATAAACATAGAAGAAGCAATCCAAAAAGTTACATGGCGGCACAAAGGACCAACAATAGTCACAGCAAACCTGGACTAAAATGATACAGTGGCGCTATTGCCATATCCCCTTTCAAACTATACTACAGAGCTGCAATAGCAAAACCAGCATGAGACTGGGGCAAAAACACATGCACTGATGAGTGGAACAGAACTGAAAATGCAGGTAAAATCCCACACAACTACAGATACTGATTCTTTACAAAGATGCTAAAAATACACACTGAAGAGAAAAAGACAGCGTCTTTAACAAGTGGTACTGGGAAAACTGTATTTCAACATGTAGAAATATAAACCTAGATTTTATATCTTACTGTGTATAACTCAAGTCCAATGGACAAAGGACTTCAATACAAGACCTAACACCCTGAAACATCTAGAGGAGAAAGTAAAGGGCAAGCCTTATTTACACAGCACAGTACGCACTTTCTGAATATATTCCACTAACACAGGAAGTCAACAGTCAACAGATGGGAGTTCATGAAACATGTGCAGTGAAGAAGACAATAAAGTGAATGAATAGGCAGCCCACAGAATGGGTAAAAAAAATCTTTCCCAGCTATTGATCAGACTGAGGGTCAGTGTCTAGCATATACAAAGCACTTANTAAACTAAATATTAGGGCAATAAACAAGCCAATTTTAAAAATGAATGGAACTAAACAGAAAGTCCTCAAAGGAGAAATGCTAATGACTAGAAAGCACATAAGAGGTGCTCAACATCTTTAGTCATTGTGGGGATGAAAATTAAAGCAACTTTAAGATTCTATCTCATCCCAGTCAAAATGTCCATCACCAAGAACACAAATGGCAACAAATATTGGCATGAATATGGCAAAAGGGTAACTCTTATACACCCTTGTAAATTAGTTAATGACTTTGGAAATCAGTTTGAAGTTAAATAAAAAGCAACTCCCCCCCCCAAAAAAAAACCCAAATAAAAAATAAAACTCTAAGTAGAGCTGCCATCTGAGCCAGCTTTGTAAGCCCTGGGCATATACTCAACACAATTGCACGCACATCCATATTTCTTGCTGCTTTATTCACAATAACTAGGAAATGAAATCAATGAATTAAATGAAATAGATATTCACCAAGAGATGAATGACTAAGAAAAATGTAGTCCATATACACAATGTAATAACTCAGCTGTAAAGAAAAATGAAATCATGAAATGGATGGAACTGGAAAAATTATGCTGTGTTAGGTAACTCAGACTCAGAGAGACAAATACATGTTTGTGTCATACGTGGATCCTAAGTTCTAAACATTTGTTTTGTGTGTTTAACTTGGAGTGGAAGTGGAAGGCAGCAAACTAGAAAGAGGTAGTTTTGGAGAGGGTGCATGTTAAGAGTGAGGGAATGGCAAATGTAGGTTCAAGGAGAGTAATGAGGTGGAATACTGGAGGGGAAAGGCTTAAGCAGGGGTGTATGTATGTGGGAGTGTGGGGAAATCAAGGATGAAAGGGACTGCTAACTCAGAGGGAGGGAGTATGAAAAGGCACAAGGAAATATACCATCTCATAGCCCAACTTAAAAAAAAATAAGTGAAATGATAGTAGAACATATGTGAAATGGAAGAAGAGGGGGAATACTGAAAGTTAAAACATTAAGCAGAGATGGGAGAGGAAGATGAGGAAGTGGGTGGGTTAGTCAAAACTTAGGATCCTAGAAAAACCTTGTGGAAACCCCCTAGCCACTATACTACACTATAATTTCAAACTACAACTAAAAGAGGCGGGGGTTGAATGGAATTACCTGCCACAGATAGATTATCTTGCTTCTAGAAGACATGGACTATGAAATGAAAATCACAGTACTAGGCATGGGATATCTNCCTACAAGTTATTGATCAGGCAGTCCCCATAGCTCTCCAAAACAGCAAAGGCTATTGCCATTGTCCTAGGTTTCCCAACATAACTACAAGGTAAGACCCTATTGCAAAGTCCCCTGACACTCCTTTCACNAAGTCCCTGGTCCCTGTTCATGGCACCATCTGTGGGAGGCTGGCTGGGAGACCAGCTCCCACATTTTACCCCAGGGCACTCTTGAGGAATGAGGGATAAGAGATTTAGATAGAAGATATCCTACACAGGATAGCCTTGGGAGGGCCTGGATCCTTATCCATCAGCCCCTCTGTCTCTTCTAAAGCGCTATTTATAGGAATGCCAAGGGGTGGACCAAAAGACTTCCCCCTAGCTCAGTCAAGTGTAGACCCTTCCAATCACCTGGTAACCATGCACATCGTCAAGCAATCCTCTACTGCAGCTCTGCTGGCTAAAGCAAGCTCAGCTCTCACTAGGAAACCTTTGTGGGCCTTCACAGGCCTTATTGGAGGGAGTGTNTCAGGGGAAGTAGGCTTTGAGGTCTCAAATGCTCAAGCCAGGGCCACAGTTTCTCTCCTTCCTGATGCCTGCAGATCCAGATGTGAAACTCTCAGCAACCATGTCTGTCTATGTGGCACCATAATCTCCACCATGAGGATAATGGACTCAAGTTCTGAACTGTAAGCAAGCCCCAGTTAAATGCTTTCCTTTGTAAGAGTTGCCACGGTCATGGTGTCTCTTCACAGCAATAGAACATTGACTAAGACATAGTGTAATAGTGGCATGACTGTTATAAGATAACAAATCAATTTCTGATTGAACCTGAGGCTTATTCCTTAGGAGGGAACTGCATGCTTGTTAATGTAATCCTAGTCAAAAGCTTGTAGCTGGGGAGGTCATAGGCCCTAGACTAAAGTATGCCAATGGTATTTTGCTAAATGGTCATGCTGTCACGTGGCTGTCTAAATGTTAGGTTTGTGTTTATATAGACATGAGCTGCTCTCAACCTTGGTCAGGAAGTTTTTTTTTTTTTTTTTTTTTTTTTTTTTTTTTTTTTTTTTTTGCGGTGGACAACAGTCAATGGAGAGATGCGTAATTGCTCTCATTTTTCTGTATCAATTAAAAATTGTGCCTATATTTAGGATTTTACCTTGACTACTTAAATTATTACCCCTCTGGCTCCTATACCCTATATTTAACCTGCTATCATTTTCCATTTGATTTACAATAACACTCTAGTATATAATATATCATACATTATTATGTAATATATAACTATAATATATTATATTATTATAGTATATAATAAATTACTGTGTATTTTAATTCCTTCATTNACTAATTAGTTGATGGAGACATCTTTCCTAAGTCAGTACATTGTCTCCTATAGGTTTAGAATTTACTGAATAGTAAAAATCCTTCCTCTCCTCCTCTTCTTTTTGGTAAAAATTAGAACTTTGGCAGCTACAAAATCCTTCAGAATAACTAGAACAATCTTGTAGTGCTTTTATACGAAAATATTCACTCTTCAAAAGAAACCCACAAACTGCCAAGACTGAAGCAGTGTGAAGAGGATAGGAGATGCCTCTCTACCCGTTGGGTCTCTNCCACGGCCTCTGGAAAGGATGTGGGAAGCTCTTGCTCCAGACTTCTTCCTTATCCAATGGCATCCTATCCCACCAGTGACATCACAGAGTGTGATGGTTAGTGTTCACTATCAGCTTGATTAAATTGTTAATTGATGTGGGAAAGTCATCCTAATTGTGGACATTCCAAAGCAGGGGTCCTGAACTGTGTAAGTGGAGAAGGGGAATGGAGCACAGCGTGCGTTCATTTTTTGGGGGTTCTGATTTTGAAGGTGATGTGACCCATGGTTTCAAGCTCCCACTGCTACTGTGAGCTAAAGTAGACCCCTTCTCTCTTCAGTTGCTTTTCTTGTAGTATTGTATCTCGACAACAAGAAAGACATGGGGCATCCACAAAATACAAGCATGTGGTCTTCCTTTTCCTATACCCTCACAAACTAGCAGAGCCCCCAGCACCTTTCAATGGCTTCTCCCTTCTGCTGTTTTCCCCTGCATTGCTGTGGCTGCACTTCTGTCATGCGTTGACCCCACTTACCCTTTATCTGCTTTTGAGTTGCTCTAAGTAAGACCTTTATTGCCCCAGTACTTGAACAACCATTTCACACTAAGTGTTTCACTTCACAGAAGCCATTTAAATAACTAAGCATCTCCAAGCTTATCTGCAGGCAATATAATGTGAAACATTGAAGATGTGCTATAGACAGAGAGGTGACAAGTATGCCATGGCTCACTTTCTCTGGATAAAAGTGCTTCGTGGAGGTCCGAATTTCTTGAGATGCATTTACATGTCATAAGCTTCTGAGGTGGCAAAACTAAGGATCAGCCTCTTATGGTTCAGCTGTGAAANGGCCCCCAATAGACTCAAGTGTTTGTAAACTCTTGGTCTCCCAGATGGTGGAAATGTTTTGGGNGACTGTGAAACCGTTGAGAGGTGTGGCCTGGCTTCAGAAAGTGAGTCACTGGGGGGTGGGCCTTCCCATCTTGTTTCTGCTCCTGTTCCACTGAGACATGAACAAACAACCTGATGCTCCTGCTGCTGAAGCTACCAGCCATCCAGCCACAATGTACTCCCTGCTATGATGTGCTGTGCCTTAAGCCTGAGCCAAAACAGAACCTTCTCCCCTTAAGATGCTTTATCAGGGATTTGGTCACAAGGATGAGAAAGTAACTAACGGTCAACCTTCTTACCACCTCTTGTAATATCTGTGNCTCTATGCTCTAAAAAGGATACAATAGTCATCACTTNAAACATTTTTTGTAGCTATAGCATAGAGCAAGGAAGGACCAGTTTCATATTTAATTATCACTTACTCTAGTTCTGGTGCTGATAGAATGAGATCCAAGTCATTCTGTAGCTATCATTCCTAAGACCACATGTAATTCATTTACTCAAAGGTTTAGAGAGAGTACATGGAGACTAACCTTTCCCTTGTACATTCCGTGCAAATTTAAAATGATTAAATCTTTTTTTTTTTTTTTTTTTTTTTTTTTTTTTTTGGTTTTTCGAGACAGAGTTTCTCTGTGTAGCTTTGCGCCTTTCCTGGAACTCACTCAGTAGCCCAGGCTGGCCTCGAACTCACATAGATCCGCCTGCCTCTGCCTCCCGAGTGCTGGGATTAAAGGCGTGCACCACCACCGCCCGGCTAAAATGATTAAATCTTTAAAACAAGATAATGTCATACGTTTTGATGAGAAGGGTGAGTTCTCTAATTGGAATTTGTTGACATGGATTTGCAGGATTCTCATTCATTCATTCACTCATTCATTCTTAATGTCTATTGACTGTTTTCACCAAGGCTTTAACTTTCCATCCTCAAGAACAATGATCCAAAATAACGATCTTTCCTCTACTTATCACCCAGTATGTAGTAATTTTTAAATAGTTGCTCCNAGAAAAAACATGATGTGACTCAGAAGTGCAGAGAGAATATTGAAAATGTGGACTTTACCAGTGAGGGACAAGGGAATTGAGGATTGTGCAAGGCAGTGATGTTTTGATGGGCCTTGGAATACAATGGGCAAGGATGGAAGTGAGTACACTGGAGTGAGAACCTGGGAGTGAGAATGTATGGTCAGGGCTATGAGACCTCCAGAATAACAGAAGTATTCAAACTGGAATATAAGAAAGGGCNAGGAAAGAAAAGAAGGTTTGTAGAAATGTAGAAACTGAAGATACAAAGTCATTTAAGGATTTCGGGTGTTGATAATGACAAGGCTTGAGTATACTTGTAGAAGTGAATGACTGACTTGTGGGCAGAAAGGGAGAAGCACGGATATTAGAAAGATCATGTGTTTGGACATTACAGTATGAAGTTTTCAAGAGTTATGATAGGAGTAATGGGCAAACATGAAAGTCCTATTACAATAGTGGAGAAAACAACAAAAACGTGTGCTCTGTATCGTGGCAGAGAGAAGACAGGTGTCATAAAAGTTACATGAGTGACAGAGTGAAAGTATAACTATAACAGAAACATTAAACAGACACAAGACAATCACTTCGTTTTCCAGAACATAGGGGCTTAGACCTCAAGACAAGCTATGGCTAAAAGNTCTTCTTAGAAATCATTTCAAGGGAACTTTTGAGCTAGCATCAAAGGAGTGCATATATTTCTAGAACACGGAAGTAGAATCCCACAGAGGGAATGCGNGCATTGGAAAGCGGCTGTTTCCTTTATACACCCTGATACCTTGTGCCTCCATTCTTGTGGGCAAAATGAATACGGGAGACAACAAGTTTAAAACCTGAAGCCAGTCCCAAGGGGACACCCAACAAAAGAGTCATCCAAAATGAATCTCATTGCACACCACAGCAAGAAATCATACATGCCTTGACTCTAGCAGTGGACAGAAAAGAAAAAGTTACCTCTTTTGAGAAATCTCACCTGTGACGCTGCTTGCATTCTTTTACTAATTAACTATTCTTATAAATTCATGATAAAAGAAGGTATATGGTCCATATGAAAAANACTGAAATACGTAAAACAAAGAATAACAACCAAGCCTAGAAAGTTGAAGTTGTGGTTTAAGTGTCAGGAGCTGGGCAGAAGTTCCCCGAGGAAAGGAATTGCAGACCTCACTTCAAAGAATTACCACTCGACATTCAGAAGAAAAATAACTCACAGTAATAATTGCACACCATCCAAGAAATCTATGTCCCTTGGGAGAAATCTGGCAGAAAACAAGACAGACATAGAAAGATTTCAAATCTCAACATTATTACTTGTACAATACAAGATGTTTAATAGTTTCCAAAGAGTTCCTTAAAGCATAGTCATCTTTAGGGGTTGATGGTGGGGGATGGTGTCCAGGACCCCCTAGAGACACTGTTATCTGAGGATGTTTGATTCCCTCACATAAAATGAAGTGCATGCTAACTGATTTAAATTATGTTTGGTTACTAACAAACTGAGTATCCATAATACATATGTTTGGAACTGGATGTGCTTTAAATATAGAATTTTCTTTCTTTTTCTGCTTTTTTTTTCCTTTTGGAATAGCTGCATAGGTTTTCTACTGAGCATCCATGATTAAAAAAAAATCCCAAGTCCTTCAAAACCCAAAGTTGCTTCAGTTTCAATTCTTAAAAAGCATTAGAATTTCGAGCATTTTGGATTTTCATATTAGGGGCTGTGCAACCTGTACTCAACACCGTGTGAATGCTATGTAAACAGATATCACACTCTCTCATTATTAGAATAATAGTTTCGTGTTCAGTACAGAGGCACATTGTTTGAAATATTTTCAGTCTGTGGTGGCTTGAAGTTGCAAATCTAGAGGGTGGAACACCACATGCAAGAGCATCACTCCATACGATCCTATAAATTCNCCAAATTAAAAATAAAATTCTGCTTGTACCTAGACACAGTGCAGATAACCTCAAAACACACAAAAACCCATAAAACACAAAAAACATGAAATATAAAAAACAGCCTAGGATCTTGTATTTAAAAAGCATTTATATTGGGAGCTGGTTTTTCAGTAACATTTATGGAAGCAGAGTAGACTAGCATTTTAAATATGATGAGCAGTCAAGAGTCAGAGAGAATTGGATACACAGTGAACTGTCTCTCAATAAGATGAAGAAATTTTCAAAATTACACTCAGTTCCTGAGCAAATACACCACTAGTACACTGGCAATAAACAAAGTCCATATATATGAAAGAAGATGGGTACAAATACCATGAGAAATATCTTATTAAACAGACTTGTAAACAAGGAACACTACAAATAAAATTACATTTAATTTATTAAAGAATAACTGAAATGCTTGTTGACCATTATTTACAATTCCAGTGAGGAGTCATAGACAATGTTTTGTGATATTAGGAAAGAGGCTACATATGCTTGTTAATANGACCGTTTGTTACACATCTGTTAAACAATACATGTGACTACTGAAAGAATAGACATATTTTACAGAAGAGCAGGGAAAGAAAAGTGAAACCAGGAGACATTTAAAACCAAAGTCTAGTACGTCAGCACCTGATTCTTTATAAATAAACAGAAACCCACCCAGGTAAACTTATGAATTCAATATAAAGGCAGTGATAATCCACATATTTTAGACACTTCATGAGCAGTGGGTAGATTTCTGTCTTTGGCTCTGCTTCTATCCTGGCCTGTCCTTCCTTAGGTTCTGTGTCACAGTTCCCATGAGTGCAGTGACTGACTTTTCTCTACTCTCTGTGATACTTGGTATAAAAAGAGGTGATTTAAAAACCAGAGAATTTGGTAAAATTACCCATTGGGGTGAATTCTTTTCTTGAATAAAGAAAAGTTGTTGATAGTGAACTGATTTTAGAAGTTATCTAGTGTTTTTTATTTCATTTTGAGTCAATTGTGGTGGTTTATATTAGTCTACAAATGTCTCCATTATAGCTANGCTTTTGTCTTAAAACCTATTTTCATCCATGATTTTACAAATGAAGAGAGAAGAAAGATTTCAAAATGTATCTTCTGTTAGCGATTTGAGAATGTGTGCCAGTATAAAAAGCAATGGGATTGAAGATGCCGAAAAGATAAGCCAATTTTCAGTTGCCTGTGTCATCCAAACACATTCCTTTTCCCAGTAGTCCTTGATAGAGAATGTATGGTCATACGACTGTTACAGGCATTATAAGTAAGTGGAAGTGGCATGTTTAACTTTTGAAATACTCATCAGAAGAGAGCTGAGATTTGGGTCAGTGAGTACAATGCTCATCCAGCATGCACAAAGCTTGAGTTCAGGTACCAGTACCACATAAAACTGGACAAGGTGGCACACCCCAGAACTCAGGAAGTGGAGGCAGAAGGATAGAGAGTTCAGGGTCGTCACTCACCAGCCAGCCAGCCAGCATAGGCTACAGACCCTGTCTCAAAAAAAAAAAAAATGAGGAAAGTAATAAAAGAAAAAATGATACACGTCTTAGTTTCTTTCCCTTCCTGGTGCTGCTGGCTGGAGTGAGAATGCCAACCCCAGCTGACAAAGTGATTTTAGGAATGGAGTCTTGTCTAGAGGGACCATCAGTNGAAGGCTCATCACTTCTTGAGGTCTTTGTGGAACAAGGCTGCTGTTTCACCTGGACTTATTTTGTCTGAATTTTAACACAAGAGAAAGAAAGCTCTGAGGTATTGGTGCTGTTGTTATTGGGAAGTTTTAAAGTACTTGTGGATGACCTTAATCAAATCCACAGAAAACGCTTGCAGGACAACCACCTACATATACATAAACACAAGGATGTTTCTCTTCATCCTATTCACATATGTTTTCCCACTGTGAAACCAAGTCTGACTTGAACTTTAAGTATAATTAGCGCATTTACCGACTTGAATATTGGAAAATACAAAAGGAGAAAGATCAAGGGTAATCACAAGCCTTAGACAATTACTGTAAGTTTTGATGTGTATTTTTATATCAAACAAAAACTAATCCTCTCTTCCTTGACAATGGTTAGAGAGCCATCCATGGCTATTGATAAGCTGGAAGTGATCTGGGTTAGCAAACATTTTTCAAAGTCCCTCTTTCTACTCAGAGATAAATTTGATTTTCAAGAATATCATTTCATGTATTAAAAGGCCCCAAAGTGGGCTAATGCTTTGGGCTTGGGTGGAAAAGTGAATTTTCAACTACAGAGNGAGGATTCGTGCTCTAAAACTTCATAACCTTTCCTTGTAGGTTGAAAGACTGGAANACATTTGTGCTATGAGCAGTGATGGCCCCGTGGAAGCCATTAGTCTAAAGGTCAGTACACTGTGAGGTACCAATTTTAGTAAGTGGATTCTGTGATTAAAAAAGAGTAGAAGAATAAAAGGAGAGTGTAGGAAAGGGTGAATTCTCCTGGTTCAGTTCTACAGAGGGGCTCTACAAGGTTCCAGTTATGAACTCCTTGAGCTCATCTGTGAGCTCACTGTAGGTGATTAGAAATACTTGCCTATATATGTTTTATGTATGTCATATATTTTCATCACATATACATAATATTTGTTACATATTATGTGGATTATTAAATATATATATATATATTACTTTCTGTCTGTGTTTTAAAGTTTCATAGTCTAAAGCTTGAGCAATAGTCATGGTCACATACTCTGGCCTAGTTTCACTAACAAGACAGTCTTTATCAAGTTAAAATAAAACAATCCTAGATCTACTAGTGATTTTTATTAAAATGAAGTTGTAACAGGATACTTCTTATTCATTTCAGTGAAATTAAAAACAAAATAAAAAGGATTAGAGCCAGGCAATGGTGGTGCAGGCCTTTAATCCCAGCACTCAGGAGGCAGAGACAGGCAGATCTCTGTGAGTTCTAGGCCAGCTTGATCTATAGTGGGAGCTCCAGGACAGGCTCCAAAGCTACACAGAGAAACCTTGTCTCAAACAAACAAACAAACAANCAATCAATCAATCAATCAAACAAACAAAACCCATGCTCACACACACACACACACACAAAAAAAACCCAGCAACTTTTCTACAAATGTTCACTTAGACCTTACCTTGAAAGATACAGTGTCCTACTCATGCTGGATTCATTGATGAGGAAAGATAGTGTCCTACTCTTGTTGGATTCATTGATGAGGAAAGATACAGTGTCCTACTCACATTGGATTCATTGATAAGGTGAGAGACAATAGAGCAAATTACTGTCAATAGGATATATTCACACACATTGTCCAAATCATAGTCCCAAACTTATAGAAACATCTGTTATTTATTCACTGTGACATTACTGTATTTGTATTTGTGGTTTAAATATATATTTTATAATTATTTTGTTCTATGAAAGTGCTACAGACATGGCTTAAAAATTTAAACATACAATATACCATGCAGTAAAAATGTCCATGCTCATCCCTCATCTAACCCTTGGGCCATCATTGCTCTGTATAGAGGCATCATCTCTCAACATCTTAAGAGAGCTTACTCCAGAGAGAATGGTGGACACAGAACCCAGGGACTTCACACAAGATAAACTCTCAACTCCTGAGGTACATCACCAGTCCCAATATGTTAAGACTTCCCTTAGCAGTGTGTGTGTGTGTGTGTGTGTGTGTGTGTGTGTGTGTGTGTGCGTGCGCGCACGTGTGTAAGTCAGAGGTTCACATCACATGTCTTCCTTTCTTGCTCTTCACTTTAGTTTTTGAGATAGGAGTCTCTCACTGAACTTGGAACTTACTACATTGGCTAGACAGCAGGCCCCCAGAATCTGCATGTCTCTGCTTGTCCTTACCAGTTGGGGTTGTAAGTGCACACCACCAAGCCCAGCTTTTACAGAGGTGTTGGCAATCTGAGCTCAGGTCGTCATGGTTGGCCAGCAAGCACTTTACCTACTGAGCCACACCCACAGCCCATCACTTAGGAATTTTCATGATATGTTATCTCGTATATGGCTATCCATAACTTTCGTACTTTCATGTGAATTATGTCATTTATCATTATACAATGCCTTTAAAGTATTATCTAATGCTTCTTTGCTGTGAATTCAAGCTTGTCTAATATCATAGCACCAACATAATTTTGTAATTTCATTTGCATGATACTCCATGTTTTCTATAGAGACACCTCAGAGTTGAATTTTTATTGTGATTCAGTCTGAGAGTCTTCGCATAGGAGAGCCTATAGCATGCACCTTGTGTATGTTTTCATCTTGCTGTTATCTTTCAATTCTGACATTAGTTCTGCTCTTGCCATTTATCCTTTGATCCACTGTCTGGGTTTACTGTGGCTTATTTCTACACATGCTCTTTTCTTCAATGTGTATCTTTTCATCTTAGCCTCTATCCATCACCCTGAGCACTGCTCACATGGAGCCAGCTGAAATTAAATTCTTAGTGAAGAGTTTTCAAGAGCATTGCATTATTTGAAACCCATCTCAAACCCACTTAAGATTTCCCCAACCTTTCCATCAAGAACCAAGCGCAAGACAGCTAAATAGCTGTGCTTCTGGTACTGTTGTAAAAAGGAGAGGGGAGAGCGCACATCCCTGTCTCCTTCCTGATTTTAATGGGATTGTTTTGAGTTTCACTTCACTTAGGATAATGTTGGCTGGGGAATGCAAATTGGTGCAGCCACACTGGAAATCAGTATGAAAAATCCTCAAAAAACTAAAAATGAATCTACCATATGGCTACATATACTACCCTTTGGCCTATGACCAAAACACTCCACATGCTACTCCAGGGACACCTGCTCAGCAATGTCTGTAGCTCCCTATTCACAGCAACCAGGAATGGAAACAACTTAACTGTCCTTCAACAGATGAATGGATAATGAATATATAGCACATATACATAATGGAATATTATTTAGCTGTAAAGAAAAATGAAATATTGAAATTTGTAGGTAAATGGACAAACCTGGAAAAGATTATACTGAGTGAGGTAATCCAGACCCAGAAGGCCAAATTCCACATGTTTTGTCTCATCTACAATTCCTAGCTCCAGATCTTCAGATGTGAGTATACAGCCTGCAGTAACCAGGAAAGTATAAAAGGGCCATATTGGGGGAGGCTTGAGCGAGTAATAGCAGGACACAGATGACATGAATGGGAAATGGAAGAATAGGGAGGGGGCTCCAACTGCAGAGGATGGAACAATGAAGGAAAAGGAGGAAGGAGGGACAAATAAGACCAAATTTGTTTGATAAAGCCTCAAGGAATAATATTTCATGTTTACCTAAAATTACACACAATACATTTAAGTGCATACATGCACATACATACACACACATGCACATACAGACACACACACACAGACACACATCTGTCTCTTATACACATCTAGATGTGTATAAGAGACAGATTACACACAATACATTTAAGTGCATACATGCACATACATACACACACATGCACATACCTGTCTCTTATACACATCTAGATGTGTATAAGAGACAGAAACAACACAAAACCCAGACAGGAAGATAATGCTATGGGATGTCATTCTGTATGCTGTGAGATAATGCCCTTGTATACTGCTTTAATAAAATGCTGCCAGACAGGAAGTATAGGTGGGGAGAGCAGCTTAGGAGAATTCTGGGAAGAGGAAAGGAGTCAGGAGTCACCAGCTAGGCACAGAGGAAGCAAGATGACAAGGCAGAACTAAGAAAAGGTACCAANCCATGTGGCTAAACANAGATAAGAATTATGGGTTAATTTAAGTGTATGAGCTAGTTAGTAATAAGCCTGAGCTAATTGGTCAAGCAGTTATAATTAATATAAACTTCTGACTACATTTGGCACTCACCGTTGGGCATTGAGCCATATAGACCTAAGAAAGCTTAAAGATTCTGAACGCACAGAAACAGAGCCACACTGGGCTTCCTAGTCTCACAGTCTCAGGCCACCAGCAGTGCAAACTTGTCTCCTGACAGCTGCCTGTGAGATAGAGCTGGCTGCCAGCTGCCATGAGCTAAGCAGCATGGCGGATTCCCGCCAAGGTACACAGTGGTGTCTTCAAGTTGTGCAGCATGTTGCATGGTGGATATAGCTTTTGCTAGTACAGACAAAAAAATAAAAAAAGGAAAGAAAGAAAAGGTTTTTGGGCTACACGTTGCTGGATAGAAGCATAGACCCACTGCTTTCCAGAGTAGGCCGTGAGCATGGTTCCCCCAGGGCTGGCAGTAAATGTAATTCCACCATGTTGGGAAGCTGAGGTGGGAAGAGTCAGCAGCCAAGGCTGCTGTTTCTGTCCTAGCCACTCTGCAGTTTAAAGCAATAGATACACAATGAACAGATTCAGACGGAATAAACCTCTAAATGGTTTACATTTTGCGTAAACCTGTACATAGGTTTGGAAGAGAGAGGAAAAGGAGTATATGCAGTTATATAAAGAAATAGTTTTAAAAAATAAAGTCTTTAAAGAGACAGTAAAAGTGATATAAAAAATAAGCCACATAAAGATGGAAATCACACAGAGAGTCTGGATTATATTATCGTTGGTATTTTTAACTTCAGAAAGACATTTGATTGTAAAGACTGCTGAGTTAAACCAATATATATATTTTAAAGATATCTTGACTTCAAAATTTGGATCTGAGGATATATTGCTTTGGAAGGAGGCTCTGCTTTTGTTTCCACAGGAAGCAAGAGGCTACAGATTTGTTCCAGGTTAAGATATATCAGGTTTGATCAGCCAAGACCCCCTGAAAGGTCTCCAATGACACCATGGCCCAGATGATCCAACATCCAGAACGGCTTCAAGGCAAGTGGCTCAGACAATGCAACTTCACAGACTATTCCAGTCAGGACTTGATCATAATTCTTAATTTTCTCAGGATTCCCATTAGATTGCCAGAGCCCTCAACCAGCAGGAAATAATATNAGAAGCTATGTCCAAATTCCCAAAATATTGTTTATAAATATTTATTTTTATTTAAAGGAGGTTGATTATAAATGCAATCTCTTTCTAAAAAAGAAAAGGGGATAGTATAGATATTGTAGGATAAAAGGGTAGATTATTGAATCTACTTTTAAAGAGCAACAACTTGTTTAAAATGTTTTACATTGCTATAGATTTTAGTTTTTTACAAATTTAAAGTTAATTTTGTTATACTGTATATATATTTCTACACTCGTTTAAGGTATTATATTTATGTAATTCATTTAAATTGTAATGGATAATTAAGAAATACAAATTAATAGTCATCTAGGATAATCAAACTTATAGTCATGTTAGTTAAGTTTTTTAGGTGTATATAGATATATTGTAATTAGGTAGGTAATCTTCAAACACTTCAAAGACTTGAATACAAATTAATAGTCATCTAGGATAATTAAACTTATAGTCATGTTAGTTAAGTTTTTTAGGTGTATATAGATATATTATAATTAGGTAGGTAATCTTCAAACACTTCAAAGACTTGCAGAATATGATAGTTAAAATGTCTTAAAAACTTAGACTTTCTGGACAATGAGACACGTCTGCTCCNGGCAGCACCGATTTACTTCAAAGAGAAAGACGGGCATCAAAGACACTCTATATGGAGTTTATTTTCTTCTTGGCAAAAAAAGCCATTTGGGCAAGAAACTGTTNTTGCCTGGCTGCTTGACAAAATGTTGTATAGACTGAACATGCANGACCCATGGAAAAATGACCACTGAATTCGCCAAAACAAGGTGAAATGGTCCTTCAGNTTCCTGCTTCGCAGAGGAGACTGCCAGATATTCTACAGGACACAGGGAGAAGCGACTAAAAAGCTCTTGGCCTATTGGCTGAAGATAGATGCCCCAACATTGCAGAGGAATTTTGGATGACTCTCCAGGCAGCCAGCTATCTCTGTCATTTAGTTTTTTGAAAGTTGCTTACAATGCTCTTCCTGTTTACTTAGGTAATATTATATCCTTCTGAGGTCTTTGATGTAGTTGAAGACTAGATATTATAATTATAATTTTCCTTCATTATGATAAAAGATTAATTATATACAAAACTTTAGACTCACAAATATAGGATAGATCATAGAGTATTTTCTTCAATTTTGCCAAATACAAATAGACTAGATATTGTAACTGTAATTCTTGCTTGATTACTATTCTATTATATGTAATTTTACTATGTTAAAGTTAAAACCTTCCTTTTTGATTAAACAGAAAAGGGAAGGTGCTGTGGGATGTCATTCTGTATGCTGTGGGATAATGCCCTTGTACACTGGGCATTTAATGCTGATTGGCCAGTAGCCAGACAGGAAGTATAGGTGGAGCAAGCAGCCNAGGAGAATGCTGGGAAGAGGAAAGGAGTGAGAAGTCACCAGCCAGACACAGAGGAAGCAAGATGACAAGGCAGAACTGAGAAAAGGTACCAGGCCATGTGGCTAAACATTGATAAAAATTATGGGTTAATTTAAGTATAAGAGCTAGTCAGTAATAAGCCTAAACTAATGGCCAAGCAGTTATAATTGATATAAACTTCTGACTACAAGAAAAACCAAACTGTATCAAATAAAACCACACACACACACACACACACACACACACACACACAACTGTAGAGTCCATCATATGTTGGTCAACTGCTCCTGAACATGAGGCCTGCCCTGTGTCACTCCATTGGAGAAAACTGATTTTCTCTCACTCAGTAGGTATAAGTGACAGTTCAACTGTTAACCTTTACCCTAGTGGCTAGGTTTTCATTCATTTTCATTCTCTCTCTCTCTCTCTCTCTCTCTCTCTCTCTCTCTCTCTCTCTCTCTCTTTCTCTCCCTCTCTCTCTTTTGATTTTCAAGACAGGATTTTCTGTTTTAAACTCACTCTGTAGACCAGGCTAGCTTCAAACTCACAGAGAGCTTCCTGCCTCCCCCCACTATATAGACTATGTAGCCCTTGGTTTTCTTTCAAGGGTTGAGGGTGGGCCCCTATTGCTGAAGATACTTCACACTTTGCNCAAAAGACTCAGATCATTTGAGCAGGATCTGACCTGAAGNCTCTTTCCTTCAGTCTAGCCACCAGGGTACTAGGAAATACTGTGCAGACTGCCAGGGGAGGGAAGCAATTAATCAGTCTCAGCCACATACAACATCATAGTAATGACAAGTATGGGAAAATGTTCATAAAGATGCAGTAACTGGCACTCACATGTCAGTGGCAACCAATAGCTGTCTAATTGGATTTAAGACCCACTCAGCAGGAGGGAAATCATGTCTGGTNCTGGAAACTAGTCAGCTTCCCCAGGCTAGTGAAGTCTAAGAAACTGCTACTACCATTTTACTAGACCAGCATAATTCCTTACTACATTCTAAATCTTACCCTTATACCTAAGATAAATGTGGCTACCACCNTTCATCAAAGAATCCTCCCTGTACAGCAAATGGAGACCATCATAGAAACCAGAACTCGACACAACTGCAGAGATCTATGGATTGTGGGGAGTCCAGCTCCAGTGGATACCTCTACAGAACAGCTCCTACATCTATGGCTCAGGGAACTTCGAGAAGAGGGAGCAGGAAGATTGTAAGAGACAGAATGCCAGAAGTCTGCTGTGAAACAGTCTCTTCTAGAAAGACTGGGACAATGACAATGTCAATGGACATTAATGTGGAAGGAGTCCCACCCCTAGTCAAAGAACTACAGGCAACTAATGACTGCTGAGAGAAGGAGAATTCGCCTTTCCCAGTGACAAGTCCCCTTATTGGTTGTCCTTTGTAGAATGATCAGCNCTGAAGCCATATACAAAGGACAACAAAAAGGACTTAGCCAGGTAGTGGTGGTGCACACCTTTAATCCCAGCACTCAGAAGGCAGAGGCAGGTGGATCTCTGAGTTTGAGGCCAGCTTGGTCTACACAGTGAGTTCCAGGATAGCCAGGCACAGAGAATCCTTGTCTTGAAAAACCAAAAAAATAAAAACTGGACTTAGCAAGTTGTGTTTATATATTTGTGCATATGTGTGTAACAATAATAAGCACAGTAAAAGAGGCTACCTACTTGACAGTGAGGGGAGCATTAGAGGGGCTGGATGGAGGAAANGGGGAGAAGTGATGTAATTTTATTTCAGTTAAAACATATTTTTAAAAAATGCACCAGTTTCAAGATACTATGGCAAATCTACAAAAACTTCAGAACTAGAAAGCAGAATCCCATTAATCATTACAGAAAAAAAGACTGTAACAATGGCTAGGCAAAGTAAAGAAAAAAACTGAAGAACTTTAGAAATGTAATGGACTGAGTGAGAGATTAGACAGAGTAAGGAGGGAAGA
>LZPO01097125.1:467223-502464 GCA_001675575.1 Neotoma lepida
TCTTAGTTTTACCTATTATCTAAACAAATCCTTTTATATTTTCCTAGTACAAAAATCAAAACATAGCTCATTCCTTAATTTCCCTATAAAACGTTACTCAGAAAAACACACTGATAGAGATCAGTTTTGGCTTACTCTACTCCAGGCTTGCCAGATAAAATATAGGGAGCCCAGCTAAAACAGTTTCAGATAAAAAAGCAATTTTTGGTATCACTGTGTCTCAAATATTACATGAGACATNCTTACACTAACAAATAATTCATTGTTTATCTGAAATTTAGATTTAACTAAGCATGTCAAATTTTTATTTGCTAAACCTGGTGAACATGCTTAACTCCTTTGTTGCTTTTATTTCTGTAAGTCATAAGAAGTTCCACAAAGTAGTACTCTTCGTTACATAAAAAACAGGACATGGGGAAAGTAGCTTCCCGTATGGACGGCAGTGAAGGGGATGTATTGATAGTGAGTGCTGGCATTCGACAGAGCAGGNTTCTCTGGCCATTTGTAATTGGGTCATGAAAGAGGAGAGCTCTGAAAAACAAAAATACTGCTTCAAACTATCAGGCTGNAGTCATTGATAAAAGTTTAGCACCTTCATTGTGATCTGAGTTAGCGTGCCTGAGAAAACTAGCATGTAATTTGGCACGATCTAAGGCAATTACTTAGAGAGAAGAGCAGGTGTAATTGAGCATGCCGCCTTGTCATCCTGTCATTGCCAGAGCAGGTGAATTTGCCACCGGCACTGAGGAAATGTGGCTANGCCAAAAGCATTTGTGGGAAGCCGGGTTTGTGTGGGTGCTCTGGAGAGAAAGGAAACCATCACACAAAGGATCGGGGTTGCAGACACCCAAATCTGGACCCCTGGGTCAGTTAATATTAGACAGGATCCCACCAAGGCTGAAAAGTGAGTACCACTTGGCCTAGCATGCCTGTTCAAATTAAAGCAGGATGTGATGAAAGACATGTTATNTGCTTAGAGAAGTAGTCAAGACATTAAAAAAATAAATGTAATATTCTTGGCAGTTTGAATGTAATTGTTTATCGGGTCTTAAAGTCTACAACCGCACCCCCACATTTTTGTTTTTTAGGGTTTCTCATCTTCATGTTNTTTACACAGCATTCATGAAATGTGGCTGTTTGATAGNGCTCCTGTGTTTATTTTGCTTGATTTCCTTTCTGGTCATTTCTTAGCATGAAGAGCAAACAACCTCAACAAGCCCTGGAAAGATTTACCTACCCTTCAAGATGGAAGCCTTTCTACTCCACTAACTTGCTAAGTTCAAAAGGAATGAACTGCCAGCCTCCACTGAAAAGATTTACCTGCACTTCAAGATAGAAGTCTTGACTCCATTAACTTGCTACGTTTGAAAGGCATGAACCATCACATTCGTTCGAAAGGCATGAACCATCACGTTCCCAGTTAGTGAACTCTGAACTTAAGCAAGCTAGAGATGGTTCATCTGCTATCAACAGAATCAAACATTTGCCCTGAATTCATATATGCATCTGTATCTCACGGAAAATATCCAATGACAAGGTATTTTTGTTTTGTTTTGTTTTAAGTTTACCTTAACTCTACTCTTTAAAAGAATAAAAAGCTTTTTGTCATGAATACAGCCCTAAAATGGANCCAGTATAAGACCGATGCTTTCACTGGATTCCAATGTGAAGCTCAGTTGTGGTCAACTCTTTACCCCTGAATAACCTGAGTCCTTAAACAATTTACAGCTCCTTATACGGGGTCCTGCACAGAAGGCTTTTCCTTTTTCCTTCAAACCTATTCTAATTCAAATCCTTCACTGAAAAAGCGTGAAAGGGACCCTCAGGCAATGGTGAAGAGTTTTCTTCCCTTTCAAGACAGCAGGCATTTGCTTGAGATTCAGGGAACCACCTGTATTAATTGTATTTCCTGCTCATGTGTTGCTTTTGTTTGCAATAAAAGAACTCATCTCAGGTGAGTTAACCTTGCTTTTTAGAGAGGGCACCTGCAGTCATCATGGTGTGGATTGTAAATCAAAACACNTTGAGCCTTTAAAGAGAGAAATAAAGAGGCGCTGACAAGCGACAATGTCAGCAGGATTAGGCGACTTTCTCACCACTTGTAGTATGGGGACACAGAACGACTGAGTCACATTCAATTACAAAGGGGAGAAAGAGTCCCAGAAATTCCATGGATGGGAGGTGCCTGGCTTCCTCTGTGAGCCTGGCAAGTGTGTGTGTGGGGAGCTCTGTGAGGAGGTTTGAAGAGACATCTCTCTCCTTAGCCTCAGGCTTCTATAATTGACCAAGATTTTTCAGCTTGTGATTTGATCCAGCCAAACCCTGTTAGAGGCACTTGCCCCCAACTGAGACCAAGGCTGAAGTGAATAAGAATTAGGTGACTCACTGGTATGTACAATACATGCATTCACATCTATTAGGATAAATGACACGTCGCTCACTTTAAGCACAGGCAGCTGGAGATTGTCATATTCTGAAAATGACAACTGTTATTTATTTATTGAGAATATTTATACAGGTTCTTCCTGGGCACAGAGAATGCATTTTTCAGCAGCACTATGACACCGGGCTGTCACGTGTCTAGAACGGAACACAGAAAACCATTAGCACTAGCAGAGAAGAAGCACGTGGAGTCAGGGCAGCAATCTGTAAGAGCAGGGATTGAGAAGGTTGACTGTGGCAGGTTTTTAAGTGAGGCCCAAGTCATTATCTTAACAGGGTTTCAAACTACTCTAAGAGAAAAAGAATTGTTTTCCATAGTGTGATTATATTAACTACCGGCAGACTGGTTTTGAGGGACTGATTAATTTGGTCAGAAGGCTGTACACTCNGGAGGCCTGAGGTCAGCCGGTGAAGGTGGAAAGAGAAAAGCAGTTAGACAACAGTTCCCACTGTTGCTTTCCACACACCAANGCTCTGACTTCTAGGAAAGGCTCTTTCCTGTGCTCTGCTGGAGTTCCCACTGCATTCACGAGGCTTAGATAGCCTAGGAGTGCCTCTCCTCTTCCTGCCCACATCCCAGATCTACTGAGGCTTTCCGGGAGTGTGACCTTAGAATATGCATTTTACCAATTTTCCTTCTTTTTTTGTTTGTTTTTGTTTCACCCAAAGGAAGGAAGGGACTGAGGATGGTATCTAGAAGGACAGTTTANGTAAATTAATACATTCTAAGCTTCAGATTGATTCTAAGTGCCGGTTGACACTGCCCTTAGACATGTACATGGCAACTCAAACTCAAATTAATATAGAATGTCTATGCTTCACTCCTATTTCTTAGGGGGTTCTTGTTCTTTTCTAATTACAAGTGTGAAGGACTAAACCTAACTCTTTCCAGAAAATTCTTGAAATATTTATCCATTCTAGAAAATTCATTTGAACAGAAGATATTTCTTATGGTCACCTGGAACTAATTTCTGGATGTTGGCCTATTCCCCGAGCACAGGGATGAAAGCCACAGATAGCACCATATGGAGATGGAGTTGCCTCCTTTTGCTATGGAGGATAAATCTCAGAAATGGATTATTGCCCCTTGAAAATNGGGTTTTTAACATAAGCCTTTAAATTTTAGACTATAATTTTATTGTGAAAGCTTAAAGAAATCCATTGTCAAAGTAATATTTTCTTTTTTTGGCATTAAAATATTTTATTATCAAAATTAAAACTAATTAGAAAAAAGTAATTATNTAAATAATATAAATAATNCTAACTGCCCAAAGNCAATTGCTGTCAATCCCTTGGTCCACAGATATTCATGTCTATGTAAGAAAATAAGGATGCTTTTGATGTTATTGTTGTTTTAAGGCAGAACTGGGATTTTTGCCACTTGAATTGCTTTGTACTTTTCCGTGTTAAAAAAAGTATTATAACTAATATTCAGAGCAATAAATCTACTTCAGCAGAGAATTTAAGGTGCTGCATTCTTTTGTTGTGTGAATGAGAAATAAGGTGTTTAACCCCCCACTTTTGATTATTTAGATTATTTTCAACTTTGCTATTACAATCAACAAGATGATATTGTCAAAAAGAATTTTCTCAGTGGATAATATCTGTGTGTGCGTGTGAGGCCAATTCATGTAAGAGCAGTAACCTAAAACTTGGGATTCAAAACAGGCTATAAGAATGTGGCTGGGGTGTGGCTCAGTTCTAAAGTGTTCTAGTAGGCACTCAGGGGGGCCTGCATCCAATCCCAGGACAGCTCAGGAGTGGCTTGTGCAAACACTCACTGGGATCTTAGAGCAGGCAGGGAAGGAGACAAAGAACTTTTCCCTCTTCTTTCTCATCTCCCAAGAACTCCTCCCCACTTTAGTCCCCATTGCTCATACTGGGAGGATTCTGGGAGTATGACCATCCAACATCTTCACCACTAGATAGATAGAGAGATAGATAGATAGATAGATAGATAGATAGATAGATAGATAGATGATAGATAGATAGATAGATGATAGATAGATAGATAGATAGATAGATAGATAGATGATAGATACTCTCAAAGCCCCTGTTTTTACAGTTGCATCTCTAAGCTCAGAAGCTCATCTTTATCTATGTGTTGAAATGGGGTAGGGAGAGGAGGTATGCCCAGAGGATTGTCTCTCAGAAGCTCACAAGCAAAGTTTTACAAATGATNTGCTTTTAATGAAGTTTAAATTTCATGGTCTCTTACTCAGATGCCTTCTTTCCAAATCTGTGGGATTTTTTTTATTCAATTTATAAACATNNATTTGTATGTTCATATATTTTATATATTTATATATTCATGTTTATATATTNAATTTATAAACATAAAGAGAAACAAATTTCTAAAGATGTTTTGATGTCTTCAATAGGGNTTGGGAAGATGGCTCAGTAGAAAGGCACTTACNGCCAAGTCTGGCTATCTCCAGGACACACCCATATGCTGGAAGGAGAGAATCTACTCCTCTAAGTTATTCCCTTGGACTCCACCACCCAAGTGTGGAGGCCATAGGGTAGCTTTGGGAGTAGTTGGTTCTCCTTTCTTTGTGGGTCCTGGGGACCCAACTCTGCTTGGCTGGCTGAGCAAACACTTTCNCCCACTGAAATCACACATACACACACAAAATATTTTAAGAAGTTGGAATGTTTCAATAAGTATGGGTTTGTCTTCATTGTCCTGATGTAAATATTCACGAAGGATACCATTTTTAAATACATTTATGAATGTATTAAAAAACGAAAAGAAATTTCAGAAAAGCGAATGGGTTATGAAACTAAAAGCAGCATCCAATTATGAAATCAGTAGAAAATTTATGCAGAAAAGCAGGATGCACAGAGCATTTGCAAAGTAAATCAAAAGCAACAGTAGATGGGGAAGATGTTTCCCAATGACGTCATCTACCACAAGATGTGGCTAATGACTGTGTTCCAGGTCAAAATGTCCTAAGATCAGGCACTGCAACACACCCTGAAATATTTATTCTAGATCACTTACAGACAAATTTAATAAACATTTCCCCAAATTAAAAAAGAAGAATTCTAAAAATTTACCTGGCATATAACATATTCTGGTGCTGAAAGAAACTTCCAGTAAGGAAAATTTTCTTATTTCATCTTATTTGAGTCAATGTCATTCAAAACAACCAGCTTTTTCTCTCTCTCTCTGAAAAATGTAAAACCATTGCCACACTAAGAAGCAGTAAAAGACTTGTGACTNTTGTCTCGAAAAGAGGCAGCTAAGGTTTTGAAGATTTTAAAATTTAATTTTATCATCCTGTATGTGTGTGTGTGTTTGTGGGAATGTGTCTATCACAGCCCAAATTGGAGGCCATAGGACAACTTTGGAAGTGGTTGGTTCTCTCCCTTTTTCTGTATGGGTTCTGGGGATCCAACTCTGGTAGGCAGACTTGTTCAGAAAGTGCTTTGACCCACNGAGCCATCCCGTCATCTGAGGAATTAATTTTAACAAGTCATGTTATTCTTTCTTAGGTCTTATAGTGATTAANGATTTGTCAGCTTTTAANAATGCCCTTTGCATTGCAAAATGTATTTGTGTGCTTAGTTTTAATAATCATAAANTTTCTATTTTTTTTTTCTGTTAAAAGAAGATGTCTCCTATCTTGTCTGACCTTCAGACCTTGTGTAACTTGGAGTTCAGCCTGAGTTCTCCAGACCTATCAAGCTTACTTGCATCAACATGTATTTACATCAGGAAGGTGTTTGCTGCCCACAAAAGAGGAGTGCAGTCTTGTTGAGCAACAAGGAAGGTGATAAGCCTTGGAGGGATGAAGTGGGGGGATTTGTGGGAAACACTCCAGTAGAACNTGGCTCTCACAGGGCGTGAGGACTTGGAAAACTCTTTGTAAATGGTAAAGTAACTTTCTCACACAGCAGGTTAGGTCCTTAAGTGCTGCTGAAATGTATCACAAAGGTAGCGGATGAAGGATGGATTGTTAGGAACGGGCTTGCTGTAAAACCCAAAGAGCAGTAGTTGATCTGATAACTGGAGGATTCTTAATAGCTGAACACAAATAAACCACTTGTAAATGCCCCTGGGCTGGCCTGTCGCACAACCCTTTTCACATGGCAGTAATATATGGCCAGTAATTACCATAATGAGCCACCAGAAGGCATCTATTTGTTAGCTGGGAAGAGCTCGCATCTGGCTTTTAGGTGTGAAGCAAGGAGAGGCAAATGACAAGGCCCATTTGAATATACATTTCCTCTGGGCAACTACTTATTTGAACAGCTGCTTATGAGGCCACACAGCAGCACTAAGAGTCAGTCCAATTCAGGAGCCTGTGTGCATCTTGATTTCTATTTTTTTCTTTGAAGTACAGGACCAGCCTATTTTCTCCCCGGGTAATAATTTCTCCAAATTAAAAGTGGTTACCCGACTTCAAACCTGTGACAAGTCTATTGTGTTGACCTCTACAGCTGGGAGAAGGTGGAGGTTGCCAGGGAAATGGCTTCCAAGTGAAATGCAGACTAACACTCAGGAGTCACNTGCCAAATTGTTTGGTTTTAGATTAAGTTTCATAGGAAAATGATCCAGAGCGCTCTCTCCCTCTCTCTTTATTTTTTGTCTTTGTCAAAACAAAGACTATATAACAAAGGCAACATTTTGAGCCATCTGCTGAAAATACAAAAATATTTTCATCAAAATAACNAATTGGTGGTTTGTTGTGTCAGCTTGTATTTAATAACTCCAATGATAAGCACTTCCCAGATAGTAGATAGAGGACACTTGCCACCTGGAGAAAAGGAAGGCATCCAGTTACAGAAGAATGAGCTTTAAAATGACAGCAGCTGCTGGGACAGGGGAACTGGGAATGTCTGCAGGAGGAAGTAGCCCAGAAATAGGCAGAAGGGGAGGCTTTGAATCTTTGCAGTTTCAGAGGAATCAGAAATCAAGTGCCCTTTNTTACCTCCACACAGACGGCCACTGCTCTCATCCTCCCAATGCCTCTGCTCTGTGTAAGGAAAGCTATTTGAAATGCATATGATTTTTAAGTTATCAGAAGTATATGTGAAAGAATGCCTCTGAAGCACCCAGGAACTTAAAACAAAGGTCANAGGTATTTCTTATTGACCTAAAGTTTACCTGCGATAAAGAGATTTCCAGGGCGCTTGGGAGAGGTATATTAGAGGTTTGCCTTGACATTCATGGATCACTGAGCAGTTCCAAATGCCTCTAAGCAGATTACAAGGGGGTTGTGTTTTCTGAAGTTTCCTGATCTCTCCTTTTACCCAGGGGTCAAACTGTAGGCATCTGAGATATTAGCAAGAAACAAGATAACCGAGCTTGCGAATAAAATACAGGTTAGGAATGGAGAGTCACTCCACACGTTCATCAGTTTGCAACTGTCTTTTGGACTACTACATTTTATTTTATTTGAGGGTATAATAGAGAACTTTAAAGTTATTCATAAATCACACACACATACACACACACACACACACACACACACTTATGTATGTCAAGCAGTGAAAGGATCTAAGAGTGTAAAATTGTGTATAGTAAAATGTCTCCTCAATCCTGGGTACAATTGGCCCAGTTATCTCCTGTCTACTGATTCTAAATAATTACTCATTAATTTTTTACATGTTCTTCCCAAAGTTGTCTTTGTATCTAAGTAAATAAATACATATATATTATTCTTGCCTATTTATGTAAATGTCAATATACCCTGCATATTATTCCATATTATTGTTCTACTTGTCATGTCATGATTTATCTTTNACTCATTTTTATCACACTATATGATTTCCACATTCATTTCTATAGTTGCATACTTTCTCATTATTTGAATAGATTGGAGGTTATTGGATCCAAACTGCAGCATCTTCAAGTCCTGATTTTAAAAACATCTTTTAAAAAGGAAATGGTGACACAAACTGTGTTTTTATTTGTATCAGAGTCTGACTTAAATTTTTATTTGTCTATGACCTTGATTGCTAAGACTCTGGGAAATACAATGCAATTCTTTGAAACAATAACCTAATTTGTGAGTTAGGATAGAAGGCATGAAATGGAGTCACGTGCTCTACTAAGAACCTTGAAGATGTGATTTGTGCTTAATAGGTTTTTGTCTTGGGTTACCCATATTCTGTGAGGTGTTTGTGATGCTCACCTTATTTTCTTTAAATGTCACATAAATATTCAGACTTAACTTGGATTTTTCCCCCTACATGAGAACAGCTGCCATACAAGCTTTGTCTCTTAGACCACAGAACTAGTGTTCCTTTAAGGCCTTGCTACCTCTCTGATCCTACTTTTACATTTAATTAAGGTAATCCTTCAATCTACATCCTCCTCCAACTCCATTCTCCTTTCTTACTAAGCTGTTACCCATGTTCCACCTGAAGCTGGGGATCATATTGCAGTTTGGGTCCTAAGCTCATTAAAGAAGAATGCATCTGGCCTTTCTCCGGGAGGAAAATGGGCTTTCAAGTTCTAATTGGAAAGATCTGAGGAGAGAGTAGAGCGCCAGCGTCTTTTGACCAATGAGTCTATGTGCTCACTATGTGGAAGACACAGGGGCTATGATCTTGATTGCAGTTGTTTGTCTATGGAATAAAATTTGATTTAAAATAGTTAACTTCCATCTGGGCCTGGGCAAAAATTATGTAGATATGTGCAGCCTCTTACCAAGACCAATATAGTTTTTCTCTTTACGAAAATGGTAAGGTGTTGTTGGATGATAACCCTGGAGTATCAGAGGAGTTAAAAGAGAAATTCAGTCGAGGGTGAGAGGAGAAGAAATGAGAAAATATAACGGAGGTGAGGAGGTGGGAAAAGAGTGAGGAAGGGAAGGAGAGAAGGGAGGGGGAGAAGGGAGGGAAGAAGGAATCTCAGAGTGGAGGTTGCTGCATTCTCGCTGCTGTGAGGGTGGATGATTTAGGATTTCACAGAGCCAGAGAGTTGAAGCACAAGCATTTGCTTGGCTCAAAGGAAAATGCTAATGATTAGCTAAAGACAGCTAATGCTGTCTTTCTCCTAAGCAAAGGTTTGAAGTGACACAAAGCCCTTTAGTACAGATATGGGAGAGTAGAGCGGCAGAAATTACAGAAGAAATAATATGAAGCACAGAGTTTAAAAAAATGCTGCTATGTTAGCATGTTTCCCCAAGTCTATGCTGTCTCCTAACATTCTATCTTCCATCCCTATGTCCATCTGCTACTTACCTCACTCTCAGGGACGCTTAATAAATATTTCCTGATGGCACTGATAACAGGTTGTATTATTCCAACACTTGGTTTTGCACATGTCATTAAAATGTCACTGGTAGAATTATTTTAAGTAGCAAGTTATCTTTCTAAAAATACTTCCTTTCCTAAGCCTTTTCCAAACTGGCCCGTTTTCTGCTCTCTCAAGACTTTAAAGGAGAATGAGAGGACCAGCAGATCCCCTCCCTGCCCTCCTGACCCAAGCCCACCCGGGGGTCAGTGCTCTGACCTGCCTTGATGTATCTGCTGGGGAATAGGCTCCAGATTCTCTTCTTGGTGGCCCTGGCTCTGTGTGTGTTTACTCCACCTGTTGAGAATGTATTTCCACTGAAGTACTGAGCCAAACACACAGATCCCTTCAGAACTAACCAGAAAAGAATTTATTTCCTTAAGAACATCTTAGCTAATCTAAACGTCAGCTATTCAACAGTGATTACTTGGGAGTTTCCAGGTCACATAGCAACAGACNAGTCTGCTGCTGCTGGATTCATTTAGAGAAAAACCAGGAACCAGACATTTTGGGGAATAGCAGACAGTGTCATAAAAACTACTTTGTGTTGAAGGAACTTATNGTGTTAATGCTTACCTACTTTTAAATGCCATTCTTGATTTTGTTTTAGTCTGGCATATAAGTGGTCTTTCTGCTAATGCTATATGGATGGTGAATATATAAAAGCTATAAGCAGTTTTGAAATAATCTCTGAAGTAGCAACAGATACTTTTTAAAAGTGAGATAACACAGAATCACACACACACACAGAGACAGAGACAGAGAGAGACAGAGAGAGACAGGGAGAGAGAGACAGAGAGAGACAGAGAGAGAGAGGAGAGAGAGAGAGAGAGAGAAGAGATGGTAAAATCTAGGAAATATTTGTGGCCTGGGCAGAAGTTGAAGAAAGGATGGTTTTGTAAAATGATATGCTTTTAGAGTAAGAAGGATGCTGAAAGCTGGGGAGATGACTCAACTGATAAAATGTTTGCTACCCTAGCATGAGTTCAGATCCATAGAACTTACCTAAAGAGCTGGGCATGGTGGCCTATACCTATAACTGCAGTTATAGCTTAAACACTATAAGCAAATAGGGAGGAGGTGTGTGGAGAGAGATGGGTGAATCNCTGAAGCTCACTGGATGGCCGGACTAGCCTAACTAGCCTAATTAGATTATTAGGCTAGCCTAATCATCAACTTCAGGTTCAGTAAGAGAGATGCTGTCTCAGAAAAAGAGATCTTTTGAGGAAAGATACCTGATGTCTGTCTACTCCTTCTGGTCTCTAAATGCACACCCCCACATCCATCCACACAGAACCCCCAATACACACACACAGGTGTAGACCCCCCACAGGTGTGTGTGTGTGTGTGTGTGTGTGTTGCTGTTGCTTATATCCTTCTGTGTTAGTTTGAATAAGAATGGCCCTCATTGCCTCATGTATTTAAATGCTTAGTCACCAGGGAGTGAAACCTTCTGAAAGGATTAAAAAGTTTAGGAGGTGTGGCCTTGTTGGAGAAAGTGTGTCACTTTTGAGGTTTCAATGGCCTGAGCCAGGTCCAGTGTCTCTCTCTGCTTAGGGATCAGGACGTAGCTCTTGCTATTTCTCCAGCACCACTCCTACCTGCAGCGATGCTCCCGGCCACCATGCTCTTTGCCATCACAAGAATGGACTAAGCCTCTGAAACTGTAAGCTAGACCCCCATTAAATGCTTTCCTTTATAAGAGTTGCCTTGGTCATGGTGTCTNTTCACAGGGATAGAACAGTGACTAAGACACCTCCCCCAGGTGCATATAGCCACACTAACAAGCACATACATCCTCTCCTCAGCAGCCCAACAAAGGCTACTGAAAGTGGTTTAGGAGAGGAGGATCCAAATTCCCTAGAATGATTCTAACACACATACGTCTTAGAGGTAGGCAAGCAAGCTATTGTTAATTAAACACATTCTCCATTTATTGTCCCCTCAAATCATCTAACAGAAAAGGAATCTACAACTCAACAAAGTTGAATGAGGCGTCCACGCAAAATGACAGAGCTGGGATTTCACCTTGCTCTGCCTGCTCCAAAGTTTACCATGCCATGTCATATATTATTCCCAAATTATTGTGGAATATTATTTAAAGCAGCAGCTGTGTCATTTTGTCATGTGAGTGCTCTANCTCTTGATTCTAAGTTCTAGCTTCAGTTTCAAAGTATGTAGTCACGTGTCATCAGGGGGTCTGTAGCNTTCTTNTGGGATCATCCCCTATTCTTCTATAAATTGGAGTTTGTAGAATTGTCCTCTGGATGGAGCAAGTTTAGAGAAAGCAGTAAAAGAAATAGAAGGTAGAAAGCAAGCCAGGGATCTGTTTGCAACCAATACTCAACACACATCCCAGATAAGTTTTGTATGTTGTTTATGAAATCTAGAATAGAAGATAGATACATCTATAGAATAGAAGATACATCTATAGAATAGAAGATACATCTATAGAATAGAAGATACATCTATATGGTCAGGGTAGACCAAGAACAACAGAGAGGAGGAATGTAGGGGCCTCCAGCTTCTCTACCAGAGGCCACTAATAGGTTGTCCACAGTTAGCTGTGTATTTTCTTATTGAGTACACACACACACACACACACACACACACACACACACACACACACACACACACAATGTTTATTTAAATAATTGTCAACATTTAAAATAATTGTCAATAATTTAAAAATTATAGAAGAGGTCATGAATCTGAAAAGGAGTTAGGAGGAAGAGTGGAGGGGATAAAGGGAGGTAGAAATGATGTAAATAATGTATATTCATATATGAAATNCCCCGAATTAAACTTTTATAAGAAAAATTTATTGAACAACTATCTAGTGGGTATATGTCTAGCACATTTTTGGGAACCTAGGATCATCGAGGACTCAAGCACAGTTCCTCTTATGTAACTTAACATTCTTAGCCAGGAGAGACAAATAGTAGATTTAGAAATGAGATTTAGAAAGGATCAAATGAAGGGCCCCCCACAGCTAGTAAGAAGGCAAAGAACTCAGTGGGAAAAGGTGGCCCAGAGATAATTGAGATGGTGTGTCNAGGTAAACCTGAAGGGTTGAGGCCCAAGACACCACACCTGCCTACTGGGTCTTCATTCTAGCATGAAAGTGCATGTTTACTGGGACATTGGGAATACCTTGACTAGATTTTTAACCTGACAATTCACTTGTGATGTACCTCTATGTGTACAGTGGACAGGAAGTTACAAATAAGCCAATACTTCAAAGATGTGATNGGGTCTGGCAGGCTTTGGATGAGAANTCACCTGAGATTTCNAGTATATACTCTTGCCCTGAGAGTCTATGCTCATTGCTTTTAAAGCAAGAGGAAAAGGAACTTCAGTCAAAGTAAATGACCAGACATAAACCTGACTGCTGCAGTGGTAGTGAGCTATGGAAGGAGACAGAGCAGCCATTCAGGACCTTCCTGCTGTTTAACACATTACCACCTGTTCTCTGAAAAAGAAAATGGTCACAACACTTTGAGCGCCTACCACACCGGCCTTCNTGAGAAAATACCATCTTTCACATGTGTTTACATCAAATAGTGGTTAGGTTTTGTGTGTCTGTGCACAGACCCTTGTTTTCTCCATTTGTTGTGTTTGTTTTGCTTTGTACTCCTGACTTCCTTGGGAACTGATATCTTGGGCAATTGGTAACTGGTTCCTATAGCAACTGTCACCATATGAAATCTCTCCTAGTATCACTCCTCCCTCCAACAACATCTAGATTTTTTTTCTTAATCTTTCCATTATTTTACCTTGGATGGAAATAATACTCATTTATTAGACTTACTTTTCTCAAATTTAATGGACACTCTTAGTCACTNGATTGGCTTTTTAATATGGAGAGGCCCCAGACCCACNCAGGTGCTATTAATTTTGTATTAGTAGATACATATGAATCATAGTCCTTAAAAATAAAATTTTAAAAGGACTAACATCTTTATATTGATTTTATCATTTTAATTTTGTTTATAAACAGTTTGTTACAGGACAGATGGAATTTAAAAACCAGCACNTGAGTATCTATGCATCTTCCTCAGAAAGAGGTAAACCCATATAAATATATATACAAGAAAGCCACTACACCCTAATTACACTCTAATGAAGACACTGAAGGGTCTACATTTGCCATCACCAGAAGTGGGGGCTGTGGAAAAGTCCTTTAATGATCATTCCAATGTTCTTCCTGTGGTTATTATGACACAAGGGCAGAATGAGACTTTGGCACTGACATGGATCTGGCTTCCATANACCTCNGGTTTGCCTGGAACAGGTCTATCAGAACAGAGCGTGAGAACATATTTACATTCGTTCTCTGTTTCTCCGCTTCCATAGATTGACATCCTCTAAGGTCTCCAAAGTTCTTTCATGCTGGATTATGGACTAGTAGTCACAAATTTTGTACTTGAGCCTATTTACTACATCTTGTTGGTAAAAGTTCTTATGTTTTGTAAGTGACTTAGCACCCACACTTGACTTTCATTCCACATACATCAGAGAGCCATCTACTACAATGATATANTAAGACTTCCATGTCAAGTAGCTAAAAATTAAATCCAGCTTTGACACTGTGAAACCCTTGGGCAACTTACCTCCTTGTAGGTAAAATGTGGATAATAGTAGTACTTTTCTTATAAGCAAATAAGTTAACACGTATAAATCACGTATAATTGATGAGCTGATTTATCTTAACAACCTCTCAAGCTCTGCTTTTTCGTGCTACATTCCTAACATACTAAAACTAGCCCAGTGCAGAAGGTCATCAGTTCCTTCTGCTTAACTCTCCTCAGCTCTCAGTTCTACATTCTCATTCNTGAAATGCAGAGGCTAGATTCAAATGAACCCTGAAGNCGTCATCTATTTCTAAAATAAATACATTCCAAGGAAAGTCACCGGTGGAAAGCAACAGTAAAATCATGTAGGAACTTTGAGTAAACTCATACAGATTACCAGAACACAGTCNATTGATGAAAAGAAAAAGTTCCTGTTCCCCCACTGAGCCCAGGAGTCCCCTCCACAAAGGCTAAAAAGACTCCAGAGACACCGGCTATAGTACATTTGGATTGAGACTACTTCCAAATAGGGTTAACTCTTTTTAGAATCTATTTCTAAGACTTTTGGCCAGTTGAATCAATTTGCATTTATAAGATCCTTTTTTCTTTTCTTTCTTNAAGTATGTTAATTGAAATGGAATTGTATCCCATCCGATCCCTTTCCTGCTCCAGCCCTCCACCCCCCAGCTACCCTCCTTTGAACTCCTCCCATGCCACGTCTACTCTCAAGTTGATAGCTTCTTTTTTTTTAACTGATTAGTGTTGTTTTATACTATGTATGTGTATGCTTGTACATACACACACACACACACATTCTGCTGAGTCCATTTTTATTGTTTATATGTATAATATTTCAAGGCTGACTACTCTGTATTGGACAGCCAGTAACTAGTCTCATCTCTGGGAGAGACTAGTTCTTCTCCCAGCAGTTAGGTGCCTGTAGCTCTTTGTCTATGTGTGAGACCCTTCCATTTGTCCACGTTAGTCCATTGATGTTACCATTGTTTCAGTCTTTTTATGGAGCCGTTTCTAGGAACAACCATTTCATAGCAAACGTCCTGGTATTCCTGTGGCTCTTATACTCTTCCTACCCCTCTTTCTCAATGTTCTCTGAGCCGCAGATGAAGGAGCTGTGATGTAAATGTATCCATTGGGGCTGGGATCTCCATCATCTGTTGATCTCTGCACTGTGTCCAATTATGGTTTTCTGTGATGGTCTCCATTTTCTGAGAAGAGAGGCTTCTTTGATGAGGGGTGGTAGCTGTACTTATCTGTGGGTAGAAGGATAAGATTTAGAATGTAGTAAGGACTCATGCTGGTCTAACAAAGTGGTTGTAGTAGATTCTTTTCTAATTCACTAGCCTAGGAAGCTGGGTGGGTTTTCAGTACCATATACGATTTCCCTCTTGTTGAGTGGGACTTAAGTCCAATTGGACAGCTGTTGGTAGCCACTAACAGGTGAGTGCCGCTTATTGTACCTTTATGCACACCTTGTCATATTGGTAATTTTTGTGGTCCATAGGTGTTGCAACTGGGTAGGAGTGTTTAATTGCCTTCCCCTGGCAGCTTGCAAAATATTTTCTAGTACCATGGACGCTAGACTAGGAATAAGGCTTTTAGGTCAGATACAGCTCAAATCATCCGAGTTTTGTATCCTGAGTGTGCAGTAAGTTCAGCAAAAGAGAACCACCCTCAACTTCTGAGAGGCAACTAAGGGCTACATCAATAGTCTGTATTGTTTTGGGAGTCACTTAAACTATACTGTCTAACCATTTGAAAGGAGGCCACGCATGCGTGCACGTGTGTGTGTGTGTGTGTGTGTGTGTGTGTTGCAGTTTTGTTAGTCTGTGGTTCTTGTGGGCATCATTGTCAGCCCAAGTGGCATAACTTCCTTTAAGACATAAATATGTGTGTGTACATGCACTTAAATGTACTATGTATAATTTTAGGTAAATATTAAATAACATGATTCCTTGAGCTCAAACAACCTTGGTGTCATTTGTCCCTCTTTCCTCTATCTTTACTGACTTCTCTTCCTTCTTCCCAGTTTTTTTCTGTCCCTACATCATATTACTATCTGTATCTTGCTATTTGCTTCTCAAGCCCAATCCCCACCACCACACTCCCCTCTGGTCTCTTTATGCTTTCCTGATTTCTGCAGTTACTCCGTGCTGTACACACATATCTGAGGACTGGGAATTAGAATCCACAGATGAAAGAGAACATATAGCATTTGTCTTTCTGGGTCTGAGTTACCTCACTTGGTACAATCTTTTGTAGTTCCATCCATTTACCTGCAAATTTCCTGATTTCATTTTTCTCTACAGCAGAATAGTATTNAAGTATGTTAATTGAAATGGAATTGTATCCCATCCGATCCCTTTCCTGCTCCAGCCCTCCACCCCCCAGCTACCCTCCTTTGAACTCCTCCCATGCCACGTCTACTCTCAAGTTGATAGCTTCTTTTTTTTTAACTGATTAGTGTTGTTTTATACTATGTATGTGTATGCTTGTACATACACACACACACACACATTCTGCTGAGTCCATTTTTATTGTTTATATGTATAATATTTCAAGGCTGACTACTCTGTATTGGACAGCCAGTAACTAGTCTCATCTCTGGGAGAGACTAGTTCTTCTCCCAGCAGTTAGGTGCCTGTAGCTCTTTGTCTATGTGTGAGACCCTGTGAAATTTCATTCTTCCATTCGTCCACGTTAGTCCATTGATGTTACCATTGTTTCAGTCTTTTTATGGAGCCATTTCTAGGAACAACCATTTCATAGCAAACGTCCTGGTATTCCTGTGGCTCTTACACTCTTCCTACCCCTCTTTCTCAATGTTCTCTGAGCTGCAGATGAAGGAGCTGTGATGTAAATGTATCCATTGGGGCGGGATCTCCATCATCTGTTGATCTCTGCACTGTGTCCAATTATGGTTTTCTGTGATGGTCTCCATTTTCTGAGAAGAGAGGCTTTTTTTGATGAGGGGTGGTAGCTGCACTTATCTGTGGGTAGAAGGATAAGATTTAGAATGTAGTAAGGATTCATGCTGGTCTAACAAAGTGGTTATAGTAGATTCTTTTCTAATTCACTAGCCTAGGAAGCTGGGTGGGTTTTCAGTACCATATATGATTTCCCTCTTGTTGAGTGGGACTTAAGTCCAATTGGACAGCTGTTGGTAGCCACTAGCAACAAAGGCCGTTTATTGTACCTTTATGCACACCTTGTCATATCGGTAATTTTCGTGGTCCATAGGTGTTGCAACTGGGTAGGACTGTTTAATTGCCTTCCCTTGGCAGCTTGCAAAATATTTTCTAGTACCATGGACGCTAGACTAGGAATAAGGCTTTTAGGTCAGATACAGCTCAAATCATCCGAGTTTTGTATCCTGAGTGTGCAGTAAGTTCAGCAAAAGAGAACCACCCTCAACTTCTGAGAGGCAACTAAGGGCTACATCAATAGTCTGTATTGTTTTGGGAGTCACTTAAACTATACTGTCTAACCATTTGAAAGGAGGCCACGCATGCGTGCACGTGTGTGTGTGTGTGTGTGTGTGTGTGTGTTGCAGTTTTGTTAGTCTGTGGTTCTTGTGGGCATCATTGTCAGCCCAAGTGGCATAACTTCCTTTAAGACATAAATATGTGTGTGTACATGCACTTAAATGTACTATGTATAATTTTAGGTAAATATTAAATAACATGATTCCTTGAGCTCAAACAACCTTGGTGTCATTTGTCCCTCTTTCCTCTATCTTTACTGACTTCTCTTCCTTCTTCCCAGTTTTTTTCTGTCCCTACATCATATTACTATCTGTATCTTGCTATTTGCTTCTCAAGCCCAATCCCCACCACCACACTCCCCTCTGGTCTCTTTATGCTTTCCTGATTTCTGCAGTTACTCCGTGCTGTACACACATATCTGAGGACTGGGAATTAGAATCCACAGATGAAAGAGAACATATAGCATTTGTCTTTCTGGGTCTGAGTTACCTCACTTGGTACAATCTTTTGTAGTTCCATCCATTTACCTGCAAATTTCCTGATTTCATTTTTCTCTACAGCAGAATAGTATTGCATAATGTATATGTACCATATTTTTATTATCCACTCATCTGCTGAAGGGATAGTTAGGCTGTTTCCATTTCCTGGATATTGTGAGTAGGTGGCAATGAACATTGCCGAGCAAGGATCTGTGGTGCAAAATATTGAATCCCTTGAGTGCATGTCAAGGAGTGGTATGGCTGGGTCATATGATAGATTTAGTTTTTGAGGATCTTCATATTGATTTTCAGAGTGGCTGCCCCAATTTGCATTCTCACCAACAGTTAGTCAGTTAGTAAGGGTTTATCTTTCTTTATAACCTTACCAGCAAGACACAGTCTCATTCTGTAGCCAAGGCTGAGCTCATTATCTTGTACAGGCTGGCCTCAAACAACCATCTTCCCACCTCAGCCTCCCAAGTACTAAAAGGTAGGTTATCTGTTTTTTTTTTCCTAGAAAGGGAATTCTAGCTGATACCCAGACATGTTTGTTTCCCTTCTTGTTGTTGTGACAAAATATTTGAGAAGAATCAACTTCAGGGGAGAAAGATTATTTTTTGGATCACAGTTTTGGGTGACACAGTCCATGATGAAGGAAAGGCTCTGTGCTGGCAGTCACATGTGGCAGCTGAAGGCTTATGCTTTAGTGGACCAGGAAACAGAAAGATGAANACTACTGCTACAATAGCTTTCTTTTCTTCCCCTTTTATTTAATCTAAGACCTCACCCCATGGAAAGGTGCTGATGACATTCAGGATGGATCCTCCTTCCTCAGTTAAGTCTCTCTGGAAATGCTTTCACAGACACCCCCAGAAGTGTGTCTCCTAGGTGATCCTAAATCTAGCAAACAGTGAAGAGTCACNATTATGAATCTACTCTTTGTCAACTTGACGTATCACTTCTAAATTGTAACAGGGGAGTTCCTTTTTCCTTTTTTAATTGTAATAAGTAAAAACTTTAAATATATTAGTCTTATGCAGAACGTAAGGGGAAGATATGGACNGCAAATACTCTTCAGTCTGTAGTTAGATATAATGAAAATATACTTACANTATATATGTATATACATTAAATCTATTAAATGGGTCAATCTTAATTCATAGCAACTGAATCTACAGCAAATGCTGTAGAGAGTCTTTCAGAGATTCTAATCATGTCACCTGAACTAGGTCACACACACACACACACACACACACCCGCTACACACTCACACCTTTTTGGTGGGAACAAATGGGCCAGAGCCATAGCAATAGGCTTGAAAGGAGGACATAGAAAGACTGGGAAAAGAACCCCAAACTCTGTCATGACCATTAGGGGAAAATGTACGTATTTTCTAGAGATATTTTTCATCCAAGCCCAGAAGTGCATAATTAAAGTAATGTTTCTTCTATGCNTTGAAGTTGAAGAGTAACCCTGGCACATAAAGTAGGCTGTAGTCAACAGCTCCTTCGGTTTTTTTTCCTAGTTCTGAAGTGGTAGTTAGAAACCATTATCTTATAGGCACATTTGTGCCATTTCCCCATAATGTGTTATCATCTTACATCAGTCTTCATGGATCTTGCATGCCACTTTCCTGCCCAGCCATATGGCCAACTTCTTTTCTTTTCTTTTACAGTTTATGCTTATTGCTTCAGAATGCCACTATACATGAACCTTGTAGAAAATTTGATTGTAGCAGGTGTGTTTTTTAGATCACTTATCAATGTTCAGTAAGATTGATTTGAGCACTAATGCATANTTATTATACATTTCCATATACAAAAGNCTTCCCTCCCTCAGTCTCCTCTCTCCTCTTCCTCCATCTCCTCCATCAACAAATACTTATTGAGCACTTTTAATGCACCCCAAATTGTTCTAGATGCTCAAGATCCACTAGTGAACCAAACAGATAATGATCTCCGAGCTCACAGTTTTCTTGTTAGTGGGGATAGTCAATAGCAAACAAGTGTGATGTTGAACGCTAGCAGTTTCCACATTCACTCATTTTCATGCTTTGAGTTAGTTCTTCAATGACAAAGTATGTCCCCCAGATTCACTACATGTATCTCAAACTGGAAGGAAAGCACTTTCTCACATTCTGTGTTTCATCTGAAAGAAAATGAATTAGCAAAAAAAAAAAAATTAGGAGAAAAGTGTTTACAGTAAAATGTGTTCATTTAATAAGTATTTGTGAGGTGTGTATAAAATATAAAAAGAAATTATACCCTTTGCTCTTCAGCACTTTAAAATTAAATTTAATAAAGTAGATAAACAACCAGGTAACACTAGCAGTCTAATAATATAGTCTGGCTGATAATACAGTCTGACTGCATCATCCCCGAGGCCTGCAGTTACTGGTCACTGAAGTATCTTGTGGTTCCTTGACTTCCCTTTGCCCAGACTCTAGGTGGCTCCTATATTTGTGTAGAATCTCATAGAACTTCCTGCTGGAATTATTACTTTAGANTGAATTTCTGAGACTCTTGTCTTAATCTCCATGAAGGGTTCAAGTCCTTTTGTTCACCAAGAAATTATTTATTGAGATCCACCTTCCATTGAACANATATTTACTGAGATCTACCTAGATGAAAATGGCAATGTTAAAAAGCTTACCTCTGCCATTGAGGGACTGAACTAAGTGAAAGATTCTATTAAAAAAGACCACAGCTAGTATGATTCCATTTATAAAAATGTCTAAATTCTCACAGATAGTTGCAGGCAGGCTACTGGCTGTCTAAGGTTGAATAAAGGAGGGAGATGGAAAATCACTAGTAATCATACAAGGCTTCCCTTGAAGATGATAAAATAATTCTAATATTCAATTATAGTAATGACTGCACAGTTCTATAAGTATTATATATGGGTTTTCAAGGCAGGGTTTCTCTGTGTAACAGTTCTGTCTGTCCTGGAACTNGCTCTGTAGACCAGGCTGGCCTCAAATTCACAGAGATCCACTGGCCTCTGCCTTCCAAGTGCTGGGATTAAAGGAGTGCAACACCACTGCCTGTTGAGTTCTGTAAATATTATTAAAATGATTGAAATGTACAATCTAAATAGGTAAATGTTATGGCCTGTAGAAGAAAGTTTGTCCGGTCCTGCCTGGCTCCACGTTCCCACAGCTGCTTATAAAATAATTACTCAGAGGCTTATATTAATTATAACTGCTTGGCCATTAGTGCAGGCTTATTACTGACTAGCTCTTACACTTAAACTCAGCCCATTTTTATTGATCTATATGTCGCCATGTGTTCCGTGGCTTTACCTGCATCCCATTATATGTTGCTCCTTGGGCAGCTGCCTGGCATCTCCTGATTCAGCCTTCCTCTTCCCAGAATTTTCCTTGTCTGCTTATCCTGCCTATACTTTCTGCCTGGCTACTGGCCAATCAGCATTTTATTTATCAATCAATCAGAGCAACACATATTCACAGCATAAAAAAGACATCCCCATCAATGGTCTGTAAATTACCTCAATAAAATAATTATTTAAACACAAAAGGATCTTAAAGAAGAGAGAGAGAAAGCTGTGGTGTGCCAACAGGTGGGAGAGAAGTGATGCACTGAAGCTGAGGCTATACCCCAAGTGAGAGGATCTCTAGCTACCCTGCTGGCGTGCTGGCAAGAGCTCTTTCACAGATATCCACTGCTCTGCTCGTGCACTTGCTAAACTTTGCATGTCCTTTCTTCTTTCTCCATCTAGTAAATTTTTATTCCTTCTGTGAGGACTATGGAGCATCTTGAGCTCATCTTGAGCAAAGTTTCTGTGAATTCACTCTTTTGTGCTCTTTGACAATGGTAATGACTGCCCTCTCTTCCAATGCACCCTACATGTATCATCACCAGAGCATTTATGGGCACATCCCATGGCTTGACTGAGGCCATCAAGGACAAAAGAGGATAGAAGGTGATCCCATACCTGATAAAAGGACAGGACCCATGGATACTGATGAATACAATCATTTGTCATTAATACACATCATCATATTTTACAGTTGTATAGTACTTTATAGTTTAGAAGGCATCTCCAACACATACTCCTGGGAGCCTGTGTTGCAGGCAGAGCCCACGTGATGATGCTTAAAACAATTACCAGCACTGCTCAGGCATTTTATTGGATGACTGATATCCCAACTCTGCCAGTAGCTGGCAAATTACGACCTGTGGACCAAATCTGAAATTGGATCTCTCAATAAAAGAAAATGTCAAATCCCAAACCCCCCNAAAAGGAAAAAAATCTAAATTCAGCCAAACTAAAGTCTAAAAGAAATGAATAACATATATTCTTATATATTTCTATCAAAGTTAACTCAAGATGAAGTAAGTAGTTTAAATGGATTGATAATACCTGGTGAGATGGAAGGAGTAATTAAAAATCTCCTAACTAAAAAGTCCCTGGGCTAGATGGATTCAGTACAGAATTCCACCAGACCTTCAAGAATTAACGCCACCACTGTATATGCCCAAAGGACTCTATATCCTGTTCTAGGGATACCTGTTCATCAATGTTCATAGCTGTTCTACTGCAGCCAGGAAATGGAAACAGCCTAGATGTCAATCAACTGGTGAACGGATATTAAAAATGTGGTATATTTATATAGTGGAATGTTATTCAGTTATTAAGAAAAATAAAAAATTCCAGGTAAATGAATGGAGCTGGAAACATTCTCATTCTGGGTGAGGTAACCCAGACCCAGAGAGATAAATGTCACATGTTTTCTCTCACCTGTGGATGTTAGCTTTGAATCTTGAGATATATGCATTTCATTTGGAATATGCATGGAAGTCAGGAAATTATTAAGGGGCCACAGGGAGGACATCCAGGGAGGAGAGATAGAATACACTGGCATAAAGGGTGAAAAGGGAAGAATGGAACAGGAAGGGTTAAACTAGGGTGGAGGAACAGAGGGTAGGAGAGAGGAGGGAGTGTAGGGATGGATAAATAACACTGAAGACCTTTTGAAAAGACATAGGGAAACCCACTGTGGAAGTGTTCTAATACACACACACACACGAGAGAGAGAGAGAGAGAGAGAGAGAGAGAGAGAGAGAGAGAGAGAGAAGAGTGAGAAGAATTATCCTATAAGAGGGCAAAAATGTCCCTACTACACAATAGTTAGAGGTTGACTAATATAAAAACAAAACCAAACCTAGAGCTATGCTTACTCTGTCTCTTTTATTTATATTTTTATTTGCATTTGCATGCTTCCAGACTTAATGAATTTTCATTTGACATTTTTCTTTACCTATTCAGCTATGTTGAGAGTTTGAAACTTTTCTGTACTTTGGAACTGTAGGGTTTAGAGTAGGATTAGGAATAGAGTTATTCCANGTTATCGTCTTCCATGAAAGTCTTCTGATGCCTGCTCCAACTTGACCTTGCTTATAAAGCCTCATTAGGTGTGGCTGGTATTACATTTGTATTCACTGATGTTCCTAAATGTTTTAATTGAGAATCTACTATACAAAGTTACGCCTAGGGGAGGTAGCATTAAATCACGTGTGTTGTGAATTAAATATTAACCCATATTTCATGTCCTAGAAACTTAATTCTCAGAGTTGAGAGGTAGCCTATTTAATAGATGATGAGGGCAATGAATTATTGCCATTACCATGAGAAAAGGATAGTTCTTGCAGGTGTGGGCTCCTGATGGAGGAAGGAGTCCGGCCTGCCTCCCCTCCCCTACCCCTCCCTCTCCCTCTTTCTGCTCTTCCACACTTGTGACATGAGATGATATAGTTGGGCCCACAGCTCCTCTTTGGAGTTCCAGCCTTCAAACTGTAAGCCTGGGAAAATTTCTGCTCATTACAAATAATTCTGTCATGGCAGTAAAATAAATAAATAAATAAAATAAGACAGTATGAAGAAAGCCATCCAGGAATCTTGAAATGATGTTTTCTTTTCCTCCAATGGTAATAAATACAGGCAATAAACAAGTAATGAGTAAGTATAGGGAGGCAAATCAACCAGGCATTCTTANAAATAATGTTTGCAGCATCTTGATAATTGATTAGCTTTGAACTGCAAATTTTTACTGACTGAGTCTTTGTTTTATTTTGGAATAATTTAAAGCCTTTATTTGGTTCTTTTTCACTCTAGAAGGGCAGGTTAAAAGTCATCAAAAAGGATTATGGGATGGCCTGAGTGGAGATTTGTATAGAAGCAAACTCTAAATACGTATAGAGGCCTGCTTGTACATTCTTAGCTCCAGGGATTTTTTTTAATACCACTCTCATGGCTTCTCAGTGCTTCCAAGATGTTTCTATTAAAAACAATGCATAGCTGTACAAAGCCAAAATGAAATCATTAATTGGACATCATTGAATAAATATGCCATTGAACTGAACAGCACTAGGAAGTATGTTAGTGAATTAATTTGGATATGAGATCTTATCATTAGGAGTACAAGAAATTTCAATTTCCTTCCTTCTAAAGCATAGTCTCCACATATTCCTAAATATGGCCTGTCTTCTTTAGCAGCTCTTGCACTGTTGACATCTACTCAAAGAGACCTCACTAACCTGTGTTCCCTGGAGCCCAGGCCGAGATCCTGAATTCTGACAGCTAGTTACTAGTCACAAAATGCCTCCAGAGTAAGCAAAGGGACACCATCAGTTGCCAAGAGGAAGATTAATTTCATTGTCGACCATGTGTCTGGAGAAGTAAGCCTGTGAGGTTGAAAATGGCTTCTTCACAGGAAGTTTGCCATGGAGTCCAGTCCACAATTCAGTCTCAGACAGTCTGGTATCTTTATTGAGCTTGTTGATGTTTTCTTATCTTTATGAGAAAAGGAAACATGCCCGCCTTTCGTATGGGCCTTTGGAATCAACTCTCAGAAGGAAACTGGGCTCACCTCATAAACTCACCAGAACATAAAAGGACATAGAAGAAAATAGTAAAACTAATGTGCTAATCCAGTCAATAAATGCCCAACGGAGGCCTTAACTCAAATGAGACAGAAAAGAATACCTCATTTCAGAGCCTTGAGACACAGTGAGGAGAGAACACTTCTTGTCCTCGAACCACTCAATGATAATAATTGATCTAGGAAAGGTCAAGAAACACCAGAGGCACTTTTTAAACAGGGGAACCATTTTCCTTCCAATGTTCTTCAGAGCTAATGAGACTTCTCNTCAGCCAAGAATCTTGGAAGTTTTGCCTTTCCTCCTTCTAGTCCATAATGAACGCCAATACTGCCTCCTACACTNTCANTTCCCCACTCTAGTTCTCTAGNTGTGTATCTAGTCCTATGTGAAATTAGAAAGCAGATGAAGGCTTTCCTTGTCAAAACTCCTATCAGCATCAAATCCCTTTCAATGATGTAATCATCAAAATGCAAGCCATGTGTATGGTAAAACACCAATTCACACCATTTCATTAGCAACCTAATGCATTTGTGTTCAAAGGCTAGATAGAGATGTGCGGCATTTTCAATGGAAGTGCCTAACATTTATAGAGGGATAGATTTCAAAAGATGAGATTCTTGTCTTGGTGAGGCCTGCATGGAATACAAGAACTTCAGGGTCAGCACCAATCACAACATACATGATGGTCAATTTACTGCCTCAACAGGGTTGACAGGGTGTTCCAATATTCTACTAAACATTATTTCTGGGTATGTTTATGAAGGTGCTTTAGTATAGGATTAAAGTTTGAGTGGGTGGATTCAGTGAAGTAGACACCTTCCCCGAATATAAGTAGGCATCACTTTCTCCACTAAAGATATGAATAGAACAATAGACAAGGAAGAGAGAATGTATTTCTTCCCTATTTCAGCTGCATCCTGGTCTTCTGCTACCCTTCACTGTGATTTATACTGTGGGCCCTTCTGCTTCTCAGGCCTTCCAACCCAGAATGAGCCATACCACCATCTTCTTTGGACCTCCAATATCATGATAACATTGTGTGTGTGTGTGTGTGTGTGTGTGTGTGTGTGTGTGTGTGTGTGTTTAGAACCATGATTTCAGTGGGGAAGGGGGTTGCTCTACCTTCTCTCTGATAGACACTGTATCTTAGCATCTTCCCAGGTAAGAAGGGAGAGGAAGCCCCAGGAAGCTGGCAGCCAGTGGAGAGACATAGCTCCTCTTTGTCAGTGCCTCCCCTTAGCCCTTCTCTGGAGGAGGCTGCTATAAGCAGTACAGGACCCAGTGGGTTTTGGAAACCCCCTGGCAGAATCACCACATTGCATCAACCTCTCACTCTAGCTATGGGATACTTCCATAATGTGAGTAATTTGTCAGGTTCAACAATAAGTCAGTGCCATGGCAATAGGATGGGAGGGATGAAGAGGATATTTTTCTAGAAAAAAAAAACTTACAAGCAATAATAACCAAATGGACCCCATTTTTTAAAAAAGAACAGCTCTAAGAGACTTCTGGAGAGCAATGAGGAGAATTTAGTTTGAATACACCAAAGTATTAGCAAACTCAGGTAATTTGGGTCTGTTTTCTTATATGGGATCATTGTGTTATCTCTGTGTAGAATATTCTTATTTGTGATGCAGACTAAATTATGACAGGTGGTACTAGTTCCCAGGGATGCTGTAGCAAATTCTTAGAAGTTTGGTGACAAAACAACAAATATTAGTTAGTTCATTCTTTCACAGTTCTAGAAATAAGCACACAATATTAAGGTGTTAGATGGTGCTCCTTCCTGTGCCTCTGAAGGAGACTATGTCCTTGCTTGGTCCAGCTTCTGCCATCTCCACACTAACCTTGACTTGTGGCTGATAACTCCCTTCTATGGCCTCCATCTTCACACTGTCCTCTCCTCTTCTGTGAATGTTGAACCTCTATCTATCTTCCTCATGTAAGGACACTTGTCATTGGATGTAGAGCCTACATAGATAATCCATGATGGTCTCTGCATATCAGGATACTTGAGGTAATTACATAGGTAAAGACTGTTTCTTTACATAAGGTAAGATTCCATCTTTTGACAAATGGTATTGTTCATAGGCTCAGGGGCTTAGGACATGGACCAACCTTCTTAGGATCACTATTCCACCCTCCACAGAAATGGAATAGTATCTGACAGAAAGATATCTGAAATTTACTTGAAGGTAAAAATGAAATGAAATGAATACGGATGAAAAAAGACAAAAGCTATTGATTGAAGATGCTAGTTAGTAGGTAAGTGTGTAGACGTTCATTGTACTATACTAAATTATTATTTTTTGCTTAAAATTTTCATAATAAATCAAATTTGATTCCTTAATTTTGTCAAGAGATCCTCATTTAAAGGGATTTTCTGTGTAGAGGGCAAAAGTATGGGTTTTGGGGACAACGGCATGAGCTGACATATTGGCCAGCTCTGGGGGCAAATGAAAACTTCATTNAATTTTTGAGAATTAGATGAAATGATGCATATTAAGTGCCCAGCACATCANATCAAAATAACCCACAAATATTAACTATAGTGCCTACTAGATGAGTCTTCTAGAATCTGCCCCTCCAATAGTGTACCATTAGCTGAGAGAAACACCTAGGAATAAACCCCCGGAGGTCTGCACTCTGGCCTCCCCTCTAAGTGTGCATGTGTGTGTGCATGTGTATGTTTGTGTGTGTGTGTGTGTGTGTGTGTGTGTGTGTAAGGTATGTAGGACATGCAGAATATAATGTACTTGTACAGTGCATAGGACAGGCTTAGAGCAAAGAATGAGGCAGTGACTGATAACACAGGAAAATTCTGGGAGAAGAGCAATCTGCAGACAGCTTTTAGGCAATTCCTTACAAAGCTGTTGCTCAACACCCATTTCTCAGTCACAATGCTGAAGGAATGAATGCAAATTCTAAAAGCCCATCACATCTAGAAAATTGCTTCAATGGTAAATGACAGTGACTCAACCTAAGTAGAGATATAGTCAACAGGCTTCTCTGCACTAAAACTCTTTCTTAGGAGCAAATCCTTCTGTCTTATGAGGAGGTTGCTGTTTTTGGAGAGTTGGAGGAGGCTCTGGGGCGATCTTGCCATCCTGGGGAACACCATTGTTCCAANAGAGTGGAGCTAACTTGCTCAGAGGGAGCACCCTGGCTGCTGCCTTCTTCTCCCACACTGCAAGCTGTCAAAGCATCTCTAAGCAACTCACATTTCACATTCAGAGTGTCATTTCATTTTTAGATGAAGAACATGAAGGCTTTTGCCTCCCTCACAACTCCTCTGTCAGTCACCAAATGTGTGCGAGATCAGGGCAAAAAGGAAGAAGAGCAACAAACATTTAAAAATGAAACCAGCCAGAGCCGGAGGCACACCATGACATCCCCTCCGGAGCACGCGACTGACTCCCTGAGAAGATCTGGGTGCTTTTTGGAAACATTTTAGAATGATTCCTTCACATTGTCACTTTGTGATCACAACTAAATGAATTAAAATCATAAGTGATAAAATAACAAACTCCAACATTGAAGGTGGAAACTGCAAGGCTGCAGCAGTGGCAATAAAACTTGNACGTGACAAGATCAAGTGCAGATGAACTTGTCCCAAGACTGCTGTTTCAACAAGTTCTAGGGGCACACCAAACTTTGAATTGGAGGGGTACGGTGCCAGTTTCTAAACTTGGCCAGACTTCGGAATTTTTATTTGTTGTGCTTACTGATTTGCATGATTGATTTCCAATATCCACCACGTTTGAGAAGCATCGATATNGAGATTATTGATTGTTCTCAAAGTCACAGACAGCTTCCCTTGAAATGCTTCATTCAACACTGACTGATGCTATTGGTCAAATGTTAGGACTTTCTGGAGTACTTTTAGATAATGACACTGCCCAGGAGTCACTCCTGGGAGTTTGTATTTAATTAAAGAAGGACCCAGGCAGAGCAGTATTTCACAGGAAGAAAGGGAAGGAGGGAGGGAGGGAGGGAGGGAGAGAGGGAGGGAGGGAGGGAGGGAGGGAGAGAGGAAGGGAAGAAGGAAGGAGAAGCTGGGTTCATATGGGCCATTTGCCCATGCCCATCTGGTGCAGAAGGTGCAGGACAAGCTGCCTATAGCACGGCCACCAGCAAGGCATCCCTTTCATCTTCTACAGAAGCATGTTCTCTGAAAGCTTGAACTGACACAAAACTAGACGACTCATTATACTTAGCTAACAACTTAACACCCTTAAATTAAATGGATAATAGAGTTGGACATATCATCTATAGATATTAAAAATAAAATCAAGTAAAGGGAAGTATAAGTATGGACACAAATTTTTCTAGCAATGATAAGAGAGAACAAAGTATCAAATAATAACGTCTCTAGACACATGAACATATTAAAAACAACCCCTGACACTGTGCTTATGGTTGGCGTCACATTACAAACTGAGGGTCATAAAAGCTTGGGAGAGGGATTGAGTAACAGCTCAATAGCATAAGAGCTGAAAGGAAAAGTGACAAGTGACTAAGAACCTTGTGACAATCTGTGTGAGGATGAGGAACACAGTGAGACAGACAGAAAAGGTGTGTCAGGAAGGCCACTGACATTTACAGATCTTCTGCNTCAAGTATGCCCTGGCAACTTCATGGTTTCTGGAGAGAAGTGATGTAGTTAACTAACTCTCATCTCATCGGCTCATCAGATCATTTCTTTTCAGCACTTGCCTAAGACACTGCAGAAAGGCAAGGTCAGTGGCTAAAGTAGTCTTTAACCCACTCTTCTCTGAGTCAGACGTAGGAAGAATGTTGAATCGTCTCTGCTTCCATACATTTGACTCTCCTCTCCCCAATCCCAGGGAATCCTTGCCTCAGATATAATGAGGTACCGCCCCTTCATTCTGCTGAGTCATGTAGAAATCCAGATCCTCTCCATATTTTTAATGTGCAGTGGTAGATAGACTTGAGAGATGGACTCTACAGTAATGTTACCAAACCCACAGCCATCACAGGCACTGTGTAAAACAGTCTCCACCCGACCTCAGTTCTGAAGTCTCCGTTTTGTGGCTTCTTTTCACTAACCACATTTCTTTAAACTTAATTAGAGCTAACCTTTCCCTACTTGGACTCAGACAAGTGACATGAACACTGGACACTGGATCCAGAAGGAGTCTAGGGCTGTTTAGTGAACAGCGGTGATGAGTTCCTGTGATGATGGAGACACTCACAGTGTGGCGAACCCTGGTTGTGTACACAACATACTCTCTAACTGATGTGCGGGAATTCTCAAGAGAAAAGAAAGGGGTGCCTCTTGGGTTTTCCCCCACTTCTAACTGCACTGAAGAACTCAGTGTAACCACAAATTGGTCACCATGTCCTAAAGAGTTTTCCCATGATCTTACTCAATGAAGGGCAATTTCTGCCTTAACCACTCTGATGACATTGCTCATGATGATCCAATTGCCATGACCTTGTGTCAAGTTCTTTCATTTTAGAGTTGTACTCTGTAGTTCTGATGAGTAACCTGGAGTTCCAGGGCCTTCCAACTTCCAATTTGGGGTTGCCTACTTTGTGCTGTAACTGTTAGCAATCTCATAGGCCACAGCTGTCTGGAAGTCAGGCAGCTAGTTGATGCAAATAGCTTGCTACACTGAATTTACTTACTGTGGTGTTCGCCTGAGTAGGCTCCTAAAAAATGGTTGGTTGAAGACAAAAAGGACACTGACACTTAGCTTCAAAGAGCATAGTATGGAAAAAATTGGAAAATGTATGATTATAAAATAAAAATACCTGTTATAGCCCGACTTAGAGAGATGTTTATTATCTTTTTGAGTATTTCTTTAATTTCCTTCTCTAAAACATCAGTTTTCCCAGGTTAGTGACAAATCATACTAAGAACCCTCATGACCTTTCTTCTCCCAGCTGACTTGAGCTGATTTTTTAACAAACTCAAGTACTTTTTTGGATTGGAATGATTTTAACAACCTTTTACTTACACTGAAATGGTCAGAAGTAACAGCCCCCACTTCCTCCCCTCTTGCTCTATAGGGATTGCATGCCCACCAACTTCATTCACATTGCTGCCTCAAGCTGAGCACTGGGTTCCATTGTTTTTAACCTCACTTGAACTTCGGATTTACCCCTCTTGCAATAGTGCCCCTCTGTGAAACACTTCCTTTGTGGATAGTTTTCCCCACACCCCTTATTTCCACTGCCATCATGCTCCTCCTCTCCTGCCCTTCAAGTGTCAGAGGGCTGAAGACCTTCCTGGACTCCTTTGCCTCATGAATACCCTTATCTGCACCCTGGCTCTTAATACCATCAAGGGATGCTATAGACGGATGCTTCAAGTCCGACTTCGAACACCAGACATATAGTTGCCTTGTTGTCCTTCTTTAAAATGTCTGACAAGGTTCTCCAGCTTACTATATTTGTAACTCTNGGCTCCCGCACCAACCCCAGTCCCAGTATTCTGCCTATCTTCTACAACCATGCACCTGATCCTTTACCTCACAGCTAAAACTTACCCTGGACTTTTCCTTTTCTTCAGTCCCAAGTTTAATTTCTTGACTTCTCCTCCAAAATACTCCCCAAAATCACCCATGTACTTACAACTCCACTCTGCTCCAGCCCCTTTGGTCTCTCTCTAGACTCTGACTTTCCACAATCGATTAGCTGCCTTTGTGAGCGATATTTATAAGTCAGACAAATGCCACTCTCTGTGGAGAAATATTGTTGTTTATAAAGTGAAACCCCAACTCCTTACCTTGGGCCCAATGTCCTACGGCTCTAATTCCTTTCTACCGTACCCTGTGCAACTGCCCCATTGCCTGCTTTGTCCCTCTGTGCTGGACGACTCTCTGTTTCTTGATCACACCAATCCTGGTAGCTTTCTTCAGTGGATAACAGTCCCCCAACCCCNCCAGCATGGTTCACTCTTCTAGCCATATGCTCATATGCTCTTAAATCATGAGAGAAATGTCCCTTCTTTAAATCACAATGACACATTCATTTTGAATGATTTTTTGTTATCTTTAAAAATTATTTTTGTGTACCCTTTTGCACTAGAACCCAAAGAAGAATTTGTTTCTTCTCTACTAAGTATTGACCTAAGTCTCACCCATAACTAAACTAGTGTTTAGACATTGTTTTTTAATGAATAAGGGAATAAGTGCTCCACAGGCTACAATTTTATGTATATTTACATACATTGTTATCTTATCTTTTTATTAAATGATTTTATTCTCCCAAACAATTGAACTGACAAAATAGGAACAAAAATATTTAAATTACTTTAGCTATGACATACATTTTAATAGGTGATAGGAGCAGAGAAATTTCTCATTCCTTACTTTCATTATTCTAAATGTTCCTGCCTGGTTTAGCCTGTTTCTTGTCCACAGAATCTGGGAACACAGTTCAGTTCAGCATAAAGGTTCTGTGTACATCTTGGAAAATCTTACCTGCTTTACATATTTATTCTGCTATGAACAGCATTCTTCTCCACAGGAGGACAGGCTANGCATTTACATCACTTCTCTGACCTGTGAAGGCATTTGTGTTTGTACTTCCTGAAGTAAGACAAACTAGTATATATATATTCTACTTAAATTCTACATAATATGCATACTATGCTCTTTCATTTATTTTTCAATCTTTAACTTCCCNAGGAAGAATATCATGTTACCTGTCATCTTCCATTACAATAGTTTCCCCCTTTCNCTAGTGTTAAACCCTTTATGTACTCATTACTACCATATACACACCAAGACTCTTTGCATTTAGTAGAACTACTGCATATAGTAGAACTATAAACATGGATGCTTGCCTCAAAGGTGACTTTAGGGACTCTCACTGTTAATTATGTTGTTAGATGCTGGTTTTAGAAATATTTGTTTTATCAGACTAAAAACAACCTAGCCTTATCTCCTAGCTTAAATGCTGTATTAAGGCAAGNAAAGATTATGAATATTATAGCCTACTTTTTACACAATTGTTCAGATGTATACATNGTTCTCTTCCAAAAATCTGTTGGTATAAAAGATACAGTAGTCACTACTAGAGAGTCATTCTGGAGCCAGACTACCCAGGCTGGAGCTTGGTCCTGTTTTACTCAAAGTGTGACTTTGGTCAAGTTACTTGATGTGATGATCTATCCCAATTGTCAGCTTGATGAGCTTTAGAATCACCTGGGAGACTGGTCTCTGGGCATACATGTAGGGTACTGTGTTAATTGAGGCGGGAAGACCTGCTCACTGTGGGTGGTACCATTCCCTGGATGGGATACTGGATTGTACAAGTGGTGGAAAGGANCCAAGAAGCAGCATATATATGTTCACCACTCTCTGCTTTCTGACTGTGAGCAGCTGCTTTAGGCTCTGNCTGCCTTTCTCCGCCGTAATGGCCTGTACTCTTGAATTGTGAGCCAGAATAAGCCCTTTCTCCACAAGTTGCTTTTGTTATTTTATTACAGCATTGGAAAAGGAAACCGTGATAGTTAATTTTCTAGTGCTTCAATTTCCTCTTCTATAAAATGAACATGACATTTATTAGATAATACATAAGCAACTCTAAGGCTACCACCTGGACCATAAATACATACAGGTCTGATGACTATTATCCAAATTACACAAATAATTCTTAAAATCAAACAAACTAAAAAGAGAGACAAAGCTTAACAAATTTCTCACCAAATATGTCAAAGAAGTATGTAGAAGATGTCCCACATCATGTCACCATCAGGAAAATACAAAGATAAAAAAGAAATGAGATCCCAGCACCTAATTGGTAGAACGNCCAAACTCTAGAATGTTAACAACACTAAATGCTGATCAAAAAACTCTGTTATTGGTTAAATGAATCAAATATGCATAATGATATGCCTATTTTTGAAGACTGGTCATTTTTTTATAAAAGGAAACATACTTTTTTGATAGGATTGATAGCAATCAAGAGTCTTTGGCTAGCAATACCAAAAGAATTAAGTCTACAGAAGAACCTGCTCAGAGATGTTCATTTTAACTATATGTGTAACTCCAAGTATTTAGAGGCAACCAAAATGTCCCCGCATTAGTGAATGAGTAATTAAAGTGATGTACATCCAGAAAAAGGAATATTATTCTCTGCTAAAAAGAAATGTACCTTGAAAAATGTAAATATATGTCATTAAGTGAAAGAAGATAGTCTGGAATGCTACATAATATCTGATTCTANCAGAGACATTCTGGAAAAGGGAAAACAATGAAACTCAAAAAACAGTGATTGATTGGCAGGGGTCAGGGCAGCAGGGATGAGAAAGTGAGGGACTTGGAGGACAGTNAGAATACTGTGTAAAAGACAATAACAACCAGCATNGTATTCTGGCTCAAGCCCAGACAGACCAAGTGCAGCATTGAGTGTGTCCTGGTCCTGATGTGATCTACTGATGTTAGGTGCTGATGTTGTTTCGGTGTCAATTTCTCAGCTGTAACTAAGTTACCACTCTGGTTGGGGATGTAGGTGATGGGGAGGCCAGTCTGAGATCTGAGGGTAAGTACGAAACCTTTGTGTCTGACTTTTAATTTGCTGTAAATAAAAAACTGCTTGGGGTGGGAGAGAGAACAGTTTTTTAAAAGCAAATTATGGAAGTAATCTCCTTAGACTTTTGGAAAATCTCAAAGCTTCCAAGGCTGTGTGTGTTCCTTGTGCATGTGCTTCCAGGGCTGACCTCTGGGTGTTGAAAATCAGTCAGTGTCCTCTTGGAGGGAGGGAAAGGAGGGGGGATGTGATGTATTTATTATGNTCTCAAAAAGTAAAAAATCATTTTAAAAACGTCCAAAGCCAGCTTTTTCTTCAATGATTCCTTTTATAACATTGAAATATTAATAAAATTAATAAAATAATTTCTTATATTAGTTAACTCATGTATTCCTAAACAATTTTTCATTTTTCAAGTTTTGGGGAATTATTTTTTCTCTTTATCCTTAAAAAATAATCCATTTAAAATCTACTATTATATTTTCTTTCTCATTTGTATTGTGGGTGGGCTTATTCTCCTTTATTCCTCCTTTGCTTCAGCTAGCTACAGATGTATTAGGGCTTTTTCCCTCAAGAGATTGGTTCTTA
>LZPO01097125.1:526943-542948 GCA_001675575.1 Neotoma lepida
AATGGAATACCATATTTCTGACTAGAAAACTTACATATCATTAAGATATCACCCCCCCACACACACACACACAAATCTTAATTATACTCAATGCAATTTCAGTAAAAATTTCAACCAATTGTTTCATGGATCTAACAGACTGCTTTTGAAGTTCATATGAAGAAACCAATAGTCAATGAAGCTAAGCTATTNCTGGTAAAAGAATAAGGAGAGGAGATGTCTTTTACCAATTATAAAGTTTTGCTATATTTTAAAAATCAGAGTGCTATTCTGATATGGAAAGAAGTTTGTCCAAGGGGATCGAACGAGCAGGAAGGAAAGTGAGCCTTACAAAATAGTTGGCATTTCTATTATAGATGATAGTTGCACTGCACGTCACCAGGAATAGAATGGATTACTGAATAAATAGTATTTGGATGACTGGTTATTCATCTGGAAAAATTGAAATCCTACTTCCCAGCGTCCTGTGTTGGTTATTTGTCTCATAGCTGCTGGGACAGACCACCTGGCACAAGCAACTGAAGGAAGGGTTTACTGTGCCTTGCAGTTCCGGAGTAGAGTGCATCTCGGCAGCCAAGTCTGGTGGGAACAGTGGAGAGCTGGTCATTTTGCACCTGCCTCAGGAAGCAGAGAAGGACAGACACTGTGCTCAGCTGGTTTTCTCCTTTTTATGCAGTCCAGACCCCCACACTATGAAATGGTACCACCCACACCAATTAACCTAATCTAGATAATTTCTCACAAACATGCTCTGATACTGTTTCCATGGCGATNCCAAATTCCATCAAGTTGTCAACATCAACTATCACACCTAAAGAAAAATCAGTTCCTATATGGACTATATGCTCAAGACTTCATTGTGCAAAGGCAAAGAAGGCTGTTGTTTTATCCTGAAGGGATTGTTAGGGAATGTTTTGTTGACCGTGATTTGAGAAAATTTCTTGAATAAAAAACTGAAAGCATAACTCACCAGAACAAAAGCATATTACCTAACTACAGTAGGATAAAAAATTTTTTCTTTTTAAAAATATTTTTTGGTTCTTCAAAATTTCTTACATGTATATAATGTATCTTAGTCATACCCAATTCTCCTCACCCACCAGCACCCCTAGCCCTTCCACCACAGCTCCTTCTGACCGAATCCAATGAATGCTTCCCATATGTGTTGGGTTTTTTGTTTGTTTATTTTTGTTTTATTTTGTTTTTCAAGACAGGGTTTCTCCGTGTAGCCCTGGCTGTCCTGGAACTCACTCTGTATATCAGGCTGGCCTCGAACTTTGAAATCTGCCAGGCTCTGCCTCCCAAGTGCTGGAATTAAAGGCATGTGCTACCATACACAGCTCCATATGTGCATAAGTATCAGTTTTACAGGGGAATGAGGAACCTAGAAGTGGTCACACCCCTAAAGAAAGGTGAATCTCCCTCCCACAGCAGCCATCAACTGCCAATAGCTCTTCAGTTAGGGGCGAGGCATTAGAAAACTGGCCCCACCCTATGCTGGAATTTTTAACTGGCGTGATAGTGTACAGGTAAGCACAGCTGCTATATATACGTTCNTGTGTGTAACAGCCACGTCATGTCCAGNAGACAGTATTTCACAAGGCTCCTCTTCATCTACCAGCTCTTACATTCTTTCTATCCCCTTTCCTTGATGTTGCCTGAGACTTGCTGTGTGTTTGTCTGTCTATTTGCCTATCTGTCAATGTCACATCTACAGCTGAGTACTTACAAGCGGCTTATTCTCAGCACTTTGAGCAGTAATGAGTCTCTTCCTTAAGCACTACCTAGTACAATAAAGAACTTTTCTAACCAAAATTGGGGGCAGTGCATGAATATGAACACAAATATTTAGAAGGCAATATAACTGTTTGAAAGCAACATCAATAGCAAAAATGAAAGATTTCTGCTCAACTGTAAAAATTTAAGCAAAGTTTGGGTACTATATGATATTAAGGAGTTGATAATTTTAGTAGACATGACACAGGTATTGGGGAGTTTGGTATTTATTTATTAAAGAATGACTGTTGGAGATACCTACTGAAGTGTGTTCTTGTGAAATTGTACAACAAAGGAACTGTCTTTACCATTAAAATTGAAAAGTTGATTTCACAGAAGTATCTGCCAGCCTTGAAGAGTAGGTCTGATATCTGCTTCTTCCTTTACACCTGGGAACTCAGCTCCTGATATGTCCGTAGTGTGGTAGAAGTGAGCAGAATGCTTGGGCAATGGAATTTGAATTCTAGGTTCAAATCCCTTCTCCATCTCATGCCTCACTATGACACTATCCATGTCTGTCAACCCCTCTGAGACACATTTTCCACATAATAAATTATAAAAATTTGAACCTACATGATAGGGTTGGAAGCAGGAATAAAAGGGAANAATATTCCACTCAGCTCATAGGGTACTTACAGAGTGTAATTGTTAATATAATTGTTATTATCTGGTGCCCTGACTCAGTGTACTCTTTCCAAGATAGAATATTAACAATACCTATTTTTTGAGCCTTGAACCCAAAGACATATACCCAATTCCTATGATTTCTGACGTTTTCTTTCCAGAANTTCAGCCTGGCATTCACCAGAGAATTCTACTTCTGTCACTCTCTGTACACACTTTTGCTTCCCAAGACACCAAAGGTGTGTCTTTATGCAAGGCCTAGTCTGTTTAGATCCCTGCAGATAGTCTCCCCCAGGTCCAATCCAAATCACCCAAGTGGCCCCACGAAATATGACCCCTTCCAGTTTCCAAGCCTCCAAGTCTCCCTCAGTAGCCCAACTTCCTATATCCACCAAACCCCATATATTTCTGCCAGTTTTAAAGCATAATGCTAACACATTGATTCNTGCATCAAAAACTCAACATAATTCTTCTAAAAACTGGGGCTGAATGGTGAGGCAAACCTTCCTAGTTTCCTCAGAGTGACACAGCCTAACCCAAACCCACAAAATGTGGTAGGGACAGAACCTTTATTTATTCCAATTGTTGCATAATCAACACCGATAAAGAGGCATAATTCTCTTGAGAGATTTTCAAGGTCCTCCTTAAAGTGTGTTTCTCTCACTATTGTGGTTCTAAACTATGGCCACAGCTTCAAGACCAAATTATAGCCTTTGGCGGCTGGTTTCAGTCTGGTGGTTACAGCAATGAATTTGGAGTCAAGAATCCTGGCGTCTCAGCCAACTATTCCCTGGGTAACCACATGCAAGTTAGCTGCTCTTGTCTCAGTTTTTCTATCAGTCAAATGGGGCAATTTCCCCTCACTTCCATCTACTTCAAAGGCATACATGGGGACAACTCATTACCTCACAGGCAGCAAATGTGGAACTTTCTGTGTAGTAACAAGACTGTTGTCAGCTTTTCCTCTCAAAGCACAGTCATTTCATCTCGAGATTATTTTAGGGTCTGGGTGGCTGCGTCTCACTGCCGGAGGTTCATTCAGGGGTGTCTGTAGCCAGNGTTTCTCAGCCACAGGCCCAGCTGCCTGGATGCTGGCAGATGAAAGCAGGAGCATCTTCCAAAGCATCAAACCAGAAAGCCTGGATGCAAGAGAACAACATTGCTAAACCATACTGGTGGCTTCCCCATAATATCAGAATGTAAAACCATTGAAAAATACTGTAGGGAATAGTTTATGGTGTTTATCAATAAATAACACCCGATTAAACATTCTCCCCNACCCCNTGTCTTGGCATAACACCAATTCTCTCTTTATCGACCNTGTTTAGAACCTATANTTCTAAAGGAACTCTTTTTTCGTACTCCATACTTTAATATATNTGAACACTGAGAAGCTATCTTTTTGAAAACAGTCATTAACAGATCTAATGGAGGTGGAAACTCACCTTTTTAAAGTAACCTTGGAAAGAATTAACTTTAAGTTTCCTACAGCTAATAGAAGTGATAGCTATTAAGAAAAGAGTTGTTCAGCTAGCAGACAAATTACTTCTTAGAGTACTTAAACGAGTGACTCTTTCCACTGCTGATCTTTGTCCTTAATCTTCCTTCATATAGATGTCATTGGAAAGAAGAATGTAAGCTTTGACAGTTGCTGACAAATAGTGGAGGTTGAGTACATTCGATTCTGTTTTCTAGAGTGTTTGCTGACAACTGAAATCAGGGTAAAAAGAAAGAAACCTCACTACACTCAGTCTTTCCTACTATTACTGAGTAAAAATTACAGTACCGGGGATTTTAGCCAATTTCAGCCTGCAACTTTAAATAGTAGTTTTCATTATTAATGCCTAAATATCTATGTCCTGGAAAGCGTTTGGTAAAGGTACATTAAGTACAGGAGATGAACTCACTCTGAACTCATGTGGTGTAGTGGAATCCACCACTTACAGACTCAAGAGTCCCAGGTTCTAGTCTGGCTTCTGCCACTGAGTCTCTGTAACTTTAGAGGAACCTTTTGGGGATCCAGATTCTTACTTGCCACAAGCTTTATTTCCTTCCATTCCTCCTCACCCCCAAAATAGGTATGTTGGTTGCTAACCCTGGCACATCTTGTGATTTTACTAGGAAATGGGGCCATTGTAGATGTAATTATTGAAGACGAATACTGGAGTAGAGCAGACCCCCGATCCAATGTGACTAGTGTCTTTGTAAGAAGGTGGCCATGCCAACACAGAGACACACAGGGAGAATGCCACGTGAGGACGAAAACTAGGCTGGGATTANACAGCTGAAGCCCAGAGCACTGAAGATCACCCACTCACCACGAGGAGCTAGGAAAAGCTACCACATAGGTTTCAGAAGGGGCACGACACATCTTCNTTTCNGACTCCCAGACTCGAGAACTGAGAAGCAAGGACTTGTGTTATTTTGAGTCCCCCAGTGTATGGTGCTGTTATGGTAATAACTTGGACACTAACATACCAGTTCTTGTGATGAAAATCTGCACTAAAGCCTTATCTGAAAATAGACTTTCATTATTCTAAGCCAGGGGCATCAGACTTTCTCTGTGAAGAGTCAGCTAGGAAATAGTTTAGACTTTGCATGCGGTAAAGTTTCTGTCACAAATACTTAACTTTGTTGATTGAAAGCTGCCATGGACGAAAGGTTAATAAATCGTTGTGGCTATACTGTATTTAACTTTTATTTATAGATACTGAGATTTAATTTCATGTAATTTTCCCAAATCACAAATTAGTATTTTTTTAAAAAAAGTTTACACTACACACACACACACACACACACACACACACACACACACATTGAATTTCGATAGGAGCAGGTGGTCATAAATTACTGCTTAGCCCTGGGGAAAACACAGGATAATTTAAACTAGCTACTCTTCTATAACCTGTTCTTGTCTTACAATGAAAAAATAACCCTGACCTGTTGATAGCATAGGTGATTCACATCTATTGACAGATGGCGAAAAAGAGAAGAAAGGATCCAGCTAGGGAAATGGAGGACGGTGCAATAAAACACAGAAGCACTTGGAGCCTGTCCCTGTGTGACCCAGTGCTGGTGTTCAAGTCAAAACTCTTGTGTTGTCACCTGACAGATCCTAGACNGAACTGTAACCTGAAGCATTCATTGAACCAGCACAGAGGAGCAAAGCACTTCATCTATATAAAGGTTAAGTCAATGAAATTATTAAAATGCTAGAGCAGGATTTGAGAGCTTAACCTGCAAGGATGCCATCGGCCTAGCACAAGGAGAACACAAGATATGCCTGATATAAAATGTTCACGGAGTACAAACCCAAACCCAGCAATCTGCTTTGTGTTACTTTCTAATAAACGTCAATGAGGAAAGTATGTTTATAACTCACAATACGGGGGAGGAAATCCAGTAGCTTGCCACATGGGAGTACGTACTCCTTGTTGATTCCAGGAAAATGTCAAGCCAGTACAACTGCCCCAAGTCTCTCATGATGAGCTGCATTCATGTTGACTCNGTAAGAAGAGTAGGCCCCTCCAAGTTCCATGAATGTGATATTCACAACTAGTTAGCAGCCAAACCAATTAAAGCACATTGAATCAACAACCTGCTTTAGAACTGGAAGTCATCAATAAGATTCAGGTCCAGCTTTGTCCTTCTATTTCCCCTTTCCTGGGATGGCTGGATTGTCGTGGGGTTGAATTTTGGTTCCTGTGTTTCGGTGATGACCTGATAGAAATGGTTCTCACTTCCAAGGCTAGCACAGAAGCACATCTTCTTACTGCAATTTTTCGCCCATCGTAATTTGGTTTGCTTGACATTTATTAGGAACATTACTTGACCTAGAGGTGACAATGCTAGATAAGGACAGCTCATATCCATGAAGGCTGGAGATTTTTTATGAAGAAAGAAAAGTCTTTGCAAAGCAGATAATTTTACTTAAACAAGCCTGAGGAATAAAATAAAGGGTAAAGATAGTGAGTACAATACAAAACTAGGGGGGGGCACTGAGCTCAAACTGAGGAGGCAAAAAGGGCTCCAAGAGAGGATGGGTGAAAATGAGAGCAGTAAGTAAACCGAGGGAAAGGAGGAAAGGGCACCTCAGCCCACGGGATCCGTATGAGGAAGAAAAATCCAGAGGCAGGAAACATAGGAACATGTCTGGAGCAGAAGTTCTAACCTGAAATCCCCAACTCAGGATACTCCAGAATGGAAAAGACTAGGTGCCTGGACACTACTATTCAAATCTTTAAATTCACAGTGAAAGCTTTAGCTCAGAATGTCTATTCTTGTTATTCTATGATGTTCGTATCAGGATGGAGAACCTAGTCCTAGGGTTTTTTTTTTTTTTAAGGTTTTAATTTTAGAAAAACAAAAACTGCCTCTGGCTAGTGGTTTGTTTGTGTTGGACTGGAGCTTTGCAGTGACTCCAAGGGAGACACACAGACTGTCTCTTATACACATCTAGATGTGTATAAGAGACAGGCACTCATCCCTTCCCCTGGGGCCTCCACACAGTACACCCAACATAGCTTTTCATCCTGCCTGATGGTCCTGCACTCATCCCTTCTCCCTGAGGCCCCCACACAGTACACCCGACATGCACCCCAGAGTCACTTTTTGGAAAGGAGACTAAGATGGGCGGGGAACAANAGCTGTGCCTGTTCTACCCAACTTGACTGTTGGGCACCAAGCTGTAGAAAGTTATAGGTATACATCCCATAATTTGAGGGGAGCAGTCTCCATGGCTACAGTTAGTTTGGGCCCACTTAGGTTTTAGCCTTGAGCAAAGTTGCTCTAGGTAGGGAAGGGCAGTTGTTGGAGAAAATGTAGCTTCATTTCTGTTGTTTTTCCTCCCTAGTTTCTAATGCCTTAATGACAGGCATCTGTCACTGCCCAGATGGCAGTCTCAGTTCTTTGGTTCTCCAACCACAAGTGGAAATGAACAAAAATCCTATGGAAGAACGATGGCGATACTTTCTTCCACAGGCTCAGGCAGCTGGTCATCAGGGCCCTTCCTCNCTNGGACTAACAAAACACTTCCAAGCGGCACTGGAATTAGCACAGGCGTCAAGATTGCCTGGGTTTGCACACCAGTGCCACCACTTACCAGCTGTGTGACCTGAAATAAGTCATTTAGTTCATTTGTTTCCTCATCTTCAAAACAGGGACAATAATAGTACTTAGAATTAAGTGAGAAAATGTCTGCTACGGTTGTCACATGTGATGTATAGTTAGTAATTATCAGCGTTNATCTGCCTCCCATCAAGCATCCTTTACTCTGGAAAGTATATTTTTCCTCAATAAAAGACACGACTTTCTATTGAATCCTGATGATTAGAACAATAAACTGTGTCACGCTTCAAGTTAAAATCTGCTATCTAGCTACAGGGAGTGGTGCATCCCCTCACTACGACACAGTTCTACAGCATGCCGACTGTAATCATACCTCGACACCTTCATCCAGGCTATTTTCTGCCCAGGGTAATCTGACTCGTCGTGTACCATCCAGCCTGAGCACAACACCCAGCTATCCACTCGCCCTCNTGTATCCCAGCTCTTTACAATGAAGCAGCATCATGAAGTCAGTTGCAGGGTGTACAGAAAGCACCATATATTNCTTCCTCTTGGAGTAGCCATAGCAGCAGATGCAGAAATGAGATACTCTGCATTAGGCTTAGTTGGGAACAGAGCTTAGATGCTTGAGAGAAAAGACTGTGTAAGCAAAGAACATTAAAATACCAAGGAATTATGAGGTTTGCAACCATATAAACCTGAGCCCTCCTAAAACATGCACCACTTATACATTCCGTTTCCTTCTGCTTCTCCAGCTCCTGTGTGCCCAACCTTTTATTTGACAGCTTTCGTGTCAATCTTTAAATCATGATTTCTTTGTTCTTCAGAGAAGCCTGATTGCTCTTCTGACTATGCCCTACCCTGTTGTTCTCCATCACAGTAGGTTTTCTTTACAGTTATCTTTTCATAATTTTTGAGAATGTATATATGTGTCTACTTGCTTCTTTCTTGCTCACCAGACTTCGAGAACCTACTCACACACATAGCACTTACAGGTAATCCAGGCTTTCCCTACCAAGGAAATCAGTAAAACAACCAGGGCTTAAAATACCACCAGAACAGTTACAAACATCAAGCCACCAAAACTATACACTAGCAGATTAATGATTTCATAATGTGCACAATGACAAGATGTCGAAGATAAATTCCACTGAGCTATGCATTGAGCCAGAAACTGGATACACAGTGGAAAGTCAAGGGCATGAAAACCTCATGTTTAATCGGGACATCAGTAGAGTCAGGAACAAGAAGCAACAAGCAGAATGACTAACACACTCTCTCACACCCTGGAGGCCNGTGCCCTAGAGTGGGGTACTCTACAGCAGGGCTGGGATACAGAGAAGACCCTGGATCCTACGGGAGACTGAGGGCGGAGCCTCCTCCCACCCTACAGACAGTATTGTCAATTGCGAGAACCACTTTGCTATTTGCACACATGAATAGCACTAAAACAACAAACAGAAAACATAGGACATTTCATGGTGTGAGGAATAAATATTAGTCTGAGAACAATTCTTTCTATGGAGAACACTGTCTTTTATCCTCAGTTTGGGGTGGGCTGAAGAGACTATATAAAGAGAATAATAAATTCACACAATACTTTGTGGATATTTAACTATGAAACTTCAAGGAATCAACAGGGTCCTCGTTTTCTATTTTTGCTGTCATGGCTATGTGCAGAGAAAAAGACACGAACCAAAACAAGGGGTGAGGAAAACTTGTCACTAAAATACCTTTAGTTCTAACACTTTATACCTTCATCTTCAGAGCAGTCTTTTAACGGAGTCAGGTCTAGATATTTTTAGAATATATTAATACCTAAAATCTATGAGACATTTATGGTTTCTGTTATATGGCATCCAATTCTCTCCAAACCTATACAGCATCCTAACAGCACCTTGTATCCCTTTGGGGATAAGTCAATTCGTGTGTGACCCTCCTAGGAGGCACTGAGTACTACCTCACTGTCATCTTGCACAGAAGCTCCCTCTCCACCAGCTAGCTTCTGGTCAGATGGGAACCAGGCAATCAAACACCACCCCTGAGGCGGCAAGTTCTGAACAAGCAATGCCACGGAAGAGGTCAAGTTTAGCACAGCAGCGCCGAAGACCAGCTGCTCCTGAATTGAAACACTTGTCAACTACGGTTCTGATGTCAGACGTGCAGTAGCTTGCCACGTTTCCACTTTCCTCTGGATCTACGTCCTCCACTATCCTGGGAGAGGATTCTTTGTTAATCTCAGGTATATAGGGTTGGTCTGCTGTTATGGGAACTCAAGAACTCTCACCAGGGATGCATGCTATGTACAGCCAAGTAGCATATATATATATATATATTGGTTTTTCAACACAAGGTTTCTCTGTGTAGCTTTGGCGCCTTTCCTGAAACTCACTTGGTAGCCCAGGCTGGCCTCGAACTCACAGAGATCCGCCTGCCTCTGCCTCTCAAGTGCTGGGATTAAAGGCGTGTGCCACCACTGCCCGGCGTAGCTTATATTTTTAAATGGAGGCCTGAAATCTAGTCTGGTCTCTCATTTACCAAGCTCATGAGGCAACATATCTCCAGGAGGAAGGACAGGGTGGCATTTTCCAGTTTACACAAGGCATCATATAGGCTGGGGCAGCTTGGCCTCTGACTGACACATCTCCATTTTGCAGTGTGAAACAGAGACTCAATGATCAATCATTGACACAAACTGTGTTTACAGGAGTGGAATGATAAGGCATTGACATTCTGAAGCCTAGCTCTGCCTGTGACTGAATCACTGATACATCCCTACATGAAAAAAAAAAATGAATAAAAGGGAGTTTTTAATAGTTCATCCTGTTGTGGTAGGGCCCACCACAGTCTAGCCTGTAAATGGCTTTCAATTATTAATGGTTGAAATTTAAATTAAATTTAAAAGCATTATAAACACTACTGCTTGGTATTATGTTAGCATTTAACAGCAAACACTTCACATTCATTACTGCTGACAGAAAATAACTTAGAAGAACAAGAACTTTCCTTGACTTACCCAGAAACTGCATTTATTTCCCCTTTTCCCGGAGAGGCACCCTAGAAAGGTAAAGATCTCAAATTACACCATCTGATGCTCCAGTCCAAGCTCTTTACTTTTTATCATTTTACATTTCCCTTTTGTCCTCACTCCCGCACCAATTTAGATCATGAATGTATCCAGAGGCAATGTGGGCCAGTGTATATACTAGGCCTAGAATGTGAACACATTTATTGTTAAAAAGGAAATCAGAGAGTCCCCACTCCTTCCATTAGGANGCCACCAGTTATGCTGCCCTTCCTTTACGAAGTTTCCTTTTACCATATTAAACCCTCCAGTCTTCCTTTCATGTTACTTTAAGACACTGATCAAAATCTTTTGTTCCTACTTCCCTTCCCCATAAAAGAAAATTAGATTTGTTTTCAGGCTTTAATCCTGCTAAGATAAAGCGAATCAGCTCTGTTTTCATTACTGTCCAGTCAGTTCCATCAGTCACTGAAGGGAGTCAGTAAAAGCAATCAGCGAACAAGGTCAACAGCACTCAGCAGAGGGCCAGCGCAACGGTACTTTAGCAGCTCAAAATGAACCCTGGGAACAGGATGACAGTGCTTCACAGCCCTGAGAGGCCAGGCCAGCATNGTAGGAAGTCGTGTCTAAATGGGGAGAAGATAAAGCAGAGAAAGGAATTATCTTTATTGCGTAACAGGTCTTCCAATACCAAGCCTTTTATGTGACAAAAAGCTGAAAGCCTCTCTTGGGGGCTAGGGGTCCCTTTTCTTGGCACAATGACTCAAGAGTTTGAGATGGAAAGTGTAAACTTCGGCAGATCTTACTCTTCTCTAGTCATTGTGTTGTCACATCTGAGAATCGTGGAATCTCTTAGGCAGACATAGGCATTAACTGGTGACAAGGAACATGAACTAATTCTGTTTAACTTAAGAGAAGGGGGGCATATTGGAAGCGGGAGAGTTATGAGAATCAATACTAGGTTAAAGAGCCAGGCTTTAAAGAGAAAGATGTCTTGGTTCCAGAGTCCAGAACCTAGTCAGTGGTCTGCGCTGCATGAACTCTGATAATTCTCCCAGATTAATATCCTCTTGCTTGAAACACAAAGTCCCAAGTAACAGTTTAACTGGCCTAGCACTTAACGTCAACCTTTGAGGGCGGACAGAGACCTTGATCTGGGACCCCACTAAGACACTGGAAAAAANGAAGGAGTTGGGAGAAGAATGAGGAAGGTCAGTGGCAATGTTAATCACCCACAAGGGAATCTGAGTGGTGTTATCAACATAAAGGACAATGCATCTGATGGCCACAGTGGAGACAATGTCCACTATACTACTACTGAACAAGTTGTTTTAGCCCTAGAGGTCAGGACTCATCTTCGTTCTTGAATTAACAAACGTCTAATCAAGCACCTGTAGACTAGCTTCATGCAGTACTGTGTAGGGGCTGCAGAGCCAAGTTGTTTACAAGTAAAGATGGTCCTGGGAGGAAGGAACCAAGTTGTTGACAAAGGTCTGTGGAGGAAGCAAGAAGGAAGAAACCTAAGCTGTTTATGTCTGGGTGACCTTTAAACTGATTGGCCCGATGGGGCATCTGCCCCACCTCTCTAGCCTTGTGGTTTTAGGCTTTAAAAGGGGCTCACTGTTCTTAAATAGAGGAGTTCTTGCTTGACTGGACTCCCTGTCACGTCTGATTGTCTCCCAGGAAAGGGAGGCTGGGAACAGGCAGATAGTCCCAGTTGGTCCCTTCTCGGGAGACCTAAGTTTTCAGTGGGGCAGACACCACAACATTTTGACGTCCCAACGTGGGGCTAACTCCTTAAAAAGCCGTTGGTGGCCTTAGAGGCTAAGGGTTACAGGCCCTCCAGCTCGGCCTGAGCTACAAGCCTTTGGGTCTAATCTTTTTGGCTCTTGCTCTCTCTGGATTTCCATCTTGGACTACCACCATGCTAGGTAGCTGCTTTGAAACTCCCTCGGACTTCTACTGTTCTACGCAGACTTGGTAAGTCAATTAAAATATTTTAAAGGGAGAAATTAGTTAAAAAGAAAATTTTTCCCACATTAAAAATTGGGAAATATTTCTACAATGGAAAGAATTTGGTCTTTGTTTGATAACACATTAGGCAGTTTAAAAATGGAACAAATAAATGAAAGGATAACTAATGTTGATGGGATGTATGAAACTTCAATTATGAACATTATTTGTTTAGTCATTTTTATTTTAGCATTGAGAAGATTGGTCAATTTGAGTGCTAAGATAAAAGCTTTGGAAAAAACAGTTAGAGGAATTATAGAGAAATTCAGACTCAGACAGAAGAATTTAAAGGAGAACTTAGCTCAGGATTGAATTATACAGTTACAGACAAACAGCCTCAGACTATGAGACAGCAGACATTAATTTACCCTGTAACCTTACAAGAACTGCCAAATGCTCATGTTCAAGCTAATTGGGCTCCAACACAAATGCTAGATTTAAGGAGATTTAAAGAAGCTATAGCATCATATGGCATGCATTCTCCATTTGTAAAGCAGACGTTAAACTCGCGGTCAACTTGTAATAGAATCATCCCTCAAGATTGGAAAGAATTGGCCGCAGCTGTCCTAGAACCCAGTCAAAATTTACAATTTCATATGTGGTATAAGGATGAAGCTCAAACTATAGAACAGCAAAATAGGACTAGAAGTATAGAAATTACCAAGGATCAGCTTATTGGAGAAGGCGAATACGCAGATATAAACAGACAATGTTTATATGATAACCAAACCCTAATTCTATGNCACATGGCAGCTATCAATGCATGGGACAGAATTGAGGAAGCAGGAAAGAAAATTGAATCATTTACAAAAGTTATACAGGGCCCCAGAGAATCCTTCACGGATTTCTTACAAAGGCTGTCTTCAGCAGCAAATAGAATGATACAAAATTCAGAAGCTAGACAGATAATAGTTGAATCTTTGGCCTTTGAGAATGCAAATGCAGCATGCAAAAGAAAAATCAGGCTGTTAAAGGCATGATCAGCTCCCTTGGAGGATTGGATCAAGGACACAATTAATATTGAGTCTCATGATCAGGATGATACGTGGATAGGAGAGGTTATATCAAGAGGTTTGAGAAAAAAATAATGTCAGATGTTTTAACTGTGGAAAACTAGGACATCTGAAAAGGGAGTGTAAACAGGGTGTTTCTAGAAACAATGTTTCTTCAAGGAACACTGGCAACAGAATGCCCTTCCCTTCTGGATTATGCAGAAGGTGTGGCAAAGGTAAGCACTGGACCAACGAATGTAAATCAACAAGGGATAGACAGGGTAATCCTCTGCCATCGGGAAATTCCCAGAGGAGCCTCACACAGGCCCCCATAACAAATTCAGTTAAGACTTTTCATGCCATCGTAGAAGAGACCCCTTCTCAGAGCAGTTAAATAATCGAATGCCTATTGTAAAAAACCATACTACTCGGGGTGATGGAACAGCTATAGCAGAGAGAACAGGAAATTCAGATTTCAATGGGCAACTGCTTTGAGTTCTGAAAAAGCTGATTCTGTAATCACACATTTGCTAGAGGTTATGGCCGTCATGGGTATACCTGTACAAATTAAAACTGACAATGCTCCAGCATATGTCTCTGCTAAAATGAAGCAGTTTTTTGCTTATTACAATATAAAGCATATTACAGGTATACCACATAATCNTACAGGNCAAGCAGTCATAGAAAGATCAAATCGAACTCTAAAGGATATGCTAAATAAACAGAAAGGGGTAACAAAAACACCCAGAAATAGATTAAATAATGCTCTATTAACTTTGAATTTTCTCAATGCTAATGATAAAGGAACAACAGCTGCAGAGAGCCAATGGATAATAGAAAAAACTTCAGAATTAAATCAGCCTATATACTTTAAGGATGTGTTGACTTCAGAATGGAAACCAAGATATGTGTTCCATTGGGGATGAGGTTTTGCTTTTGTTTCTACAGGAGAAGAAAAGCTATGGATACCATCAAAATTGATAAAGGTTCGATTTGAACAAGAGAGACCTCTTAATTAGAAGAGGTGATAGTTCATCATTCAGCAATGACCATCCAATTTAAAATTAACTTAACTAATGCTTTTTGTTTAATCAGATATAATTTGCCAAAAGGGAATCTCCCCAAAGTTAGGCTTGGGGAAGTGTTTTTGTTTTTGTCTTTCAGGAGAATGAAGGCTAAGGAATCTGAAGAACACTGGACAAATGAGACATTTGAAGAAAAAGGAAAATCATCCAGCATAAATGCCCCAAGAAAAGGAGTAAAATGGCCTATTGGTATATCACATATAAAATTTCACAAGCCTTCCTAAATGTTTGTTTCTGCTCTTCTCTATAGACACTTAACATAAAGGGTCTTTATGTAGTCCCAGTTCAATTAAAAAATTAAAGCTGGCTTTGGAGTTGGAGAATGGTTCTCTCCTTCTCTAAACCCAAGCATGTTTGTTAAAAGGTGTGTCAGAAGAGCAGTCTGATATGGGACTTGAAAAAAAAAAAGGGAGAGAGAGAGAGCTTCATTTAGTTGTCTATGCATGTTTTTTTGTTCGAGTCTCTATCAGTTTTTGAAGGGAATCATGACCAGGCCTGACAGCAAATTTGATATCTCCAGAAAGATGATGGGGCCTCACAACAGTGATTCTACAAGGAAGCTGACAAACATCACCCAAAGATCAGCTTTGCACTACAAACTGCTCAGAACAATCTNGACATGGCTAGCTGACATGATCCAGCCTCACGGACTGTTCGAGCGAGGACTTGAGATAAGCCCTGTACCTTTGTGTTATGCAGAGACTGGATAACAAATGATACAGCTACCACTGCAGACTTAACAATTAACCAAAAATTTTTCTTTTCAACATCCCCTAAAGATGTCTTCACCCACAAACAGGAAGCAATTTTAAGAACACCCACATTCCCAAGAGGTAGGGTGAGTGGTTTTTGGTTTTTCAATGGGTTTTGGGTTTGAGATAATTTTTATTGTTTAGGATGGTTGGTTACAAGTTGTTATTGTTAATGGTTAGGAAAAAGGCTAAAAAAAAGGATATTAGATTTAGGGTTCTTGTTTGAAGAAAAAAAATTTTTAAGATATAGATATGATATAGATAAAAAGGTAGATTATTAGATCTACATTGCATTGGATTTTTGTATTTATATTTCTAATCTTGTTCAAGGTATAGTACCTATACAGTTCATTTAACAATGTTACACAATTTGCTATCAACTATTAGGATATAGAGAAATGAGAGTTAGTGGTTACTCATTACAATCGAACTTGTAGTCATATTAGGTGTTTTCAAAGTTAAGCAGAGATATGTTTTAGATAGACAGGTCATCTTCAAACCCTTCAGAGATCTGCAGAATATGGCATTTAAAATGTTTTAATAACTTAGATTTTTTTTCTTTTTATGACTATGAGACATGTTAGCTCCTGGCAGCACCAATCTGTTTCAGAGAAGATATGGGCATTGAAGAGACTGCNTATGGAGTTAACTTTCATGTGGCAAGGGTTAGC
>LZPO01097125.1:543827-555508 GCA_001675575.1 Neotoma lepida
TCTGTGGAGGAAGCAAGGAGGGAGAAACCTAAGCTGTTTGTGTCTGGGTGACCTTTAAACTGATTGGCCCTATGGGGCATCTACCCCGCCCTTCTCTCTCTAGCCTTGTGGTTTTAGGCTTTAAAAGGGGCTGTTTTTCAAAAAAGAAAGGAGTTCTTATTTGACTGGACTCCCTGTCACGTCTGATTGTCTCCCAGGAAAGGGAGGCTGGGAACGGGCAGACAGTCCCAGGTCATCCCTTCTCGGGAGACCTAAGTTCTCAGTGGGGCAGACACCACAACAGTACTGTACTTAAGTGTTTGTTGAATAGGTGTTATCTGTTCCCATGCTTTCCTGTCTACCANTTAGATTTCCTAATATCTAGCAAACATTCTTTAGTAAAATTGATAAACATAGGATCTCTACAAGAAAAGCCTCAGTACAATGGTAAGACGAGTCCTGCATCGGAATCTGTCCTTGCTTCTACCAAATGTGACCTTGGGGATGGGTTGCAACCACTTTGGCTTCATCTACAAAATGAAATGGTGGAGGTAGATGCTCTTTAGAAATCTGTTCAGTTCTCGAAGCTTAACATCACGGTCACAAACATACAGATGACAGAGACTCGGCTAACTTAGAAGAAATGTTTATAATTTTCACAGTATGACAAGGCTCTACCCTGAATCTGGACAGAAAGTAAATCCTAACTTACTTGGTGGCATTTAGGAGAAATTGCCAATATTGTAGAAAATCTAGATCACTATTATCAAACTTTAAAAGAATCAATTTTTCAAATAAAGTCCAACATTGAATTCCAATGTCTAAAGCAAATACAGGTCAAAGCGCTCTGCTGCAACAAAGGTGGGGAGGCTGGCCCCNCCCCCATCTTCTCCCATTGGTTCCCAGCAGCATTGTTTGCTGTCACTCATCTAATTCCTGACTAGCCATGCCTAGACTTTCCTGAAACTTGATTAGCAGTCTTGTTTCAGCAAAAATACTAAAGGCTTTCTCTAGAGAAATGCAGTCAATCGACTAAAATGCTATTGTAAGTTTATCAACAGTTAACTTTAATTTTAAAAAAACAATTAATCCTCCACATTAGTAAGAATGTGTAGAATATTGTTTTAAGTAAAAACTTAGGTTCCATGTGTTTGCCAGACTTATTTAACAGATTGAACTATGAAATATAAAGAAACCCTTTCAATANGTCACTAGCTTTTATATTTAAATCACTTTTATTTTAGTCCTTCTTTTTGTATGATTTTTTTTAACAGTCCTGCTCCAGAGGAATGTGTATGTTGGGAAAGCCCAAATAATTTAGCATATATCCTTATATAATCACCAAAGAGGAACTTATTGAAAAATATGAAATAACATAAAGGCAGACCACTGTCTCTGTCCCTAGTAGTGATGGCTTTCTCAGCCTTAGGAGAGTATAGCTTTGCTTATAAGTCAAAACTCTGCCTATTCCTCTACTTGGAAATGTCATCACCCAAATGAATATGAACTTTACTGTGGGTTTCACACATAACATGCCAAACACAAACCAGTGTGAGCTTTCAAAGGTTCAGGCATGCACATTAGTCATTTTTATTTACAAACACTAATGTAGAGAAAAGTATTTTCCCTTTTACCTTATTTTACCTTTCCATTTTACTTTAAATTAGAAATTAGTCTTGAAAATATAAACACAATTCACGCGCTCAATTTACCTCATCATTACTGAGTTTTAATGATGTCATCTTTTAGTCAGAGTAAAAAGTTATGAAGATTTTTCTGGAAGATATTTCACCATGGGCAGAAACAAAAAAAGTATACTTCTTAGTCATTAGTGATCTTACTAACCTTTTTTGATAGGATGTAAGTTTTAAATTGTCTAGGCACAGCTAATTAGGTATGAAATGGCTTAATAAATGGACATACAGGTAGGATATACGCAGGTAAGAGGGCAGGCAAATGCCATGTTACAAAGGGCCCCTGCTTACTGTCTGTCTATTCTATGCAGATTCTGCCAAACTATCTTTATCATTTGATCAGTGGTCAAAATTAGACAATTAGAAAATTACAAAATTAGATTCAAAAGTGATTAGAAAATGATGAAAATTCACTTTCTAGTAAGTATTGAAGACAACCAAATACACTATAGGTCTGGGGCACATGCTATTGGTGGCCCACTGTGATTTACCTTTTTTACTTCTGGACAAAACACCTTCACTTCCAACAGCCAGTAACTACAACTTTGAACACTCTGGTAGCCAGGAGCCACTNTTCCCGTACACGGCCCACACCAGGTGATAATGAAGTTTCCTTACCTAGCTCTCATACTGCTTGGAAGGGGTAACTACCAGCAAAATATGTTGTCTATACCCTCCCAGGACTCCTAGGTGGTGTTAAGGTCAAGTTGCCGGGTGGTTACTTGATTGACACACAGTTTATTAATTTTCTCCTTTCCTATCTCACTTTTCTTACCTCCTGTCATCTTTAAAACAAACCAGAAAAATTTCCCTCCCCATCTATAAGCCTACTTTTGAGAGAAGAGAAATGAAGACAAAGGGATTTAAAGAGGGAACCAACAAGGACACTCTATGTAAGGATTTGTCTAAAAGGGACAAATACTGGCAAATACTCTAAGCAAAAACACTAAGAGAGAAAAAGGAGAAAGTTACACTGTCAATGGAGATGTACTGGTTCAGGTAAAGATAACAACCTGGAATATTTATTTATTTATTTATTTATTTATTTAAGACAGGGTCTAGCTATGTAGCTTAGGTGGCCTTTTAACTTGAGTCTCCTGCCTCAGCCCCCAGAATCCTGGGCTAACCAGAATACCCCATCATGCCTGGCAGAGAATCTGGAATTTTTAAGGTTCTGTGTACTGATAGAATGCTGCTATTGGTCCTCCCTATACCCTACCATGTAGCCGGAAGGTTTCTCTGGTCCTGCCCAGCTCTGCAGTCCCTCAGCCACTTATAATCATTCAGAGGCTTAATACTAATTACCAATTGCATGGCCTATGGCAGTCTTCTTGCTAGCTAGCTCTTATAACAACTCAATTCTATTCATCTATATGTTGTCACATGGCCATGGCATTACCAGTCTACCGGCATCTTGCTCTTACGNCTGCTCCTTCGACGGCAGGCTGGCGTCTCTCCCTCCTCTCCTTTCTTCTTTCTGTATATCTGCTTGGATTTCCCGCCTGCCTCTAAGCTGCCTTGCCATCGGCCAATGCAGCTCTATTTATCAACCAATCGGAGCAACACATATTCACAGCATACAGAAAGACATCCTATCATAGCACTACCATCCTTGCCAAGGAAAGCTGAAAGACTCCCCAGCAGTCATCTAGGTTAAGAAGCTACCTTACCTTGCTTCCGCTGTCAAATGAAGCNTCTGTGAAAAACCATACAGACACCTATGATACTGCAACTCAAATGGGAGGGCAATGCAAGTTGCTAAAGGTTTAAGTGGAGATAAAGGGAGAGGGATGCGGGAGAGGGTGGGGAAGATGAACTCAAGCTGAGGATGAATGAAGCCTTGTGCGAGAGGGGGATTTATGGGAAAGGGTAACATCTAAATTTCAACAAGGTCTCATTTTCTAAAACAGACTAGAGAGAAAAAGTAGTAGACAGACCANCTTGGTTATCAGTTTAGTAGGACCCTGTGAGCAATGGTTGCATTGGGATACTGGTAATAGGTGTGCACTGNTTCAGAATATGCCTGTTAAAATGTTTCTACAGATACAGCCAACTTCAGGGTCTGAAATAAAATTATAGACTCATTGTACAGGAAACCAGACATAAGCCAGGCTGTGATATCCACTAATCCTGATCTTTTTTTTTTTAATAATATTTATTTATTTATTGTAACTTATTTATTGTGTGAGTGCCATGGTGCATGTGTGGACATACGTATGGAATCAGCAGATAACTTGCAGGAGTTGCTTCTCTCCTTCTACTGTGTAGGTTCCAAAGATCAAATTCAGCTTGTCAGGCTTGGTAGTAAGTNTGTTTCCCTGCTGAGCCATCTCGCCTGCCCCGAATCCTGTTTTTTTCCAAGCTTCTTTGAGTAGCTTCACCTACAACCTAAAACTGCTTTCTAGATGACTGTGGCAAGTAGGGCTCCACACTTNTGCATTTACATCCAGAGGGAGAAGCTGGCTCTAGGANGCTATGCATGTGGCAGATTTCCTCCTCACCAGAGCATCACAGCCCCTTTAGTTTCACTGGCTCAAAATTCTTAAAAATTTGCCCACCTCTTNNTTAATCATTTCCAAGATTAAAAAGTTCCCAGGACCNGCTGAAGATTAAGCAGAACCTGGCCTAGGAGTGGGATGTGTTTTCCNCTGGCCATCAGAAAAGGGGAAAAGGGTTCCCGATGACAAGAGGGCGGCAATNGAGACTGAGTAGACAAGACTGGGTCAAGGACAAGGAGGGAAGAGCTGACANATAGGTGGGGTATTTCAGAAATTAAAACAGAAGGCAAATCTTACAATCTGGCCTTTGGTAACTGGGTAGAACAGGTGAGCTAGGCAAGACTGCGTGAAATAGTAAGTTTCAGGATAATCATGGCTTCTGTTTTCCCATTTTCATCAAGTTAATTTGAAGATGCTCATTTGTCAATGCAAACACCATCAAGTTAGTAGATGGAGAGTTTTAGGGACAGGCCATAACTGGAAACAGATCTGAAATCATACATATATACATTTTTAAAAGCAACTGATACAGGATGAGATTAATAGAAAATACATGGCTACAGAAAGGAATAAACTTAAAGGCAGACTAGATGCAAGCTAGGATTTAGAGGTAAGTGTTCAAGACACATTAAGTAGCTAGAAGATCCAAAATCATTCTCCAGTGTCACATGGCAGTCGACTGAGGGTGCTACAAATTGACAATATTCTACCTAAGCAGTGCTTTTCAACCTACCTAAGCAGTGCTTTTCAACCTTCCTAATGCTGCAGCCCTTCAATACAGTTCCTCATGCTGTGGTGATCCCACCCATAAATGATTTTCATTGCTACCTCTTAACTGTAATCTTGCTACTGTTATGAATCGTAACATAAATATCTATTTTTGATGGTCTTGTGACCCCTGTGAAAGGGTCATTGGACTCCAAATGGAGTCATGACCCACAGGTTGAAGACCACTGGCCTAAACGGAGGGATATAGTGCTCCTCTTAACTTGGAAAGGGCGAGGTAGAGGCATATAGTATCTTTGATGAATACAGTACAAACTAAGACATTAAAAGTAAATCCAAAGATGAATTAAGGGGGAGTGGTTGCATGGCTCCTGAAGTAGATGCTGAGCAATACAACTGAGGCTGCTCTGCTTGAGGGTGGAGTACACACAGGGGCATTTCCAATGGCTGTCATTCTCCATGCAGCATGGGATAATGTGCTGAAGTACATGTTCCTGGTAAGGAGGAGATACACAAATTCAAGACACCCAGAGTAGGGCATCCTAGGAAGAATCCCAGGGTACCTGTCTCCTCAATATGGTACGAGTAGGCTCTGAAAAGGTTTCATTATATGATGCTAAACCTTGAGCACCTTAGAGATTTGGAAAAGCACCTGGAAGGACAGTAAAAACAGTAACTAAGGCATCAGAACAAAGACACTCTAAGTAGGAAAGGTATTTCCTGCAGCCATACAGTTGTTGGGTGAAAATCAGAGTGCTAGAAGTGGGCCACCTCTCTATGAGTTAATGGGCCACAAAAGCCCTGAGGACCTATAAACCATCACGGCTACTCTGTCCATCATTTACTCTGTCCAAGTTCTTTTTTGTTCTTTATTCCATGCCATCATTTACCAGTTTCAAAGAGTCCTTTATGCACCAAATTAAATCTCCCACTCAAACAGTAGGTATAGCAACAGTAATAATTTCCAGAAACTTTCTTGTGTGAAATGAATGTATGCAGTAGCTGAGAATATACCCATGTTGCTAAAGTATCCCGGGCCCACTTTCCCAATTTGTTTTTTTCGAGACAGGGTTTCTCTGTGTAGCTTTGCGCCTTTCCTGGAACTCACTTGGTAGCCCAGGCTGGCCTCGAACTCACAGAGATCCGCCTGCCTCTGCCTGAGTGCTGGGATTAAAGGCATGCGCCACCAGCGCCCGGCCCACTTTCCCAATTTTAACAGAGGTACTACTATTCTTAGAACTGTGACCAAATAGTCAATGGACTCCACCAACCACTAATAACATTATTAATGACTCAGGAACTAAGTAAATTACAGATATTTAAAATTATTAATATTTTAATATTAATATTTTAAAAACACAGTTTTGAAGGCCCCTTAATAAATTTTAGTAAATGTTGCCTACACCATCAAAACACAGAAGACATTAAAGTTTAATGTGATATAAAAGAAGTAGTTTGTAAAACTGGACTGATATTTCACTGATGTGGCTTAAGAAAGGTGCTGAGCTGGAGATCTGATGAATCCCAACATCTGATTGTTTCAGCCTCAATTCATTTAAAATTTTTCATAATGTGGACTTTTACTATGTCAATATAAGTTCCTTGAAAATTATGAATATAAAGGAATAGAGGCAAAAAGATCAAGACATCTGAACCAAAAAGATTAGATCAAAACATTTATTTATTTATTTTGTTATAAAAACAAAAATAAATCCAAGCAGATAATGAAATAAACGTATTCTTTAAGTATTCCATCCTTGTTTCCCTGTCCTAGAATTTAGTACACAGTCCATGTTTAAGGTTCTTGAAACATTTCTGGATGCTATGAAGTTTCCATCTTGTAACCATGCTTCTCTAGCTCAGCGCTGAAACACAAGACGAAGAAGGATAGCATTAGCATTCTTTCTGATACATCAGAGAAACAGCTGTTTCTAAGACATAATAAGAAATAAAGCTTGAGTCACTAACTTAGGACATTACCAAATAGCTTCATTTTAGTCCCTAAAATGAAACCATAAGGAAATTGGGTATTAGTCAATATAATAATTAAAAAATTTGTTTTTCCCCTAATTACATTTTATTTTTCATATACATGAACCTACTTACAGAATGAGACTTTCTACTATCCTCCAAGAACCTTGCGAATACTATACTAATGTCCTATTTCTAATATACATTTAAATATAGTTTAAATATTCTTTTAGATTTATCTATTTTATGTGTATGAGTGTTTTGCCTGCATGCATGTGTGTGTCCCACTTGTGTGCCTACTGCTCACGGACGTCAGAAGAGGGTGCCTAAAGGGTGCCTAATGGGTGTGAGCCACCATGTGGGTGCTAGAAATTCAATCTGGGTCCTCCTCAAGATCAACAAGTATCTAAACCAGCGCATCATCTTCCCAATCCCTAAATATGAATTTCCATTAGTTTATTTGTTTAGGTGGTGGGAAGGACTAAAATCAGTGCCTCATGCATACAAGGTGGGCACACTACTATTCAGCTCTATTTTTAGATACTTCAACAAAAATTTGAGATCTAGAAAATTCACATCAATATCAAAATTTTACCAATTACACAATCAGCGAAAGCACAACTGCTATATAAAGGAAACTAGTTCCTGTTCAACCAACGGTGTTGGGAAACCTGGATGTTCACATGTAAAAATGAGTTACACCCACATCACATGCAAAAATTCCTTCAAAATGCTCGACCTAAAAGAGCCAAGCTATAAAATTCTTCCAGAAAGACACAGGAATAAATCTTCATTATCTTGAATTTGGTAATGAGTTCCTAAATCTGATACCAAAAGTATATGTAACAAAAGAAAAAATGACCACCAAAATTTAAAATTTTGCAAATGACATAACAAAGTAAAAGACAACCTAGCAGAGTATCTGACAAGAGTTTAATACCAAGAATATGCAAAGTAGTCTCACAATTCAACAACAAAAAGTCCAATTTAAAAATGGAGAGAGGACTTGAACAGACTCCTCCTCCCTCAAAACGATACATATGGTCAAGAAGCACACAATACTGGTAGTCATTAGAGAAATTAAAATTGAAGTTACAAGGAGACAGTGCTTCATAGCCTTCACTTACAAGATGGCTGCATTTAAAACAAAATAAATGAACAATATCATGCTTTACCATTGCTACTGGGAAAACTTTTCAGTGACTATAGACAAGTCTGACAGTTCTTCAAANAGTTAAAACAGAATTACCATACAACCTAGAAATGTCACTTCATATTCCCTGAAACCTGAAAATAGGCACTCAAATACCCGGACATGTATGTTCATAGCTGCACACTATTCACAGCATATAAAAAGTAGAAATGTCCCCAAACTGACAAGTAACACAAAATATGTTAGAGAATTATGGAGTTATGAAGTAGAATAGTGTACTTCTATATGCTGCCGTATTTCTGAATTTGGGAAAGACTATGCTAAGTGGAAAAAGCTGGATACACAAGGACATACATATCTTATAAAATAACATTTATATGAAATGTCTAGAAAAGGCAAATTAATACAAGTAGACTACTGTAACTCCAATCTAAATTTGAGAATCACTAATTGAGTTCCCCAATTAGGTCTATGATTTTAATTTCCGCCCAGTTACTCAATACTGGTTGAAAATAAATGTGAAGAAGATCAAATTCATGAAAAGTAGCAAATATGCTTCTATTTGACTACCTTTTTAGAAGGAACAAAAAAAGGTGTATGCAATTTTCTGAAATATTCCTGTTTAGAAATCCAAAGGGTGAAGGTATACATCTTATTGTACGTAACNAAAGAAAGAATCGGCTCAAAGGTTAAGAGAAGACCCATTTACGGAAGCTGTACGTTCCGAGCCTCAGGGAGAAGCTGGCTGAGAACCTACCGTAGCTGATTAGAGAAGTCGTCTTCTACATTGTCGTCGTCCCAGTTATCCTCCCAGACATGTGCATCTTCATCCTCATCTAAGCCGGCCCAGTCTAAAAATGGAAACAGATGCCTAAGTATTTCTCAGACATTATTTCCAAAGATATAAAAACTTCAGAGAATTTGCCATTAAGTACCTCACAACTCAAAACAGCTAACACTTTACCTAAGAAAAACTGAACTCTTCCTCTACAAATCTCAAAGCTTTTGCTATCTTGTTCTCATTTCCTCCTTACACAACAGGGCAGCTGCACACAATGAACTCAAAGTGACTTTGTCAGCACACACCAGCCTCATGCAAGCTCAGCCAGGTCAAATCCCAGCATGGAGAGGGGATGTGGCCCTGAGTTCCTATGCCTGGCTGAGGCGCTACTGGCAACTGATAGCTGCTGTAAGAGTACGAGGCAGGTTTTCTTTAAAAGCCTACAGTAAGCTAATCATGTTCCAGGGGGAAGGCCAAATGTTCAGAATACATGGGAAGCACATATTGGACTTGATGGGTTGGGGGTAAAAAAAAAAGACATTAAGTTAGGTGGGTAGGGAAGGGAGCTGGATCTGGGAGGAATTTGGGGGAAGGTGTGAATATGATTAAAAGACATTGAATGAAATTCTCAAAGGACTAAAAGGAAACTAATTCAAATTATAAGCCACCACCAAAATTTAGGAAATAAAAATATAAAATTTAAAGGTTTTTTTTTTTTTGGTCATTTGTTTTTTGAGACAGGATCTCATACAAATCAAGACTGCTGTTAAACTCCCTGTGTTGGGGAGGGCGGCCTTACAGTACTGATCCTCCTCCTGCCATATCCCAGCAGCTGAGATTACTGACACNCGACAGGAAGCCCCACTTCTCTTTTAACAGAAGGAAAAACAAAGGCACAGGGGTGAGTGTTGCTGTTTTACTTAATATTTTTTTCTTTTTCCTCCTTCCTTTGGCTTTAAAGGACAGACTTAGATAAAAGATTTCAGCTTTACTCAGAACCAGAAAACCACACGTGTAAATATCTCCAGACATTCTTGTAGGGGTTAATATCTATTGAGGGGTTGGAGAGATTGCTCAGTAAAGTGTGCAAGCATAAAGGAACTGGGTTCTGATTCCCAGTACCCACAGTAGCAGGCGCCTGTAATCGAAAAATGATCTGAGTTCCTGGTGCAGTGAGAGTTGATGGAGTTAAGACACAGAAAGACTGCTGACATTCACCTCTGGCCTCTGCACACACGTGTACACATATTCACATATATGTATGCGTACACACACTTACAANAGGAAGGATCTAGTGCTAAATAATCCTAACAGCACAGAAGCTCTAAAACAACTCAGTAGTCAAGCAAAGGGCTACTCAACTAGATAGCTTTACTACAACCAATATCTAGTACTTCTGTTTCAGAAANTAAGAGGCAGACAGTGAAATGTAAGTTATCTCCAAACTTCCTTTTCTTTATGCTTTTGAATACTAACTCATGGACTTCCTGAATTAGGAACTGCATCATTGATCCATCCTCTACATTAGTGTATCCTTGAGCGTCGGTTCAGCAACACACTGTTGATTTCCAAATACATTTCCACTGCTGAACTATCCTTTACACCTAATTCTACAATAGAACTGACTCTAGACACACAAATCCAACTTACTAGCCTAAGGAAGGAAAAGCAAAGGAATCATCCTACAATTCCTTTTTATACATGCATCAAATTCTTATTTAGCCCCTAAAATAATTCTAAAGTTGATCTTTTATTCCTATTACTTTTAATCTGGAACAAACATTCACACTAGACAAGGTAAGTCCCCACTGCTGAAGACCTTANACGCTTGGGACACGTGGANCAGAGNACTTGAACTGGATGGGACCTGAAAGCCTCCGCTTCCTGCANGAGGACTGTATTTTGTGGTGCCACAAGGCNCCACGCAAGCTTCCAAAGGAAAGAAGCAACCAACAGTCCTACCCAGCTATGGTGCCTATGAACCAAAATGATGACCAGCATGATACTATACCCTGAGGTTGCAGTGGTGACATGCACAGTTTGATGGTAGACCAAACACTCTCTAATTGGACTTAAGGCTTGCTGAACGGGGTGTGTGTGTGGGGGGGGAGATCATATCTGGTACTACAAATTTATCTAACTACCCAGGGCTAGTGAGGTCACGGATCTTGGAGGAGAACCTTTAGGTACCACTTTACTAAACCAGCACAACCCATAACTACATTCTAAATACTTATCCATGTACCCACAGTCAAGTTCTCACTTCTCATCATGGAAATTTTGCTTTTCAACAGATGGAGACTATTACACAACTGATGAAAATGCAGTGAACAAGTGACCCGTCCAGACNAAGCCACATACATCTACAACACAATTCCTACCCCTAAGGTTCAGGGGTCATTTCAGAACATGGGGTGGCAAGACTCTAAGAGCCAGAGGCATAGGAAGTCTGCTGTGAGACTGTGTCTCTTAGAAATGTCAGAAGCTACAGCCATGAACTCTCACCTAAACAAAACCCGAACAAGGACAACACCAACAGACGTGCTGACATTGAAGGAGAAAGCTCAGGAGGCCTCAACAATAAATAAAGAACTCCAGGCAACCAAAGACTGGCGAGAGCTGGAAAAATCAGTGTTTCACAGGAAAGTGTACACTAGCTGGCTCCGTCTACCCAATACCAAATAGCCCTGAAAACGTATATACAAGTGACATTATACGGAATTGTGCAGGTTGTATTTATGTATTTAAGAACACACACAACACCACCACACCACCACCTCCACCACCAGAGAAAGAAGAGGCCATGCATTTAAAAGACAGCTGGGCTGGGCAGTGGTGGCACACACCTTTAATCCCAGTACTCGGGAGGCAGAGGCAGG
>LZPO01097125.1:563511-575279 GCA_001675575.1 Neotoma lepida
CACACACACACACACACACACACACACACACACACACACACACACACACCCAACAGAAGAAGCAAACGGAAATCTCACGTAGAAGCCCAACAGATAATATAGACTAAATCAATATTGGTCAAGTTTAACCAGGGAAATGTGTATGGAGGGTCTAGGGGAGAAACTAAGCCTTAAGAGAGTCTCCCTGGGATAGGCATTTCCCAAAAAGTATTCTTCTTGGTGACAGCCACTGGTCCTTATTCCTCAGCATTTATATTCCTTACTACATTCAAACAGATTCTGCATAGAGTGAAATCTGCTTCAGTGAAGTATCTACCTAGCGTGACCCTGGTTGTTGTTGTTGTTATTATTATTATTATTTTGCTAAGTCCTGGGTAAAAACTCTGTACCTCACAGAGTTGTTATGAACAGTAAAAGAGACTATGTGAAGCATTTAGGACTGGCAATGACAGTTAAAGTCATTTTCTCTCTGCACCCTTCAGTACCAGGTTTAGAGGAGGTAATTAATATATATCAAATGAATAAATCACTTGTTACATGCTAACTACAAAAGCAGTTTGGGGGGGTAAGAAATTTAAGTAGAGAAACCTTTTCTAGAATAAAGACAATACCACAGCTACCAAATGGGATAAAGATATACTTCAAAAGAAGATCATCTGATTTTTGTTATTTTTTTCCCTTTTATGTTTTCATAAATCAGCTTTCAATGAGCAAAGCTTAACAAACAGGTAGTAACATTAAACACTGAAAATCACAATTGCTTGCTGTTTGCTCACTCTACACAAGCACTGAAATAGTTAATCAAGTAGTAATCAAAGAATTTGTTTGTACTGTTTAACATTCTGGTTTACAACTCTTATCGCCTACCTCCATAGGGATTACTCAGTCTGATTTTCATGATCCCTAAACAACATATACTATGTATATGCAAAGTATGCTATGTGTATATATAGATATAGATCTTATGTGTCTTTAAATTTTATATGAATAGCACACTAGGGTGGGGGTGGGGGTAATTCGGACTGAATGAGATCATGAAGGTGTGGACCTCATGACATGGTTACAGTACAAAAACAGAAGGCAGCTCTCCTCTTCACCAGGAATCAATCTGTCAACACCTGTCTCACCAGACTGAGTGAGAAAATAAAATTTGTATTGTTTAAGCCATTCAGTCTATAGTTTCTTCTGGCAGTCCAAGCAGGCTAATACAGTTAGGAAAATCTTTCATAACTCCAAAAAAAGTTATTATCCATAAATCACAGGCAAAGAAACTAAAGATTATGGTTAGCAATTCAAGGAAAGGCATAATGGTTAATCTCACTCAAACCAACAGAAAAGAAGGAACTTAGCTTAGATGAGTAAAATGCCTGTGGTGCAACCATGAAGACGTGAATTTGGCTCCTCAGTACCAATGTAGAAAGCTGGGTGTGGTGGCATGCACCTGTAGTTTGGGAGAGGCAGAGAAAATCCTGAGGGTTTGCTGGCCACCTAGTCTTGCCAAACTGATGAGTTCTGGGTTCACTGACAGACTCTGCTTCAAATGTAAGATGGAGAAGGCAGTCCCAGACACCAACTTCAGGCCTCCATATGCATTACACACATGAACATGTACACATGTACACACCATACACAAAGAATGAAATTGACCCAAAATAAAACGATACGATCTCATTTTTCATCCATCAGATTGGCAATGACTAAATGTTTAGTATCTAGTACAAAAAAAGCTTAATAGAGAAAAGGTGAAGTGTAAATGGAAATATACATCATATAGCTCTTCTCAAAGGAAATCTGAGAATATATGTTTAAATTTAAAATACACCTGATTTTAGATGAGGTGCCCAAGCTGATGAAGGGCAACATTTCTGTGAAGGGGCAACGTGTGTGGTTGGTGTATCACAGCCTGCAGAGAATGAAGAAGTCGTCCATACCAGAGTGAGGAGAGGAGAGAGAGCCCTGGCATAGAGAATGCTAAGCCCAAATAAGGTGAGCAGAACTTTACAGGCTAGCAGAAAAGAGGATAAACAAATAGACAATACTTTTAAGATATGGTAGCCAGGTGTTGAGTTACTAGAGAACGGAGTTATAAATGTTGAAAAGGAAAACAAAAAGCAACAAGGAACCTGTGCTTCTGAATTCAAGAGGAGGGACCAAGGCGAACTTAAGGTTTTACACACACACACACACACACACACACACACACACACACCACTCCACCCAAAAGCAATAAGCATAATTGGAATCAAGATCCTGTTCTCCACTCCAACCAAAGTAGGGAAATACAAGATTAGCTTCAAATACCTTGTGTCAAATTCTAGCAAGTGCAGAGAAAATGATGGGGACGTGTCAAAAATCACACAAAAACAAGCTTGAAGGAGTTTTCCATATTCAAACATGGGACAACCAGAGGGTAAAGAATAAAANTAATAAATTATAATTCATTGAATTTAGAGTCCGTCAGCACACAGTAATATAAATAAATGAGAAAATCAGAAAATAAATGCATTAAAGGCTTAGCGATTGGAATTAATATTTACATGGTTTTAATGTCCCTCTCCACAAACAGCTATTAATTGCAACTCAAAATCTTACTTCCTTAGATATAATTTCTAACAACAGACATTTAGTAGGTACCTTCCCATGTAGATTAGGTATCTTCTTTCAAGGTTTTAGTGACACAAATTTCTTATTTCATACCAGCACTTAAATGTTGGATGACCTTGTTTATATGACTACTATACTTTATTTAATAACTGTTAACAGCAAAGCCCCCTTTGGTACTATGTAAACAAACTGGCACAGTATGGAAAGTAGNCAACAATGGTTCTGTCTTCCTCCTTCATTTATCTAAAAAATCTTTCTGATAATTGCTTAGTACAGTTAGTATCCAGTGTTCATGTTAATGCTTTAATGGTACTNTTCTTACGACAATTCTTTTCTACGCACATCTATGTATAACACACATTTAAATTCCTTGGTTCCCACTCACAGAAAGCTGGCCATTTTTACCTCTCTGAGTCATGTGAATGTGATACACTAAAACATCCACCAGATGTTTAGACCTCTACAAGATGCCCTACTTTGTCAGACAACAGTGAGAGGGCCTTAGTTACCCAGCAGAAGCTACAGGGATCACCAGCCCACTGTCTGACTCAGCAGATTCTCAACATTTTCCATACTAAAGTCTTACCCAGGAATTTAATTTGATAGGATGAAGAGGTGGGTAATAGTGTACTCCTGATATTTTGGTGTATACATGAGTATCACTGATTATAGAAAAAGTATACAATAGTTAACACAGCAGAACTCTTACAAATCCTGTTGCTCTATGAGGCAAACGCAGTTTCACTTAAATATTCTAAAAAAGCAAAACAAAATAAACAAAAACATCTTAGCGCTGGAAAAGGAAAAAGAGAATAAATAATCTATATGACCACTGTTTCTTTCCACTTTTATCATCCACTTCTAAATCCTTCCAATATCTATCTGATAAGGAAAAAGCAGTTCGATGTTTCAATCATACAACAACTTCAATTTTATAACCCACTCTATAACCACCAACCTAAGTGCATGATGGATGAAATTTGAAATGTTCTCTGGACAAAGTTGTTAACTGGGTCTAAAACTCCAACCTTGTGAAGACCTCCAGAAATATATTAAAGTGAGTCTTACCAGAACTTTGAATTTGAATGGCTTCCTTATAAAGCCTATTCTCACTTAGCATAAACAACTAGAAATTGTGTAGACTGCATTCTACAAAGATTCTAAACATGATTTTGTAACAGCTCCTACTTAATGACCATTATAGTTCATACCCACCAATTAGAATAATTGTAAGGAATTGCCAATGTAACAGATTCAGACTAAACAAGGGAACTGGGGGATAAATGGAACTTTTGCTCCTTTGTACCTTCAGAGATTCATTCCAGATGTTCTACTTCACACTGAAGAAGAGCTATTCAGATGAAACAATGAGGTCTCCATCCAATCATTAACTTTTCTTTTGAAAATAAAATGTATCTTTCTTTAAGATCACTAAATTGAAATCCCATCCAGCAGGTTCTTATCTAGGAGGAGCTGTAGCAACAACACTCAAACAGACAAACCATGAATACATAATTCAATGACTTACCTGTGTGTGACAGGCTCTACTGTGTACAGTCTACACACAAGTTAACCCAGAGTGGTCAGCCCCACTATGGAGCACTCTCAGACTAACAAAGCTCTTGGAAGTAAAATGTCCTATAGACAGCAGAGATAAATAACTCCAGACTAGCTTAACAAGAAACCTTTTAATTTATTCTATTAGTGAGTTTGTCAATGGTGTATTTGTCACAAAGGGCAATCACATGAAAAAATAAATTTTCCAAAAGGAAAGTACTTGAAAGTAAATCAGGGTACTAATAACTAAACAGAAAACTCAAATACTGAAAGATTCAAATTCTAATAAATGTTTCTAACATTCTCCCAAACAATGCCAATGCCAAGACTGGTGGTTCATGTACCACATTTCAACATCAACAGCGAATCTATACCATGACAACAACAAAAATATGAAAGAAGATGTTTAGTCTCAAAGAATCAAAAGGTTCTTCAGTGATATTTTGTCAGGTTTANTTTTTTTCTTTAATTTGTAATCAAAAGTTTTCATTTGTAAATATTTAGTGGTTTCACCCAGTGGGCTAACTTTCATTACAGCAAAATCTCCCTAGATCAAATGAAGGAAAGGCTATTTCATTGATAAATAGAAAAGAAACAGACACCTGCATAACAAATGCATTGCAAGGTCCTGTCTTATTCTAAACGTAAAGATAACTCAACGAACTAGATCCTATACATCCAGAGACAACAAATTCGTAAGATCGATAAATGACACAGCGCTTACACTAATAGAAGTCCCTTGTGTATCCTTTTGTCTTTAGAACCTTTGCTTTTCTTTAACTTCAATGAAATGTCTAAACACAACTGTCAACACCGAGCAGACTACTGCTCAAAATACAGATTCTGAAGGACATACACTACACAAGTCGATGAAGGTGCTGTATAAACCTAGTACATCATCAAGGAGACAGTCACCTCTAAATCCTTCTGTCAACTCTCAACTCTAGTTATTTTAAATAGATACATACACTAAATGCAAGGGATAAAATCTGGGTAGGAATATTGGTCAGAAAGACCTTTAGATCCTGAGTTGGCCACTTAACGGCAAGGGTTTGTTTGTTTTTTAATATATGAACTTGTATTGCTTCAGGATGGGATGTTAGACTACACAATGTAAATCAAGTGTCTAACAGTGTAGCTTGTGTGTAGTAAGGAACAAAGGCCAACTGAAGTAAGTAGTGGAATAGAACTGGATCCTGCCCTCCTTAGCCAATTCTACCACAAAGCTCTGTTAAAGGATTATTAATGAACCTAAAAACAAAACAAGACACCAGATTAAACAGATAAATTCATTACCAAAACAAAGAGTAAACTATCCCATAATACACTGTAGACCCCTAACTGGAAGGAAATGTGCCCTGAATTGGTTTATGAGGCTGTGTAATATGCACACTATGTTCTCTTTACAAAAACTAAAACATTGCATTATAAGTAAACAGACTAAATGTTCCAGTGATGGGGGTTTATGCACAATGAGATCATGATGGGGCAACTTAGTACAATTTTTGTCAAGTGATAATTGCCTGATGCCACCCACATATGTGCACACCACTAGCCACAATTTTCTTTCTACCATCTTCAGTAGGCAACAGTAACTCACTTTTAAAAAACAAGGTCAATATTTGGGAATCCTACTCACAACAATTATCCAATAAAGCAGCCAATTATGAAACCCTAAGGTGGCAAAGAGATCTGGCAAACAGAAGATAAAAGCTGAAGTCAAGGGCTTTGGTATGAATCGGGGTGTCCCTATTTCCCTTTCATCATTTCTACAGTGTTGACACCGGGCCCGTTTCTAGACTGTTCCAAACTTCAGTTTCCTTAGCCGAATAATGGTACATACAGCAATATCCATTTCCTATATTGGTGGAAATGGAATTGTGCTCATACAAGCGCAGACTTACATTCTTAAGATCNTAACAACCTGCTCCAACATCAGCTGTACTATTGCCTACAGTGAAAAAACTACAGCATCTCTAGTTTTGAGGTTAATTTAGAACGCAGACGTTTAAAGAGTTTTTATACAGCCTGGGTTATGTTAATTCAAGTGGCCGTAAATGGTGAGGAACAGGAGTTAAGGCCCATNATAAATGAGAAAATCAGAAAATAAATGCATTAAAGGCTTAGCGATTGGAATTAATATTTACATGGTTTTAATGTCCCTCTCCACAAACAGCTATTAATTGCAACTCAAAATCTTACTTCCTTAGATATAATTTCTAACAACAGACATTTAGTAGGTACCTTCCCATGTAGATTAGGTATCTTCTTTCAAGGTTTTAGTGACACAAATTTCTTATTTCATACCAGCACTTAAATGTTGGATGACCTTGTTTATATGACTACTATACTTTATTTAATAACTGTTAACAGCAAAGCCCCCTTTGGTACTATGTAAACAAACTGGCACAGTATGGAAAGTAGNCAACAATGGTTCTGTCTTCCTCCTTCATTTATCTAAAAAATCTTTCTGATAATTGCTTAGTACAGTTAGTATCCAGTGTTCATGTTAATGCTTTAATGGTACTATTCTTACGACAATTCTTTTCTACGCACATCTATGTATAACACACATTTAAATTCCTTGGTTCCCACTCACAGAAAGCTGGCCATTTTTACCTCTCTGAGTCATGTGAATGTGATACACTAAAACATCCACCAGATGTTTAGACCTCTACAAGATGCCCTACTTTGTCAGACAACAGTGAGAGGGCCTTAGTTACCCAGCAGAAGCTACAGGGATCACCAGCCCACTGTCTGACTCAGCAGATTCTCAACATTTTCCATACTAAAGTCTTACCCAGGAATTTAATTTGATAGGATGAAGAGGTGGGTAATAGTGTACTCCTGATATTTTGGTGTATACATGAGTATCACTGATTATAGAAAAAGTATACAATAGTTAACACAGCAGAACTCTTACAAATCCTGTTGCTCTATGAGGCAAACGCAGTTTCACTTAAATATTCTAAAAAAGCAAAACAAAATAAACAAAAACATCTTAGCGCTGGAAAAGGAAAAAGAGAATAAATAATCTATATGACCACTGTTTCTTTCCACTTTTATCATCCACTTCTAAATCCTTCCAATATCTATCTGATAAGGAAAAAGCAGTTCGATGTTTCAATCATACAACAACTTCAATTTTATAACCCACTCTATAACCACCAACCTAAGTGCATGATGGATGAAATTTGAAATGTTCTCTGGACAAAGTTGTTAACTGGGTCTAAAACTCCAACCTTGTGAAGACCTCCAGAAATATATTAAAGTGAGTCTTACCAGAACTTTGAATTTGAATGGCTTCCTTATAAAGCCTATTCTCACTTAGCATAAACAACTAGAAATTGTGTAGACTGCATTCTACAAAGATTCTAAACATGATTTTGTAACAGCTCCTACTTAATGACCATTATAGTTCATACCCACCAATTAGAATAATTGTAAGGAATTGCCAATGTAACAGATTCAGACTAAACAAGGGAACTGGGGGATAAATGGAACTTTTGCTCCTTTGTACCTTCAGAGATTCATTCCAGATGTTCTACTTCACACTGAAGAAGAGCTATTCAGATGAAACAATGAGGTCTCCATCCAATCATTAACTTTTCTTTTGAAAATAAAATGTATCTTTCTTTAAGATCACTAAATTGAAATCCCATCCAGCAGGTTCTTATCTAGGAGGAGCTGTAGCAACAACACTCAAACAGACAAACCATGAATACATAATTCAATGACTTACCTGTGTGTGACAGGCTCTACTGTGTACAGTCTACACACAAGTTAACCCAGAGTGGTCAGCCCCACTATGGAGCACTCTCAGACTAACAAAGCTCTTGGAAGTAAAATGTCCTATAGACAGCAGAGATAAATAACTCCAGACTAGCTTAACAAGAAACCTTTTAATTTATTCTATTAGTGAGTTTGTCAATGGTGTATTTGTCACAAAGGGCAATCACATGAAAAAATAAATTTTCCAAAAGGAAAGTACTTGAAAGTAAATCAGGGTACTAATAACTAAACAGAAAACTCAAATACTGAAAGATTCAAATTCTAATAAATGTTTCTAACATTCTCCCAAACAATGCCAATGCCAAGACTGGTGGTTCATGTACCACATTTCAACATCAACAGCGAATCTATACCATGACAACAACAAAAATATGAAAGAAGATGTTTAGTCTCAAAGAATCAAAAGGTTCTTCAGTGATATTTTGTCAGGTTTANTTTTTTTCTTTAATTTGTAATCAAAAGTTTTCATTTGTAAATATTTAGTGGTTTCACCCAGTGGGCTAACTTTCATTACAGCAAAATCTCCCTAGATCAAATGAAGGAAAGGCTATTTCATTGATAAATAGAAAAGAAACAGACACCTGCATAACAAATGCATTGCAAGGTCCTGTCTTATTCTAAACGTAAAGATAACTCAACGAACTAGATCCTATACATCCAGAGACAACAAATTCGTAAGATCGATAAATGACACAGCGCTTACACTAATAGAAGTCCCTTGTGTATCCTTTTGTCTTTAGAACCTTTGCTTTTCTTTAACTTCAATGAAATGTCTAAACACAACTGTCAACACCGAGCAGACTACTGCTCAAAATACAGATTCTGAAGGACATACACTACACAAGTCGATGAAGGTGCTGTATAAACCTAGTACATCATCAAGGAGACAGTCACCTCTAAATCCTGTCAACTCTCAACTCTAGTTATTTTAAATAGATACATACACTAAATGCAAGGGATAAAATCTGGGTAGGAATATTGGTCAGAAAGACCTTTAGATCCTGAGTTGGCCACTTAACGGCAAGGGTTTGTTTGTTTTTTAATATATGAACTTGTATTGCTTCAGGATGGGATGTTAGACTACACAATGTAAATCAAGTGTCTAACAGTGTAGCTTGTGTGTAGTAAGGAACAAAGGCCAACTGAAGTAAGTAGTGGAATAGAACTGGATCCTGCCCTCCTTAGCCAATTCTACCACAAAGCTCTGTTAAAGGATTATTAATGAACCTAAAAACAAAACAAGACACCAGATTAAACAGATAAATTCATTACCAAAACAAAGAGTAAACTATCCCATAATACACTGTAGACCCCTAACTGGAAGGAAATGTGCCCTGAATTGGTTTATGAGGCTGTGTAATATGCACACTATGTTCTCTTTACAAAAACTAAAACATTGCATTATAAGTAAACAGACTAAATGTTCCAGTGATGGGGGTTTATGCACAATGAGATCATGATGGGGCAACTTAGTACAATTTTTGTCAAGTGATAATTGCCTGATGCCACCCACATATGTGCACACCACTAGCCACAATTTTCTTTCTACCATCTTCAGTAGGCAACAGTAACTCACTTTTAAAAAACAAGGTCAATATTTGGGAATCCTACTCACAACAATTATCCAATAAAGCAGCCAATTATGAAACCCTAAGGTGGCAAAGAGATCTGGCAAACAGAAGATAAAAGCTGAAGTCAAGGGCTTTGGTATGAATCGGGGTGTCCCTATTTCCCTTTCATCATTTCTACAGTGTTGACACCGGGCCCGTTTCTAGACTGTTCCAAACTTCAGTTTCCTTAGCCGAATAATGGTACATACAGCAATATCCATTTCCTATATTGGTGGAAATGGAATTGTGCTCATACAAGCGCAGACTTACATTCTTAAGATCNTAACAACCTGCTCCAACATCAGCTGTACTATTGCCTACAGTGAAAAAACTACAGCATCTCTAGTTTTGAGGTTAATTTAGAACGCAGACGTTTAAAGAGTTTTTATACAGCCTGGGTTATGTTAATTCAAGTGGCCGTAAATGGTGAGGAACAGGAGTTAAGGCCCATNACTCTGCCATCCTCCTTCGCAGGGCTCCTTCCTGCCGTCCTCAGAGTAGGCAGCCCTGGCTGCCTTGGGCCAACNGTGGAATTTTAACAAGTTTACGACCAAAGGAAGGCGGTGAAACCGAAGCAAAACACGAGTCCGGGGCTGAGGATCCAAGGCCACAACCACGCTACAGCGTGAGGCCCCGCTTGCTCCGGGCCCCTCTCGGTGCTGAGGCACAGAACACAGGGGCGGCGGCTCCGGGGGACGCCGAGCCCGAGGCCCGGACACCCGGACCCCCGGAGGCCGCGCGGGGACCGCGACGCCGGGCGCAGCTCATCGCCGCCGACGCAGCGAGCAGGCCCGGCGCCGCCCCACCTGAGGCCCGGGGCCCAGCGCGCGGCCTGGCGGTTACCTTCCGCGGGAAACTCCTCGAACTCGTCGTCCTCTTCCAGGAGACCCAGGTCGACAGGCTGCTTCTTCTCGGACATGGCGCTGCGCCGGGCCCCGCGCCGCTCAGCTCCGCCGCAGAGTCGGAAGCCTCAGTTCTCGCCGGGCGCCGATCCCGCCAACGCCGGCGCGACCATAGAGACCAGCCAGGCAGAGCTACGGGGCGGCGCGAGGAATGCTGGGATGGCGGAGGTCCGCCCAGCGCTTCCTGCGGGTGTAGCCAGTGTCCTGACTTCAACAGTGGGCTGTTTTGTTTCGTAGTTCGTTCCTTTTATTATTCATGTAGGTTGCCTGACTGTGGAAGATTAACATTGTATAAAATGACTAGAGATCATTACTTAGCTCACAACCAAGAAAAGAAATCTAGAAAGAGGAAGTAACTAACATTTTAGTGCCAGGCCCTGAACAGGCATTATCCCACTACACAAACCAATTCCTTATGCTGTTAAATATCTCCACATCGCAAGAAACTCAGGACCAGAGCAGCCAAAGTCACTCAGATAATGCTAGACTTCTGCCTGTCCTCCAGCTATTCTATTATGCAGTGCTTTTTGATCTTAGAATTGTGTGTGGTAGGGGCTTTGTGTTGTAACTAACTAGTTGACAGGTTATTGTAAAAATAAACGAGTAAAAAAAATGATGTAACATTTTATTGTTGTTCAAAAGATATAATTTGGGTTTCTTTTTCTTTGTTTTAATTGTTGTAGCACATGGAAAAAAACAGACAACGACAGGTGTGAATAGGGTTAGTACCTAAATTAAGCACAAAGTAATATGTATTTGCAGCGCTTACAAATCTATGCTCTGTTGCTTCTTAAAAGGGTCTTATATGAGTTATTTAATTTCTATGTTGTATAATATATTTATTTGCAGCATCACAGTTAAGATTATGCATATTAACGTGCATATTTGTAAATGTAAGCATAACTCTATTAGATAATAAGGAAATTGAACCAGGTCTGTAATCCCTACTACTCAGGAGGCTGAGGAGAAGGGATCTTTGGCTACAATATGAGTTCAAAATCAGCTTGGGCAACTTAGTGAAGCCCTGCCCCCAAATAAAAAGTAAACAGAGGGTTAGAGAAGCCTCTCAGTGCCTCACTCCTCAGAGCCAGAAGAATTTAAAAAAGGGATTGGGGAAAAAATGTTTTAACAAATCATAAGTGCTTTGTAGATATAAATATGGACAAGGTGGTATGCTGTTTTACAAAAAGATATATTAGAAAGTAGAAAGTGGAACATCTTTTGTAGGAAATAACGTCTTTTTATTCAAACACTGTCCTATTTTCATCTCCATTGATAAAATAGCCTGGCAAAAAGCAACTCA
>LZPO01097126.1:48680-64625 GCA_001675575.1 Neotoma lepida
GACTGCCCTAAGGTACACATATACTCACTGACAGATCTTTAGCTGTGTCTAGCAATCACACCTTAATCCCAGCACTCAGGAAGCTGAGGCAGAAGTTATCAATGTTGAAGGGGCCTAGCTGGGTGATAGAGTGACCAGACCCTGAGACATAATAGACCTGAGACACAAGCTTCTCCCCAGCAGCGTGGGCACAGCAGGTTGTGCCAAACATCTGGAGTCAGGTGCCACACTCACACACATTGTCTCTGCCACCAGGTGGTCCACTAGCTACATTTCGAAGGCCCAGATATGTCTCTTAGTGTGTTGCCCATCAGACCTTATGTGAATGAATGCTTATGGAGACACGAATGAGTCAGGCATGAAGGCGAATGCCTGTAATTCCAGCACTCAGGNGGCTGACGCAGGAGGATTGCAGGGAGNAGGAGGCTGTCTCAAATGAAAGAAACAAAGCTGGCAAGGTGGCTCAGTGGGTAAAGGTGCTTGCCTACAAGTCAGAGGACCCAAGTTCAATCCCTGGAATCTGCATGATGGAAGATGAGAACCAGGTCCCACAAGGTGTCTTCTGACCCTCACAAGTGTGCGCGCGCGCACACGTGCGCACACACACACATACACACACACACACACACGAAGTAAAAAATAATTTTTAAATTAAAAGAACAAAGAAAATTGAATACATGGTCGGGCTGGGGTGTGGCTCAGGTGGTATCCTTGCCTAGTATGAATGAAGCCATGGTTTGACCCTCCAGCACTGTACAAAGCAGGTATGGTGGCACATACCTGTAATTCCAGCGCTGGGGGCTAGAGCCAAAAGGATCAGAGAAGTTCTAGGTGGGTTATCCTTGCTATATAAAACACTGGATGCTAGCCTGACCTACCTGAGACTGTACCTCAAAAAANGATAAAGTAAAAATGAGGTAAATTCACAACTTGGCAAAAATGTTTGCAGCACCTTCAGATTCCCTTCACTGTGCTGGGACACAACGGTGAACAGGGCCTCTCAGGCCAGCTCTGAGGGGGACACCTGGGAGACAACATGCTTGGCGCAGGGGCACTGGCTCATCTGAGACCAAGGCAGCTGTGTGAGCCAGGCAAACCAGAAGAGTGCTCCAGGCAGGGGGAAGAGGTACACAAATTATCAGGAGCCTGAGACAGAGCAGGGAAAGGGGAGGCTGCGGCAGGGGTCACTGACAGGTACCGTACATAGATCATTTCATTCTGTCTCCCTGAATTTCCATGGGCACCACCTCCAGGAGGCCTCCAGGATTGCTATCTGCAGTGACTGAGCTAGTCAATTCTGCTCTGGCCTCAGAGGGAGCAGGGGGCAGACTACTAAATTTATGAGAGTGAGGAGGGCAGGAGAAGGACACTCATGCATTGCCATGGGCAGGCTCTCTTCTCAAGCCGTGGAAAGCCCACAGACATCACAGCTCCCAGGGGTCCTCAGGGCCAAGGCTGAGGTGTGGCCCGAGGGTTTGGGGGAACTGAGGGATACAGTAGTGAAGGTTTGGCTTAGGGAAGGCCACAGACTCTGTATGAATGAAGGTCAAGGTGATGTCATTTTATCAAATAAGCACAGTATCAGGCATGGTGGGTAGCTGGGAGGCAGAAGCAGGAGGGTGGGTAAGAGTTTGATAGTTCAAAGCTAGCCTGGGCTGCAGAGTGATATCCTATTTCAGAAAACAGGAAGAGAGTTGGGTATACTAACTCCTGCTTGCAATGCAATGAATTCTATTCCAGCCTGGGCTGCACAGCATAGGGATTCCCTGTCTCAAAACAAATGAAGCTGGAGAGGTGGCTCAGTAGTTATGAGTGTGTGTGTGTGTCTACGCCCAGCTGTAGCAAGGTCCAGTGGTCTTTGTGCACTTTGTGTTCTGTCCCTGTCCCATTGGGAGCCTCTTTGTCTCCCTGTGTATATAAACCCTTGACATATAAGATGGTGTTGGTGTGAGATGGTGTCTTTCTCCATGCAGGTGTGTCTATGAAGTGGCTCTAGGTGGCTGTGGGCTACTACTTGTGGGCAGATGTCTGAGGAGCCCTGTGGTGTCTGAGATACCTNTGTCAGAGTCTGAGGGCTTTGGGGCAGCCAGAGTGGGCGTTTGTGTGTCTCCTTTATCCCCCAGGAAAAGGAGATGAGAGGCTAAGAACAGTAAAGGGTCACTCCCTGTCTGATGCCTGAGCCGAGTCATTGCCTGCTGGTGGCTGCTGTGTCATCCTGGAGTACCTGTCCCTCCCTCCTGACTAGAGCAGACAGAGGGGGCGTAGGGAACCAGGTGGAGGGTGGTTNGAGGCAAGGCTTTTGTCTGGCCATCTCTATCATCACTTGTCATCACCCTTCAAGTCCCTTTAGCCTTATGTGGCCCCCCATCTTCTCTCCATTGGTGCAGAGAATGAAGATTCTCCTGGGTGTAAGACAATACACCTTGTCCTTGGTGTTGGCCCTGAGTCAGGGCTTTTCCTCTCTGGGTCTACGAGATTCAACGTTTTCTCTTGAGACAGGGTCTATGTAACCCTAGCTGTCCTGGACCTTGCTATATAGACCAGGCTGGCCTTGAACTCACAGAGATCCACCTGCCTCTGCTTCCAGATCGCTGGCTTTAAAGGCATGCCCCACTGTGCCTGGTGAGATTCAACATATTTAAAGTGCTTCCTGGGGCTGGAGAAATTGCTCAGTGGTGAAGAGCACTCACTGGTTGCTCTTACAGGGGACCGATGTTTGGTTCCCAGTACCCACATGGTGGTACACAACCATCTGTAACTTCAGTTCCAAGGGAACCAANGCCCTCTTCTGACCTCCGTGGGCACCAGGCACACACAGCGCACAAAATACATGCAGACAAAACACTCATACACATAATATAAAATAAATAATCCTAAAAAATAATTAACGTNTTTCTTGGCTTTCTTCTCTGGATTCTAGGCTGGACTAGGAGTGTCTAACAGTTTCCTCTAAGACTGAAACATCCCATCCTGTAGAGAAGCACTTTAAACAGAAAGCTAAACCACTCAAAATAGGAAGTCCCTGAAACTGACCAGATTTACTAAGGCCCTTCCTGCCAGAGTAAGCAGGAAAGCTGAGAGTCCCCCCTTAGAGGGAAGGAAGACAGAATGCAAAGAAGACCCTCACACAGGCCAAGTGGAAAAGGGGACTCAGACACCAGACGAGCTGCCTGCAAGAGGTTTAGACCAACTGAGGCACCTGGAAAAGACACCCTCCACCATGATGAGCTGCCTGCAGGCTATGCCATGTGCTCCAGGTTCCCAGCTCTGTGAGCTGTCACTCATGCAGGGNCGGGCTTTGGTGATGCAGCTGTCTTTGAGTCTTCTCTGCTCCTNAGTAACCCCTTGCCAACACATATTCCTCTAAGTAACCCCATTAAAACCCACTGGTTCACCAAATTGGACTTGCGTGGTATCCGTACTTTGGTCTGTTGAGAGTTGGCTCTCTATCTGGGGTGAGTGGACATGTGTGTGCTGCATCTCCCCAGGAAAAGTTTTGTCACACGGTACCAGGCTGGGTCTGGGGGTCTCCAGGCTTGTGCAGTTGCTGGTAGTANCCTTCTTAGCCAGTGTTTAAGAGTCAGGACTCTGGCCAGCGATGCAGGGGGTAGACTGCTCACCTAGCACGCAGGAGGCCCTGGGTTCCAGACCCAGCAACACATAAACCAGGCCTGGTGACAATATGGAAGCGAGGGCAAGAGTTTCAGAAGATTACGGTCATCCTNAGATACATAGTAAATTCCAGACTTGGTTTCAAAAACAAACAAACAGGCTATAAGATCAGAAATGTTCTTATGATGTCTGGCGTGATGGCACATGTCTTTAATTCCAGCATTCAAGAGGTAGAGGGCAGCCTGGTCTACATACCAGTTCCAGACTAGCCAGGGCTATATAATGAGGCCCTATCTCAAAAACAGACAGAGAGGGTCCGGGGGAGAAGGGAGAAAAAGGAAATGCTCACACTAAATTCTGTAAATATATACATACATACATACATATACACACATACACATACATACATGTATAGGTGTATATGTGTATACATACACACACACACACACACACACACACACACACCCATATATATCACATAGCCCAGGCTGGCCTCAAACTCTCTATCCAACATGCTTTATAATGGAATTCCTATGGCTTCCTCCGTGCTAGTTAAGCCCTCTACCAGCTAAACTTCATCGCCCGTCCCTCCCAGTGGGCACTCAAGCCTATCAGTTAACCTAACATTCTTTCTTCCTGTTTTCTTTCCTTCCTGATTCTTTCTGGGCTGGGGATTAGAACCCAGGACTTCACACATGCTAGACATGCATTGTACTTTAAGCTACACCCCAGCCCTCCTCATCTCCTCTTTCATTTAAATTATTATTCTCCTTTACTTATTACTATTATTATTATTATTATTATTATTATTATTATTATTATTATTATATGTGAGTACTGGTTGGCATGTGCCTCAGCACATGTATGGAAGTCAGAGAACAATTTTCTCTCCTTCCACCGTGAGGCCCCCGCATGGAACTCAGGTCGGCAGGTTTGTGTGGCAAGCTCCTTTACCTGTGAACCATCTCGCTGGCCTTTATTCTCCTCTATTACGAAGATATTACTCTCTTAAAACGCTCAAGGCTTTAAGGCTTAGAAGTCTTACCCTTCAAAGGCTCAGCACTGAGCTGACATTTGCTGACTGCTANATATAAGCTACCAATAATAATATTATTATTTATCATTAAGTATTAATTATAATAATTTTTTTGAGACAAGATTTCTCTGTGTAGCCCTGGCTGTTCTAGAATTCGCCTTGTAGACCACGGTGGCCTTGAACTCAGAGATCCACCTGCCTCTGCCTCCTGAGTACTGGGATTAAAGGCATGAGCNACCACCAATTATTATTATTGTNCTTAATTACACATATTTTCCTTTCTGTATCTGGGTAAGGCGCTAAGCAGGAAGGAGAGAATTCCCAACACCGTCTNGCCCGAAGAACTCACAGGGTGTAGGTTCCTACCTGANCAATTCTTTAGGTTCCCCAGATGCAGGGCATCCCCCCACCCCCGGAAGCCACCCATCCTTTGCTTAGCTGTGTGCGCTGAAGTTTTTGCTCAAGGTGGGAGCACACTTTCCAAGGTCAACGAGTCAGGCAGAATCTGGGACAAAGCCAGTGGGGAGGGGACTCCATCCTTACCTCTACCTACACCTGGGGACATCACAGCCCCTCCAACCCCCGCCTGAGCCTCAGTTTCCCCGCCCAGATGGACTACAACCCTCTCACTAGGATCTGCACTGGGGACTTGCTCTCTTCTACCAGCCGGGGGCGCTGCACCGGCTTGGGGAGCATAGGGGTCTCGGGGGTAAGCAGGCCTGGGCATCTGGGGTTGCACCTTCCCCAGCCGGGGTCAGCAGGGGCCTTCCCGGGGCGTTCAGGCTCCTGTCAATCTCAGNCCCCGGGGCGGCGTGGCACTGCGCAGGCGCAGGCTTGTTCCGCACGGCGCAGCGGCGGGCGCGCGCGGGAGCGAGGGATTCCCTCTGACGTCATTGCTAGGATACCAAACAAACACTCGGCCGCGCCGGCCGAGCTCCTTATATGGCTAATTGCGTCACAGGAACTCCGGGGAGGGCGGGGCGGGATCCCCTCCCGCGGAGACCCTCAGAACGTAGCCTTGGGGACCCCCGAGACCACCAGGGTCACCCTATGGGCAGGTGGAGGGTGCACAAGGCCCTGGGGGGGCGCCACAAGGGGTTTGGGCGGCGGGGAAGGAGAGTTCGGGAGGTTTGTGCATGGAGCCGCGGGTGACGCAAGCGGGGGGGGCGGGTCCCGGACGCATAAATTCAGCCCGGCAGCTCCAGGCTTCATTCATAAGACTGGAGCGGCTACGCCGGGGACACGCGGAGCCGGGGCTTGCGGGACTTGACTACTGGTGACTCTTTTTCTTCTTCTTCTTCTTCTTGGCGTCCGTGAAAAAATTTAGATATATATATATATATATATTATTTTTTAACTGGAGAGAAAGTTTTGTGGGTTTCTTTTTTGCAAGACTCCTTCTAGATCGTTCTTCTGTTTCGTCCCGAGGATAGACTTACTTTCTGTGGGCTTTTGGATCGCGCCCCTCTGCCCTCCCCCATTTCGTGGGACTCCTGGAAAGGAAGGGAACAGCATCCGAAGCGCACGCTGAACGGCGGCACTGCGCGGCGGGACTCTGGGCGGGGAGCGATCCCCGCGTCGCCCCCCCGTGAAATCGACGGAGCTTGGACTTTCAGGAGGTACAGCGGCGACCTGAAGGGGACCTGGGCGATTGCAGAGGGGACTTGCATCGGAACTTGGGCAGTTCTCCGAGCCGGACGCGGAGCTCCCCCAAGCAGCGCACTTTGGGGACGTGTCCGGTCCACTCCGGATTCGCATCTCATCCCACTCGGCCATAGCCTTGGCTTCCCGGCGACCTCAGCGTGGTCACAGGGGCCCCCCTGTGCCCAGGGAAATGTTTCAAGCTTTCCCCGGAGACTACGACTCCGGCTCCCGGTGTAGCTCGTCACCCTCCGCCGAGTCTCAGTACCTGTCTTCGGTGGACTCCTTCGGCAGTCCACCCACCGCCGCCGCCTCCCAGGTAAGTTCTCGATCGCAAAGATGCTACTTTGTGTAGTCATGGAAAAAATATTTAAGTCTAAAGTGTGGGTTAAGCATCCTCTCAAATAGAGACGCGCCAAAAACCCAGAATCTGGGAAAGCAAGAGGCTCGGGTTGCACTTTGTTTTTTTTTGTTGTTGTTTGCAAACTGCAAGGAATGGAGATGTTTGCAACGGGTTGTGTGCGCGGAGCGCGGGAAAGGAATGCAGTTGGGCAAGCGCTGGCGATGCCCGGTGCAAAGTATACGCGGTGGCTAGCAGAAGCTGAGAACTTTTAGCCGAGTTCCGGCTCCCTAACCCGGAGCTAGGCAAGTAGGAGAAGGGAAAAATAAAAAAATCCCAGAGAAGCTTCCAGTAGCCTTCTCCTCTGCCCTCCTCCTTCCAAGCGCAGGCTGCAGGGCCGCGGTCNCCCGCCACCCGGAGGGAGTTCGGGCCTCGAACCCCGATCACGCTGCCTCCGCCTCCTGCGCGGAGACGTAACGGGGGACCCGTGCGTAAAGGCTGACGCGCTGGAATCCTCCGTCTGACGCGGGGCACGCACGGCGCGCTGCGCCCCCTCCGCCCGCCCCGCCCCTGACGTCCCGGGCACGTTCTATTTTGGAACGCCNAGGCCACGTTGCTAAGGGAGGGGGCAGCGCGGCTTTCTGATTGGCTGTCGCGGAGCGAGCTTTAGCCAATCAACGTCTTCTTCCTATTTGTAGAGCGTAGCTCCCCTTCCCTGCTTTTTGGGGTTCTTCGGGGCTGAGGGGGGGGTCTCCAAGAGGCAGAGAGCTAGGGGATTCTTGTCGTGATTGAGGCGACTCTGTCGACTCCTGGGTCTGCGAGGACCTTGCGGGGACCTGGTCCCTCTGCTCTCAGAAGCGGGAGGCTTCTGGCTGAGTGCTAGCGTCTCTAAGGGGGAACTGGAGGCCNTCACCCCATCTCCAGGCACACATATACGCTCTCCTCGCGCACTGAACACCCGGTCCTTTCGAGGTGTCCAAACATTAGATGAGCTACCCGGAGGAGAGGCAGCCAGGTGGTCTCTAAAAGGTCCGCCTTCCCTTAGTTCCCAGGACTCTGATTGGCCAGGGATTCAGCCCTTCCCTCGCCACGCCCCCCAGAGTAGTTAAGCCTCTAGGATTCCACTTGCGGGAGGGGGGTGGTGATGGACGCTTCTTGGGTTTGGGGACGCAGGTCCTATATCTCCCCCATCCCCTGCAAGACAGTCTGAGAGATCTTCACTGTCACTTCTCTCTACCCAACAGTCCACTCAAACCTATCACTTGTCAGTCTCCTTGGGGAAGAGACAGAAATTCGGAAGGGATGCTCTCAACTCTTAGGCCAGTCCCCCAACACCATTGGAGCTGGGATCTCCGCCCCTGCGGGAGCCCTCATACAGTGGGGGTGTGTTTGTGTGTGAGTGGAGAGGAAGGCTTGGGTTAAGGCCTCTCCCTCTCCCTCCCTCTGGGGTGGGGGTGGGGGTGCTGTGACTGTGTGTGTATGTGTGTGTGTGTGACTCCATCCCGGGAGGTTCGGTCACCAGGCTCTGTCCAGCCTCCTCTCCACCCCCCCACACACCTAAGAGTCACCAACCCGGGGTGTGATTCACCACCCGCTGCAACCGTGCAACCTTTCCCCGAGGAAGAAGGAGGAGGGAGAAGGCAGTTGAACAGAATTCTCTCATTAACCACTGCGTCACGGTGTAGTGGAAGGGTGGGTGTTGTGGCTTTTTGCCTGTGACACACACATCCACACCCGCTCACCCTGTGCTCACTCACAGGGGTCGGTGTGTGTTATGTGTGTTGGGCGTGTGTGTGTCGGTGGCTTTGTTTGTGTGTCTACGCCTGTGTGTGTATGTCTCACCCCGTAGGAGTGCGCCGGTCTCGGGGAAATGCCCGGCTCCTTCGTGCCAACGGTCACTGCAATCACAACCAGCCAGGACCTCCAGTGGCTCGTGCAACCTACCCTCATCTCTTCCATGGCCCAGTCCCAGGGACAGCCACTGGCCTCGCAGCCTCCAGCTGTTGACCCTTATGACATGCCGGGAACCAGCTACTCAACCCCAGGCCTGAGTGCCTACAGCACTGGTGGAGCAAGCGGAAGTGGTGGCCCTTCGACCAGTACAACCACCAGTGGCCCTGGGCCTTCCCGCCCAGCCAGAGCCAGGCCTAGAAGACCCCGAGAAGAGACAGTAAGTATGAGGCCTCATGAGTTGATCTGGAAGAGCCTAGGGATGTGGGCTCAGTTGGTAGAGTGCTTGCTAGCATGCATGAAGCCCTGGGTAGATCTTCAGCATAGCATAAACCAGGAGTGGTTGTGCAGGCTGGTAACTCTAGCTCTCCAGACAGGAGGCAGGAGGATCAGGCCTTTGAGGCTAGCCTGTGCTACTTATTGAGTTTGAGATCAGCCTGGACTGCAAGAGATAATTATTAAAAAAAAAAAAAAGTTGGCCTGGGGGCGAGGAGTGACATTAATTCTGTCACTATTAAGTTGGGGGTCCTCTGAGGCCTCAAGGCTGAAGGAGCTTTATCGTTCCTTCATGCCTGCCCTTGAGTAGTAGTAGTTGTTGTTTGGGGTTCTGGAGGGAAAGGNGTTTTGTCAGGGATGGTAGAGGTATTCCCGAATCTCATAGTCCCCATCTCTTTGACTCAGCTTACCCCAGAAGAAGAAGAGAAGAGAAGGGTTCGCCGAGAACGGAACAAGCTGGCGGCAGCTAAGTGCAGAAACCGTCGGAGGGAGCTCACAGATCGACTCCAGGCGGTAAGGAGGAGTTCTGGGGTGTCCCGAGGCTGCTCTGCCCTCCACTTCTCACTGTGCCTGTGTCCTCCTGAAGGAGGATTCCCACTTAGGGAACAAGGGTCAGTGCGGGCCTGATGGAGTCGCTGTATNCNCATGCACAGACCCCTACCTGCTTACTTCCAGCTGTTCCCCACTTTCCCTGGATATGTCCCCACGTATTTCTTTCTCTCAGCTTAGGAAGACAAGCTGGAGGAGGCCATGCTCTTTGTCTTGGTTTAGGAATAATCCATTTTGCCGCAATGCCTCCATTTTTTTTTCTGAGATGAGTGCCTCCCAGTGTAGCCCAGCATGCCACACACCGCCCCCCAACTTGTTAGCTTTCAGTCTCAGCCCCTNTGAGTGCTGAGATGACACACGGACCATCATCTTGGCTGGCTCAAAACTAAATTATTTTATGCTGCGTCAGTTCTTACCTCCTGCCCCAGCCACCTACGGTTCTCCAGANCTAGAGCTGGTGGCACCCACCAAACCCGCTCCTTTCTTCTTTCTTCCTTAGTGTTAGGGTCCTCCCTCCTTTATGCCTACAGAGCATCCTCTTGCCCCTTGAAACCAGGGCACATCTCTGCTTTCCTCCTGAGAGGCCAAAGGAAAGGATGTGTGACAGAACCATACCCCAAACAACACATAACCATTGTTTATTCGCATAGCAAATTGCAGTGTTTTTCTTTTTCTCTCTTTAAAAAAAATTATTTCGTTTATTTATTTATTTGCTTACGTTCGAGTGTGTGCTGATGTGCCACCACAGCACACATATGGAGGTCAGAGGACAATTTTCAGAGTTGGTTCTCCCCTGCCATCTTGTGGGTCCCAGAAATCGAGCTCAATTTGTCAGGCTNGCTNGCAATCGCCNTTACTCACTGAGCNGTATTGCCCCCTTCCTCCCCTTTTAAAGCTGAGTACTCCTAAGTACAGGCTGGCCTCAAACAAACAGTCCCTCCCCTCTGCTCAATCTCTTGCTCAGATGGAGAAACTGAGGCTCCAAGTTGCATTGTCTACCAAGAGTCCCTTTCAGAGGGCGTTCCCCTCAGTATAGAGGGAGCCATCCAGCCCTCTGGATCAGCGGCTCTAATGTGTGTGGGGTGGGTGAGCCTCTCTTTGTATGGTCGTTGACCCTTGTCCCTCCTTTCTGTCTCCTATGACCTGGCCCCGCTGGGCTCCATCAGGAAACGGATCAGCTGGAAGAGGAAAAGGCAGAGCTGGAGTCGGAGATCGCCGAGCTGCAAAAAGAGAAGGAACGCCTGGAGTTTGTCCTGGTGGCCCACAAACCGGGCTGCAAGATCCCCTACGAAGAGGGGCCGGGGCCAGGACCGCTGGCCGAGGTGAGAGATTTGCCAGGGTCAACATCCGCTAAGGAAGACGGCTTCGGCTGGCTGCTGCCGCCCCCTCCACCACCGCCCCTGCCCTTCCAGACCAGCCGAGACGCACCCCCCAACCTGACGGCTTCTCTCTTTACACACAGTGAAGTTCAAGTCCTCGGCGACCCCTTCCCCGTTGTTAGCCCTTCGTACACTTCCTCGTTTGTCCTCACCTGCCCGGAGGTCTCCGCATTCGCCGGCGCCCAACGCACCAGCGGCAGCGAGCAGCCGTCCGACCCCCTGAACTCGCCCTCCCTTCTTGCTCTGTGAACTCTTTAGACAAACAAAACAAACAAACCCGCAAGGAACGAGGAGGAGGAAGAGGAGGAGAGGGGAAGAAGCAGTCGGGGGTGTGTGTGGACCCCTTGACTCTTCTGTCTGACTGACTGCCGCCTCTGCCATCGGACATGACACGGAAGGACCTCCTTTGTGTTTTGCGCTCCCGCGTCTCTGGTTTCTGGGCCCCGGCGAGGCCGGAGAGCTGGTGACTTTGGGGACAGGGGGTGGGGCGGGGATGGACACCCCCTCTCCTGACAGATATCTAATGGTCCTGTCACTTCAACCCAACATCTGGGGATAGAGGGATGGGTGGGTGGGTGGGTGGGCTGTGACGCCCACTTTTGGCGTCTTGCGTGAGGCTGGGTGTGGGGTGCAGGGTGGGCTTGTGGACGAGCCGGCATGCACCCCCAGAGAGGCCCAACGAGGAAATGACAGCCCTGTCCTTCTCCTTTCCCCTACCCACCCACCCACCCACCCTCCAGGGCGCGGGGTGACCAAGNTAGCTCTCTATGCTCCCTCGGGCCTTAACTGATTAACCCAACATTTCCAAGAGGTCACAACCTCACCTCCTCTGGGTCGAATTGAGCCCCCCGACTGAGGGAAGTCGGTGCCTGCTTTGGGAGTCCGCTAACCCCATTTCCCCGATGATTCCAAAATGTGAACCCCTATCTGACTGTTCAGTCTTTTCCTCCTGGAAAAACTGGCTTGGGTTGGATTTTTTTTTTTCTCATCTGCTNCAGAGCCCCCTCCCAACTCAGGCCCGAGCCCACCCCTGTGCAGTATTATGCCAGGTCCCTCTCACCCCCAACCCCTCAGCCGCCCTTGGCCGTCCTCGTTGGGCCTTTCTGGTTTCAGGCAGCAGGGGGCGCTGCGACGCCCGTCTTGCTGGAGCGTTTTATACTGTGAATGAGCGGCCGGATTGCGGGGTGCGCGGGGTGGGATTGACCCCCCAACCCTCCAAAGCCTTCCCTGGGCCTCCCCTTCTTCCAGTTGCCTCCTTCCTCCCCTCGACAGGGAGTTAGACTCAAAGGAGTGACGGTGATGCATCCCTATGGCCTCCTTGCTCAGGCCCCAGACATTTTTCTCCAAGGTCTCCGGCCTTCCCCAGCCTAGGACGCCAACTTCTCCCCACCCTGGGAGCCCCGCATCCTCTCACAGAGGTCGAGGCAGTTTCTAGAGAAGTTTTCAGGGCTGAGGCTTTGGCTCCCCTACCCTTGATATTTGAACCCCTAAATATTTTTGGACTGGCATACTTAAGAGGGGGCTGAGTTCCCACTACCCCACTCCACCCAATGCCTCCAGCCCCAGATATGGGTCCTGGCTCCTCCTTCCAGCTTTCACCTCGTGAGAATTCCACGAGTCAGATTTCTATTTTTTAATATTGGGGAGATGGGCCCTCCCGCCCCCCCTCCCCTGTGCTGCATGGAACACATTCCACACCCTGTCCTGGGTCCTCGGTTCCAACCCTAACCCCCACCCAAGCTATTTATCCCTTCCCTGGTTCCCGAAAAGCACTTATATCTATTATGTATTGATAAATATATTATATATGAGTGTCTGTGTGCGTGTGTGTGTGCGTGCGCGTGCGTGCGTGTGTGTGTGTGTGTGTGTGTGTGTGTGAGCTTCCTCGTTTGCAAGTGTGCTGTGGAGTTCGAAATCGCTTCTGGGAACTCGAGTCAGACTCTCCGGCTATCCCTTCCATAACTGTCACTTTTTTGTTGTCCCAGCCCCTCTGGCTGTTGGAGACAAGTCTTTTCTCATTCTGTTTCGCTCTGACCACTTCCAACATGTCTCCTCTCTCACTGGCCCTGATCTTCCTTCTGTCTGTCAACTCCAGGTTTGTTGGGGACACGCAATTTTACATTTGTGAGTAAGTGTGACCGGGTGGTAGATTTTTACAGTCTCTATCGTTGAGAATTCCGGGTGGGAGTGAATGATCAGGAGAAGGGCCTGCCGCTGCGACCACAATTCACTGACTCCGTAGCTCCCCACCCATGCTGTATTTGTGATTTTGTTGTTGTTACTTTGTTTTTTGCACCTGACCCAGGGGGTGCTGGGGCAGTCTAGCACTGGGCAGCTCCCCTCCCCCCTTGGTTCTGCACTGTCGCCAATAAAAAGCTTTAAAAGATGTATCCACGAGGTCAAAGTGTCTATTTCCCCTGGGTGCCTATTACGTGGCTTCCTTTCAGCAAGACAGGATGAATTTGGATTGCTAGCAAGCCTCCACAGGCACTTAGTAGGGCACCTAATGAATCAGCCTACAGCTAGGTGAAAGGAAAATGGATACTTGGGAGNNCTTCCCATGTTCCCAGGCTGTGTCACCTGCTGGAAAAAAGTAAGGAGCAGAATGTCAAGGGTGAGGTACTGACGTGGTGAAGGGTCTGGGAGACTTCATGATTGGGAAAGAATGTATCCAGAACATCGGATGTCCNATGAGTTCAGCAAGAGCTAAGGGGGTGTAAGGTTGGGTGTGGAGGGGCACACTTGTAATCCCAGCCTTTGGGAGGTAGAGGAAGAGGATCAAGAATTCAAGGTCAAGAAGATGATATTGGGGCATCGGGGGAAGTTAGAGGTTCTCGGTAACAGAACTGCAGGCATGCGGAGAGTAGGAGTTAACCCTCAGGGAGCTTCTGCAGGCAATGACATTCTNNGAATACAGAGTTCCTATGCTCTNTCGAAAGCATTAGGAGCCATCACAGGTTTTGAACAGACGAGAAGCAGGGGAAGATTAGTGTTCGGTGGACTGTTCTGCTCCCCAGACAGAGTGGGTAGAAGAGAAAGGGACCCAGANTGGGAGAAAAAGGATCCAAGAGACCTGGAGGAGACAGAACGCATGTCACTTCATTAATAGAAAGCCCGGCAGGATAAATCCCTGGGGAGGAGGTGCACCACCACTCGGGTGGTCTGAGAGTTCTGGTGACCTCGGAGAAGAGAAGGCATTTGCTGGAGCAAATTTGCTCGGTTTCCCCATTCTCTCTCTTCTGGTCAGCCCTCTCTGTCATCCATCAAGTGCGTCTCAAGGTCACCCTGGTCAGGTCTCCTGGTGATATGGCTTTATATGATCTACTTGTCTCTCGAGTTCATTAAATACATAATTGCCTGGCGCTGTCTTCTCCACTGGCCGGGTTACCTCAGGAGACCAGGGCTGAAGGTGTGATCACAACTGTATCCCCCTCACTGCTCCAGGACAGAGACAGGGCTGAGCCAGAGTGAACAAGTGAACAATATATGACTAATAAGTGCATGCGTGGTTGAATACATAAGCGAGCAAATCACTGGATGAGTAAATCGTTGAAGGAGAGACACCGAAGGTAGAGAGGAATATCCTTAAACTGGAGAGACAGATTTAAATCTACTGTTGAGAGGTGTTTGATCTCCCTTCCCGGAGGACAAAAAGTAACCACGGAGAGAAAAGAAATAAGAATACGGTTTGCAGGGAGCAAAATGGGATAGATACTCCCGCCCGAAAGGTGGAATTGAACCACTCTGTCGCTAAACAGCTACAGGTTTGAAGCCTGCACCCCAGACCACTGAGGATCATCCGGGCAGNANNNNCTNTTTTCGGACAGCTATATAAAGGCCANTCATCAGATATCTTAGAGGTTATGGTGATTATNTAAATACTACAGGAAAGCATGAATTCTAATGTTTCTAATAGTATATTCACATTTNATCATNAATATATGCTTTTTTTGGCAAAGTATCCAGAATGACCCCACTAGCTAGAAGTAAGTAGCTTCATTTGCATAGCGCCTTGCATTCTGGGAGGCACCGCCTAACGTGCCTACCTCCCTGACTGCATAGGAACAGAACTTCCTGCAAAGTGAAAAGTCAGTTTCGTTTTTTGTTTGTTTGTTCTGCTTTTTTTAAAATAAAATCTCCTCGTGCGGCACTCGCAAGCCGCTCCGTGGCAGAATTGGAGGTTTTCTGCGAGGGAGACGCGAGTGAGTTTCCTCTGAGGGTCTGATGGCGCGTGGCCGCAGGGCGACACCTGCTGCTCCTTTGTGGAACTGCAAGCATATACGGGACGAGCCGACCNGTCCTCCTTGCGTGCAGACGCTGCGTGTTTGAGCCAGGGAAACTGAGGCACAGACACGGATCGTTATCCTTAGCCCAGCTCCTAGCACCCAACTCCTTAGGGGAAATGAAACCAGCACCATTATAATTACGATATTCTTAACCAACACTGGTGTTTCTGCTTCCTTGAGACAAGTCTTTTTTTCTTTTTGGACGAGGTCTTCCTCTGCAGCCCTGGCTGGCCTGAAATTAACTAGTGTAGCCCAGGCTTGCCTGAACTTTGAAGCTATCGTCCCGGCTCGGCCTCCCAAGTGTGGGGATTGTTGCAGGCGTGAGTCACACACCCGGTTTAAACCTACAATGACTTCCATCTCAGGAGAACAGAGTTCTTTCTCTACCTGCTTCGTAGAGCCCTGTAATCTAACCCCTTCCACCCCATAAACAGCCCCCACCCCATCCTCCTGGAACTGGCCTGAGGGATGCAGCAGACTCGCGGGCATTATCCCGGCTCGAGGCCTTTGTGATGCTGACTCTGGTTGTCGTTTCTCCCCGTGCCCACGCGGCCCAAAGCCTCCTTTCACCCTGGTCTCCAACACCACCTCCTAGTAAGGCCTCCGTCACCTGACTTCGGTTTGACTCGCAGTACATCGACTCTCTCCCCTGCCACACACAACCGTGTGCTTCTCGCTTCTTGTCTCACTGCTTAGATGAAGAGATGCCGTCACCGTCTTCCTCTGAGCCTCAGTGTCCCCGTCTGCATAACGTTGTTTGAGACACTCAAGTCCCTAGCGCAGTGGTTCTCAACCCCTTCCTAATGCTGCACCCCTTTAATACAGTTCCTCATGTGGTGGTGACCCCCCAACCAGAAAATTATTTTCTTTGCTACG
>LZPO01097126.1:110809-128067 GCA_001675575.1 Neotoma lepida
ACCCTGTAGCCCAGGTCGGTCCCAGACTCATGACACGTCTCGTCTCGGCCTCCCAAGGGCTGGGGTTACAGCTATGAATGAGCCAGCGGGCCCAGATCTTTACTGCTATTTCGACAGACTCTCATTGTAGCACAGGCTGGACTCAAGCTCACTATGTGGCTGATAATGACTTTGATGCTATCCTTGCTTATCTGAAATCTTTTCCTACCTCCATGGTGGAACAGACACAGGAAGACTTGCTCATTCCTCAGGGTTTAAGGGCTGATTCCACTGGTGATGGCCCAGTCTGTGTTCCACAGGGTAACTGAGGGACTTCTGTCATCTCCCTGCTTCCACCCTTCTATCTTCTGTCTGAATTTTATTTCTCTCTTCCGTCCTGGGAATTTTTCTTCTGTGTACAGTCAAGGATTAGCCTAGTAACACAGAGGCCTGGCCTTTGCCCTGGATCCTGAGAGATAATCTTTAAAAGTCCTTGGAATGTCCAGCCCATTAAACTGTCCTGAGGCACTGGCCACACACACTAGTAGTTTGTGCATTTTTTCTTCTTTGTGTGTGTGTACGTGTGTGTGTGCGTGCTCATGTGACTGCAGGCATGTACCACCATGCCTGGCTTCTCTTTTATTAATCTTTACTCATTATTAGTATGTGTGTGTGTGTCAAATGTGCCACTTTGAGAACGTGGCAGTCAGAGGACAACTTTTGGGAACTGGTTCTCTTCCACCAGGGTTTAACCTGTTGAACCCTCTTGTCAGCCTTCCCTTGATCTTATATTTACCTTTGACATTTTTGTGTGTGCCACTGCTTATGTCCCACAGCACTTGTGTGGCGGTCAGAGGACAACTTGCAGGAGTCCGTTCTCTCCTTCCACCGTTCCATCCGGGGATTGAATTCAGGTCTCCAGGCTTGGCGACAGGCACCTTTATCCTCGGAGTCATTTCCTCCCTCATTGTTTTAAGACAGAATCTTGCAAGTATGTAGCCCGAGCTATCCTCCTGCCTCAGCTTCCCAAGGAAAGTACTGGAGTTCAAAGTATGCACTACTGCAGCCAGCTGGAGTTTCTTTTTTCCTTTTTTTAGTTTTCCGAGACAGTTTCTCTGTGTGACCCTGGCTGTTCTGGAACTCAGAGATCTGGACCCAGGCTGGCCTCGAACTCAGAGATCCACCTGCCTCTGCCTCCCCAGTGCTGGGATTAAAGGTGTGCGCCACCACCGCCTGGCTCAGCTAGAGTTTTCAACCATAGTTCCAGATTATAACTGACCTCCTCACGATGGCCACAGACACTCTGTGATGACTCTGGCCGGTCATTTAAAAAAATCTTACGATGGTTCCTTGTGCAATAGCAGGTCACAGGACTCCACTCCTGAGGGGTCCTGCTCCCTGCCCTGGAGGGAGGGATGCTGCAGAGAGGCCCAGAAGGATCTGGAGAAAACAGGTCTGAGANCNCTGGAGGAGCGGACGTGTCCAAGAGCTCTAACTCCTGCAGGCGGCTTTGCGCCTTCTCCAGTGTCACCTCACCTGTGCCATGGTCAAGAGGCCGCCTCAGCAGCAGCCAGTAAGCAGCAGTGTTTCTCTGGGTTTGCTGGGCCGCTCTGCAAANCCATCTAGCTCATCAGCGACAGGGTCCACCTGAGCAGGCGTAATAGGGAAGTGGAGTTTGATTCTGTAACCTGAGGTCACCAAACCAGCTGCTCTGTTCCCTACCTCCTCCCTTACAAAAGGTTGTTTGTTTTCTTTTAGAGACAGGCTCTCACCAGATAGCACTGGCTGGCTTATTTCCCCCCCACCCCAGACAGGATTTCTGTGTCTCTGTGTAGCTTTGCGCCTTTCCTGGAACTCACTCGGTAGCCCAGGCTGGCCTCGAACTCACAGAGATCCACCTGCCTCTGCCTCTGGAGTGCTGGGATTAAAAGCGTGTGCCACCACCGCCTGGCTTTATATAGTTTTTTTGTTGTTGTTGTTGTAGAATATTCCTTTACACTGTGTAAAGATGTGTCATTCTGATTGGCTTAATAAAAAGCTGAATGGCCAACAGCTAGGCAGGATTTCCAGGCAGAGAGGACACTGGGAAGAAAAAAGGNGGAGAAGCCAGGATGTAGAGTAAGCAGCACAGGCATTACAAAGTAGAGGTAACCGTGCCATGTGAAAGAACATAGATTAATAGAAATGGGTTAACTTAAGTTATAAGGGCTAGCTAAAAACAAGTCTAAGCCATCGGCCAAGCTCATAATTAATAAGTCTCTGTGTCATGATTTGGGAGCAGGTGGTGGAACAGAGAAAGACTCACTACATTCATTAATCATTTTGTGTGTATGAATGACTGCATGTATGTCTGTGTACTANGTGTCTGCCTGGAAGAGGGTACTGAATCTCCTGGAACTGGAGTTAGGAATGGCTGTGAACCACTGTGTGGGTGTTGGGAACTGAANTTGGTTTTTCGGCAAGAACAAGAGCTCTTAACTGCTGAGCCATCTCTCCAGCCCAGTATAGCTCATCTTAATGAACTGGATTATCACAAAACAGGACATAGGAGGAAGTACTGCTGGGTGATGACTTCACAAACTGTCATTCCAGAGACACATATGCAACATCACACACAATGTCACTATATACATACACGTGCCCCGAATTTCACAACACTGATCTGCATACAGAGAGAACCGAATTATTACACAATGTGTTCTTGATGGATTACATCAACTCTTCCTTCTCAAGGATTTTGATGGAAGCTCAAGTCCTTCCTCGGCTGCTGGTAGTGGCTTCTGTGGGGACTTGAGGGGAATCAGGAACACAGATGGGGGAGGGACTACACGTGAGGGAGTGTGTGTAGGCCTCAGAGACCCTATGTATGACTTTCTGTTCCAGAGGGTTGTGTTTTTGGTTTTTTTTGTTTGTTTTTTTGTCTTGTTTTTGAGACAGGGTCTCTCTACATAGCCCTGGCTACCCTGCAACTATGTAGATCAGGCCGACCTAGAACTCACAGAGATCCAACAGCCTCTGCCTCTCAGTGCTGGGATTAAAGGTGTGTGCCACCATGCTCAACTCCTGTGAGACAAGAGGGTGGCCTTTGTGTGCTCTTGCTGTATGGAGTCAGCCAACCTCTTCTGTGAGGGGCAGTGGGTAACTGTTTTCAGGTCTGAGTCTCAGATACTCAAACCCTGTCAAAGTGGCCAGCAACAATGTGAAAGTGAACTAGCACGGCTATTTTAATAAACCTTTATTGACTGATTCTACTCAGGGGCCTGATCTGCTAGGCCTTGCAGTCATGATTGTTTGTTCTTACCCGAGTCTCCCTATGGAGTTCTCAACCTTGAACATGAGGTACCTCCAGAGTGTTCGGATGACAGGTATATACAGTTTATGCAGTGCTGGGGACTGGATCCAGGGCTTCAGGCATGCCAGAGAAGAACTGTGCCCATGGCACCATCTCCCCGGCATCAGATCTTTGCTCCTGCACTGGAGTGCCAGCTCCATGCTGGTGATGCTAGCCTTTATCTTGTTCCTGGCTGATCCAGATACAGTAGCGGCTCAGTGAACATGTGTCCAGTAGGTGGGTGATGGCACCCNAGCTGCCAGGCAGGCTTTTCCTGTCAGTCTGCCCACAGTGCGCACAGAGGCCAGCCAAGGGATGGCCTTGGGGCCAGGGGAACTGGCTGGAGCTTGTATGAGAGCCATTCTCCTCTGGGGTGGCTCTCCAGCATTTTGGTCCCTGCAGGCAAGAGCTTGTCCAACAATGAAACCAACATAGGGACAGCAGGGCCTGCGAGGGATGGGACAGGCAGTGCCCTTGACATGCTGTGTGAACTGGTGTGAATGGGGTTGTCTGCTATANCCTGAAGCCCAGGGTCACTCAGGAGGGGAGGAGTCTGGGTCCAGTCCAGCCCCATCTACCCACATAACCAGGACGGACCAGACAACACTGAGAACAGAGTGTGTGCAGATGTTCCCCACTGGGCTGTAAATCCATGAGGCTGGGGTTGCAGCTGACCAGGGCTCTACTGGGAACCCAGCACGGCAAAGAACAGGGCTGGCCAACTCCATGATCTTCCTCACATGGCAGAATAAACAAAGGGCAGCTTTTCTGGGTAATATGTTTTTTTTTGTTTGTTTTTGTTTTTGTTTTTGTTTTTGAGACAGGGTTTCTCTGTGTAGCCCTGGCTGTCCTGGAACTCGCTCTGTAGACCAGGCTGGCCTGGAACTCAGAGATCTACCTGCCTCTGCCTCCAAGTGCTGGGATTAAAGGTGTGCGCCACCACCACCAGGCTAATAGGAATTTTAAAATCAATCTTTTGGTTTGTTTTTGAGACAAAGTCTCACAGAGCCCAGGCTGGCTTCAAGCTGGAGGACAATAACCTTGAATTCTTGACCCTCTTGCCTCTACTTCCCAAGTGCTGAGTCTCAGGCATGTGCCACCATGCCAACTCTAATACTGGGTGGGTTTAGACAGGGTCTATGTAGCCCTTGAACATGAAGTCTTGTTTAGCAAGAATGCCACGTGCTGGGATTACAGATACATGCGACCCCCAACCTGGACTTTAAAGAGGGTTTATTACATTCTGTTTACGTATGTATGTATTCATTGTGTGTTTATAGTTGTGTNGACGTTACAATGTGAACATGGAGGTCTGAGGACAACCTGAGCGAGCCAGCTCTCTCCTTCCACCATGCAAATCCTGGGAATCCAACTCAGCCCCTCAGGCTTGGTGGTAAATGACTCCATCTGCTAAGTCTATTGGACTTTTTTCAACTAAAAACACACACAAATAAACTTGAAGACAACCAGCTTCATTGATAAATTTATTCTCGCCCTTCTCCCCACGTGGGAAATATGTAACACTGCAGCGTGTAGGACGTCAGGACTGCTCTGGCCTCCTGCCGTGTGGAGGCTTCTGGAACCACACACCCTATCACACTTACTTCCCCACTGCCACTGTGGGTGAGGCTGCCCACGGACCCCAACACGTCCAGCTGCATCAGGACCATGTGAAGGCTCCACAGGGTCAGGATGGGCCCACAGGCCTACTTTCATGCTCGGGGGTCTGAAGGTGACATTTGCCTCAGAGAAAACATTCTTGTGGGGTTCGTTAGGGAACTTAGAACAGTGAAGTTGCTCTGTTGGAGTAATGACTGGCTTGACAGAGCCCGGGGCCCTTGACCTGGCCTGGCTTTCCCGTAACTGCTGTGGACTGACCCAGGGCAGAGTGGCCAGAGCTGGTCTTGGAGCTGTTAGTGTCACACTGGACTCTCAGGGTTACCATGGCAATCGGGCTCCGAGTCGCTTCCCTGGCCCCATTCTCTGTCCTTCACCGTGCAGCCATGTCTGTCCTTTGCCTTTGTCCCTCAGTCAGGACCTCACCTAATGCAGCCACTCCCAAATTTAAAGACACCAATTCTTCCTCTTCTAGGAGCTGAGATACAGTCTCAGAAGCAAGTCTTGAGTCCCCACCTGAGGAATCCTGGGAATGGGTCATTCTCACCCCTCTGGGGAAGAGCCCTGCCAGGCCCACCTCTAGGGATGAGGGCTAGGTAGAAGGAATCTGCTCCCTATATTCAGAGATCTCCGGTGTAGCCTGGGGCTCTTCTGATAGGGAACAGAAACCCAGTGCCTCTGGCCTCTGGGAAGAGGTCTGGGCCTCTCCTCACCTTGCCCCACAGCTAGAACCATCTGGTTCTCCCCACTCTAATTAGCTGGTCCCTCCTGAGTTGTGGGATCTTGGCCAAGTCCCTTAGTAGCCCTTCCCCTGGGCCTCAGTTTCCCAATATGGGAAAGAGCTCATAGTGAGTCTCAGCCCCTTTCCCATCAGAGCCAAAACCTTTTCTCCAAGGTTTTTGTCTTTTCTTTTTCTTTTTTTTTGAGACAGGGTCTCACTCAGTGGCCCAGCAGGCTGTCCTGGAACTCACAATGGGACTCAGGCTCACTCCTGCCTCAGCCTCTGAGAGCTAGGATTCCAGNTGTGAGCCACCACATTCTCTATTACTAGTGAACACTGGCCCAGTTTGGAGGTCCATATTCATTATGCCACTCATACATCCTTGAGATGCCTCCTACAGCCACGACAGTGAGTGCTGCAGCTGCAGTCCTTCTGGAGCTGCAGTGGTGAGCCCAAGCCCAGCAGTCCAGCAGAAGCTGCCAAATGGTCACACAGCACAGCTGGGCCTTGCACACTCTGAGGATGGCAGAGGGTAGCAAGCTGAATACAGGGCCTCCAAAAGATAAACCTGTGTCCTAACCCTGGGACATGTCAGTGTGTCCCCATTTAGAAAAGGGNTCTTCAGAGATGTGATTAAGGATCTTTCAATGTGGTCACCCTGAATTTAGAGTGGGCCTTGTATTCAGGGCAGGTGTCCAAGAGACAGAAGAGGGAGAGAAGGCCACATGAAGAATTGTGGGAGAACAGGGTACTCTGTGTCCTGCGCCACACTCCTAGTAACGTGTCACGTCTGGGGAGTCTGGGGAGTGGGCAAAGAAGGCAGGACCAACACAAATGGTGGGGGACCCAGGGCTCCAGGAGTGGGAGAGTGTGCACAGATGTGTGTGGGTGACATCTAAACCACTGGCCTGAGAAATGCCACTGAAGAAAGACAGGAGGAAATATGGTGTCACCGGACACAAGGTCCAAGGAACCTGAGGACAGGGCTGCGACTGAGACAGGCTAGCTGAGAGCCAGGCAGGATCATTCCACACCAAGGAAGGGACTAGGGGATAATGCCACAGGCTGAGGGGTGAGGGGACCTCAGAGGAAAGAAGGGGGCAGGGGAATGGACGCATCAACTGCAGGCTTCCTCCACAAGAGCAGAGGCTTCACGGACCTGAGGCCTGTACCCACCAAAGGAAGNAGGCGCTCCAATGAGGNCAGCTGACCTTGTCCAACCAGGTCCCGATCAGGCTTGAGCCCTGCTTCCATTTTGCCTTTGCCAGAGCAGTGGGGAGTCAGGTTGGCAAGACCTTGAAAGTCCAACGTGGTTCCTAGTTGGGGCTGAGCGCTCCGGAGTCAGGAGCTGGGGGCTCTGAACGCTTTTGCTGCGGTGTTTCCTGGGGGAAATGCCCAAATTCTGTCAGTAAGGGTGACCACACGTTGCATCAAGGTCCTGGTGGCTTCTGCTGGGCCAGGGCAGGCCAGGCCAGGTGGTGTGGGGAGAAGGCCCTGTTGGGGGCCTCACGGCCACATACAAGTCCAGGCCTCAGCAGCAGGCTATTTCTTGGAAGACGCTGCTTGGCACTTGGGAGTGGAGTGCGCGTTGCAGACCTGAGCNCGCACCTCCTGCAGCTCCNCACGCAGCTCCTCCAGGGCGCTCAAAGAGGGCGTGGCCTGCGCTTGAGCCTGCAGCGTCTCCAGGGCCAGCGCCAGGCGGCCCACCTCGTCCTGTAGGGCGTTCCAGGCTGCCCTCTGCTCCTCCTCCTTGTTGCGCTGCTGAGTCTGGTGGCGCCAGTACTCCAGGACCAGGCAGCCTCCGCCCACAATGAAGATGGTGGCCTCGCCCAGCAGCTCAGCGCCCAGCTCTGCTGCTGCCTCCTCATTCAGTGGTTTGATGGCTGCGCCCCGGAAGCCCATGATGCGCATCTTGGTCCGCATCTCCACCCAGTGGTACACTGCAGGGGAGAGACGGGTCAGGTGTGCTCCGAAGCCACCCCACCCCCACACTTTCTTGTCCCAGTTGGAGTCAGAGACCAAGGTGGGAGTAGGAGGTTGCCTTAAGCAACATCTGCCCCTTGCTCCACTCAGGGAACACTTGGTCTCCTCCTGGGGTGACCTGGGGGCTTTCTTCCCCCAGTATTGAGATCAGAACCCAGGGTCTCATGCATGCTAGACACACCCACTACCACTGAGCTACACGGTCTTCTTTTTGTCTATATATATTTGAGACAGGGTCTTAAGTAGTAGCTCATACTGGCTTTCAACTCCCCATGTAGCCGAGGATGACCTTCAACTTCTGATCTTTGTGCTTTCACTTCCCCACGCTGGACGACAGGCATGGACATTATGTCCAACCACTTTTTCCCCCCNGTTTTAGCCCAGGCTGGCCTCGAATTCCTGATCCTCCTGCCTCTGCCTCTTGAGGAGCTGTGACACTAGGATCAAACCTAGCTCCGGGACATCTTTCAAAGTACAAGCAGATTCCAGACACAGCAGCAATGACAGAGNTCCCAGGTGGGAGGCCATGCCCCTAGTGCGCCACAAGCAGCTGCTCCCTTAGTGACAAGAACACACAGGTGTAAAGGTCCAGCAGCCATACNTNGCTCCCTCTGCAGCTCTTTAGGTCACCACACAGAGTGGCTGTCTGTCTGTCTCCCTCCCCTGGCACTGTCGTCCACTTCCCCTGTGAGGCGGAGGGTTGCAGCGGTGCTGGTGGGGACCCCACAGAAAGTCAGCTGAGTCACTAAGGACCTTTTGTGGGTCTGGAGGCTCCAATCCCAGGTTCTCAGAGCAAACTGGAGGGAGCTAAGTGGGGAGCGATGCTCCTGGGGCAGAGCTCTCTCCTCGCTGGCCCTTGCTCAGCCCTAGAGAGAGCCCTGAGGAGCACGGGAGATCAGGAGCCACCTTCACTGGCCCCAGCACCATGGGAGCCCAGGCTAGCTCCTTTCTGAATGCACTTCCAACAGAGCCTTTTCTTGTTGAGAAGGTCTCACTATGCCCGGTTCATCTGGAATTCAGCACGTAGAGCTATGCTGGCAATCCTCCTGCCTCAGCCTCTCAAGCTGTAGGGATCACAGGCATACATCACCATGCCTGACTTCATTCTAGTTTTTATTATTGTTTATTAGATTGTTTTTTTTGAGACATGGTCTCACTGTGTAGCCCTGGCTGGCCCGGAACTCACTATGTAGACCAGGCTGCCTTTTTCTTTCTTACTTTCTTGTTTTCTGTTTTTTCCTATGAATTTATTTCTCTTTATGTGCACTGGTGTTTTGCCTGCATGTATGTCTGTGTGAAGATGTCAGGTTTCCTGGAACTGGAGTAACAGACAGCTGTGAGCTGCCATGTGGATGTGGGAAATAAACCTCTGGAAGAGCAGCAGTGCTCTTCACCACCGAGCCNTCTCTCCAGCCCCTGTTTATTATGTTTTGAGACAGAGTCTCACTGTGAAATCCAGGCTGGGACTGAACCTGGGACAGAAAGTCTCCTGAGAGCAGCAATTGCAGGACTGTTCCCTGCACACTCTGGACCTGCCCTTAGTATTACACACATGCTGTATCTCAATAACAATACACATCCAGTGTTGGCAAGATGCTACAGTATGTAAAGGTGACTGCCAAGCAGCCTGATGACCCAAGTCAATCCCTGAGACCCACATGGTAAGAGAACCAACTCCTGTGTTCTCTGACCTCCATATGCACACCTGTGTGTGTGTGATATCTATAGCACATATATATGACATATATCAACTTTAAGCTGGGCATGGTGGTGGACGCCTTTAATCACAGCATGTAGGAGGCACAGAGGCACTAAATACTGGAGTGAGTGACTAACGCAGGCCCCTAATGACCGCAGCACAGCATGATCTCCGCCTGTACTCCCCACCTAGACTGTTCAGGCCAGCCTGGGAGTTCTGGAGGCTCATGGGGGCTAAGGGCTCAGTGTGCTTGGAGCTGGGCGGTCCTGGGTTCCAGTCCTGCACCTGATGCTTACTTGCTGTGACTGGTCAGGACTCCAAACAGCACAGTATGCTTCCCACTTTGCAAAAGGGAGTAGTAGGCAGGGGCAGGGCTGCTCCAGGCCTGGCACACAGGGGTGTTGGCTCATCCCAGGAGGGAGCAAGGGCTGTAATAATCTGAATGGAGATAGCAGAGCTGCCTGCAGAAATGCGGCAGGAGCTGAGCCCTAAAGCACTGTGGTTAAGGCCACCAAGGAGTCACACTGTCTGGTTTGGAGCCCCTACTGAGCCATGCACCACCTCTTGCCCCCGAGGCCCCAGTTTCTTCATCTGTGGGGCTTGAAAATGGCCACAGTAGAGGGCATGCTGGCTCATGCCTGTAATCCCAGCATTTGGGAGGCTGAGAAAGAAGATTGCCTCAAACTTGAGCTAGTAAGACTCCATCTCTAAACAAAGGGCCAGGCCTCTCTCCCACAGCAGGGGCGGCATGGGACCAGGACACAGTAGTCTCTGAGGGGTTCCAAAAGAACACTTTCCACCTTCACAAGTGTCTCTTACCTCCCTCACTTTTAAGACAAGTTCTCACATAGCTTAGGCTGGCCTGGGACTTGCTGGTAGCTGAGGATGACCTTGAACTCCTAATCCTACTGCCTCCACCTCCCAAGTGCTGGGTTTACAGGCCTGTGCCTCCACACCTGGCCAACTGCTGTCACTTCCCCAAGTACTGGGGATTGAACCTAGGACCTACTGCACTTTATCACTAAACTGCATCCACGGGTCTCTCCTGACACATAAAAAGCACAGTGTGGGACTTCAGAGATGGCTCTGTGGTTAAGAGCACTGGCTGCTCTTCTAGAAGACCTGGTTCAGTTCCCAGCACCCACATAGCAGCCAACAGCTGTCTGTAACTCCAGTTCCAGGGGATCCAACACCCTCTTCTGAACTGTCAGGCACCAGGCACGCATGTGGGGCACAAACATACATGCAGGCAAAATATTCATGCATAGAATAAAACAAATCTAAAAGAATTTTCAATTAAAAGAAAAGAAATAAGAAGCACAGTGCTCAGAGCTCTAGCAGCCTCATTGAGCTCAGGAGGAAAACTGTCTGAAAAAAAAAAATATTGTCAGGAAGAGGAAGACAGAGCCACAAGACCCCAGATGCTACCACTGAGCCACCAAACCACCTAGAGGTGTTTTCCGATGGACTTCCTGTCTAGCCAGCAGGAGGTATGATTCCAGGCTTGGTTAAGATTTACTGGCTGGTTTTTAATGAACTTGAGAGGGGTAAAACACCTGTGAGTCAGCTACACCGTCAGCTTTCCGCGCTTGCCATCCAGGCCCAGCAAACCCAGCTGCCAGACAGAGCTGAAGAACTGACTTGGGCGCCCTCTCCTGTCCGTTACGAGTACTGTTAGCAACCAGACTGATACTGGGGGGTAAATCAACCAGCCCTTAACAAACGCAGTGGAAGGAGGCTGCTTGTTTCTGTAGCAATAGAAGTGGAGGCCAGACATGCAGGCAGGTTAGGCACTTAGCTATACCACCTCTCTGTTTTGAGACAGTCTCATGTAGCCCAGGTTGACCTCAGACTTGTCAAGTAGCCGAGGATGACCTTCAACTCTTCATTCTCCTGCCTCCACTTCCCAAGTGCCAGGTGTGTGCCACCACGCCCAGCCCCAGCTGGCTAAAAACTTTATTTTTGGACAGGCCCACTAGCCAGGCTTGGTCTTGAACTCACTATCCTCCAGCTCCAACCTCTTGAGTAGCTAGGATTGCAGGAGTGAGTGTACTACCCAGCCAGGCAGCAAGAGTTAGTGAGGGCATCCAAATGCCAGCTCAGACCTGCACTGAGGACTCAATATCACTGCTCCAATTTTTTTGAGGCAGGGTTTCACTCTGGCCGAGGCTGGCCTTGAACTATCAGCAATCCTCCTGCCTCAGGCCTTCTGAGGGTTGGAATTATAGATGTGAGTCACCATAACTGAAGGAAAACATTGTTTTTGTGTGAACAAAAACACTGAGGGGTGGTAGCATGGATAAAATTAAAAAATCACTTCTAAAATACAATTAATGAAGCGCACACCTTTCATCCTAGCACTCGGGAGGCAGAGGCAGGAAGATCTCTGAGTTTGAGGCCAGTTTGGTCTACATAGGGAGTTCCAGAACAGCCAGGGTTACACAGAGAAACCTTGTCTGGAAAAACAAAAAACAAAAAACAAAACAAAACAAAAAGTTAATGCTACCCCTTCTAATTGTTTTTTTAAAATACCCACAATATAGCCATATATTATGTTAGCAAAATACCTAACCGGTAATTATGATGAATACACACNCGCACAGACACACTCACTCACATACACAGATACAGGAAAATGCTCTCAGTTGTTTCCTCTCAGGAGAGCATCTTGAATGTCTGGAGGTCACCAGCAACAGCCTGGCTGCCACACGCTGGAGCTGATATGACACCCTCAAGACTATAAATAGACCTGGGGAAGTGACTTTCTCTGGAGACCATTAAAAATAAAATTGCCAGTGCCTCCCCAGATCAGCCAGGCCAGGACACGTAGGCAGCACCCACGGCATCCCAGGCAAGCAACCCACAAAGCCACATTGTTCCTCCAGGTCGTCTACCTGTTGCTCAGCCAACCTTTTGGCAGCTGTATTTAACCTGGTGTTTGCCTGCTCTTCCCTCCTTCCTTCTTTCTTTGAGACAGAGTCTCCCCATAGAGCCCTGGATGGCCTGGATATGGATATGCAGACTAGGTTGGCTTCTAGCTGGCAGATCCACCTGCCTCTGCCTATGTGCTGGGATTAAAGATGTGCACACTGCACACCCAGGCCCTTTCTATCTGCAAGTGTTGCTGGGGATAGGACTCAGGCCCCGTGCGTGCTAAGTAAACATTCAACCACTGGCTACACCAGCACTAGCCTTTCTTCTCATTTTTTCTTTCTTTCTTTCTTTTTTTGTTTTTTGTTGTTGTTGTTGTTTTTCAAGACAGGGTTTCTCTATGTGTAAGACCAGGCTGACCTCAAACTCACAGAGATCCACCTGCCTCTGCCTCCCGAGTGCTAGGATTAAAGGTGTGTGCCACAACTGCCTGGCCCTCTTTTCTTTTTTCTTTTTCATAGTTGTTTATTAAGCTACCAAGTAGCCCAGGCTGGCCTTAAATTCCTGAGCTTCCTGCCTCCACCTCCTAGAAGGAGGGACTACCAGGTGTGAGGCACCCCACCTGGCTCTCTTCCTTTGGTTTTTGAGACAGGATCTCGCTGTGTAGCCAGGACTGCCTGTCTCCACATGTGCAAGGATTACAGACAAGTCCACCAAGCCTGGCTAGCCCTGGCCTTCCAACCTGTTGGAGCTATCTTTTCTAGATGTTCTATTTGGTTTCATTTCCCAATTTCCTGGCAACTTTCAATTTTACTTGTGTTTATTACTCCTCTTTTTTATCCTTTTAATGTATACCCATAGGTATTTTGTTTTTAGAGACAAGAGTCTCATGTAGCCTTCAAACTCAAAATATAGCCAAGGATGACCCTCAGCTTCTGATTTTCCTGCCTCCACCTCCAGTGCTGGGTAAAGCAGTGTGTAACCACACCCTCTATTCAGTGCTGGGCACAGCCAGTCAGTGGTGATACCAAGATTGAACCCCAAGAGTGCCTGCATGGTGGTCCACTATGCCACAGTCTTCTTGTGCCAGATAGTGCAGTCTGTCCTACACCTTCGGTAGCCTGCACTGCAGACTGCTCTGACAGCCACTGCAATGACACGATGCACCTCCAGGCCCTGCCCTTGATGGCTTATGGCATCCACTTCCGCATGCATGGTGAACACAGTAGGGTTTTGTGAGTGCAGGTCAGTGAGCTGGCTGGGGAGTCTGTCGGGAGAGGGGAACCAATGCCCCATGGTGGCTCCTGCCACCTGCCACTCAGCTCCTGTACCCTATGAGAGGAACCTCCTAGCAGATCCTAGCCAAGCCACAGACTGAAGAAACAAAGGGGTCAGGCATGGTGGCAGACGCCTGTAATCTTAGCACTCTGGAGGCTGAGGCAGGAAATTCACACGAGTTTGAGGCCAGCCTGACCTACAGTGTGTGAGTATGCCTCAACCCCCCCAACCCCCCCCAAAAAAACCCTCCAAGCTGGAGCTGGCCCTGGGGTTAAGAACATTTCCTGCTCTTGCAGAGGACCTGTGGGGTTCCCACACCCTGTCAGGCGGCTCACAACCACCTGTACCCTAGCTCCAGGGGATCTGACTCTGTCTTCTGGTCTCCTAGGTCACCAGAACATGTGTGGCATACACAGACACACACATATAAATAAAAATATATCTTTCTTTTTATTAATTTAAAAAAGGGGTCAATAGGTTGCAAGTTTAAGTCACCTCACCTGATATTTGTCCCCAGAGTTCCAGCAGGAGTTTAATCCTCAGAGCTCTATGTTAGTGGTTAAGCGAGTGGAGACTTAATCAGAGTCAAGACTTTAGGTCCTAAGATCACTATGATGGAATCCAAGGGCTGAATCCCAGTGGATTATAGAGAAGAACCACAGAGATAGTGATGCCCTAGGACACTACCAGCAAGAAGGCCACCAAAAGAGCTAAGCAGATGCAAATGCTGCCCAGACTCTAAGTTAAAAAACCTCCTTTCTTTATATCCCTAGTCTGCCTCAAGTATTTGGTTACAGTAATGAATACAATGAATACAAATGTGGGTATCTTTGAAGGACTACGACCTTGCTTACCGCATGTGGCAAACTAGGAAAAGCAGCAGTATGCTAGAAAGGAATAAGCACAAATGACCTGGGTTCCTTCCTGTCCAACGTCACCCACAGCTTCCCTGGAAGCATCCGTAACACACTTTGAAATGGGGGCTGGGGGATGAGAGCGCTTTGAGCCAGGCACTGTGGCACACATCTAAAATCCTAGCACTTGAGAGGCCTTTGAAGCAAGAGGATGGCCACAAGTTTCAGGCCAGCCTGGGCTACTGTACAAGATCCTGTCTTCAAAAGTCCAAAAAGAATAAAAGAAAGAGTTTTGCTTTCATTGCACAGTGCATCAAGGAATTGGACTGGATGTAAGGCCGTCTCTTCCTCCTAGGAGTGTAGACTGCCAGGGACAGGCAGGAACTAGAGGGCTGACTTCCACTTCATGACTGTTGAGCTTACAAAGGCTTCGCCCCTGTACTTTCAGCTGTAGCAGCCNCAGNGGCCTTTCCACCTGTGTGGGTAAGAGGGGGCAGGCAGCCAGGTGTGGTGACACACACCTGTAGGAGGAAATCTTGCAGAGTCATTNTATCTTAGGTAAACACTACAATGAAATAGCTGTTAAACCTTGAAGAAATCATGGTGGAAACAGGACTGTTCTCTGTTCTCNATAGACTTGTTTTTCTGAAAAAGCTTTCCAGCCTTTGTATGACTTTAGTCACAAGACGGTCCTGGCAAACCTGGAACGTCTTGCATTACTGAGCACTGCAAACAGTGCACACTAAGGACTAAAGTTGCAGGGGTGTGACGTTTTAAATATATAGATTAGATCAGGGGCTTTGGTATGAGGAACCTGTTTTACCCAAAAAACAANTTTTGTGTAACAATCAATAAATAGCTTCTGTATGACTGTTCGAGGTTCAGTCCATTGAAGCTGGACCTCCCTCCCAGCTGCCTATAAGGCCTAATTTCATTCTGAAGTGACCCTCTTTCTNTGATCATCCCGAGTAACTGAGGACACCGACACACACATATAATCCCAGCCTGAGGAGGCAGACGCAAGGAGATCTCCGTGAGTTCAAGGCTAGCCGCGTCCACACAGTTCCATGCCAACCAGGGCTACACAGTGAGACCATGTCTTGTTTGTTTTTTGAGACAGGGTTTCTCTGTGTAGCCCAGGCTGNCCTCAAACTCATAGATCCGCCTGCCTCTGCCTCCTGAGTGCTGGGATTAAAGGCCTGCGCCACCACCCTGTCTTAAAACAAAGCAATGTACAACACAATCCAAGGGGCAAGCCTAGCCTGCTGAGCACTAAGAACCTCAGATGGGTGCAGCAGTGGTGAGAGAGGCCTGAGCTGGAGAACTGACGGGGAATTCCGAGCCACAGGCACTCAGCAGTGAGAAGACAGGAAGGACGGAATGAAAGAAAGCAGGATCCTAGCAGGTAGTGCTCTCCAAGCTCAGAACCATCACCAACGCAGTAGCCAGTTCTTTCTGCCTGTCTGCCATCTGCCCTCTCCTACCTGACTCCTGCCAACTCTACCTCAATCAAGTTTTTAGATCAGTCACCACTGAGAGGAAAGGAAGGGTTCTTCTCACAACTGACACGATAACAAGTGGAGGGACAGACAGACACCAAGAATGTGTCCACCCACAAAGTATGGAGTGTCCCAAACCTTCCCTAGCTAGTTATGGACACACCATACTGTGCTGGTGTTAGGTTTCAAACCTGGGACAAATGGCTGAGGTGCCTACTTAACATATCAAAGCAGATGTTGGCCACCAGGTCCTCCCTGGATCCTTTAGTCCCTACTGGTTACAGGGCCCTTTCTGGCTGGCAGACCCCTAAACTTCTCCAGCCCAGGGGCTGGGCTGTCCTCCCAGCTAACCTTCCTTATATAATCCAGCCATTTTGGTTACCTAGTCCCTTTCGTTTCCTCTTTGGGCCTCCTGGCTGATGCACCTGGTTCCCCTCTCCCCTCTCCTCCCAGGGCTCAGGTCATGGCCACTCTGAACTCTCCCAAATGTCCCTGCCTCTGACTGTGCTCTCCCACATAGCTACAATAAACTTTCTCCTCCACTATACCTAGGAGCAGTCACATCCTTTCCTTTTTATTTCCTTTTTTTCATTCAGTGGGGTCCCTGCCTTTTAAAGACACGGGACTCAAATCCAACTGGAGAAACCTCCAGACTGCAGGACCCCATACTGGACCACAGGGGCCCAATATCAATGTCATGAAAAACAAGGACAGGCAGAGATAATGGTGGAGAGCAGGGTCACTAGACCTNGAGTAGCCAAGGCTGGCCTCAAACTAGCGGTTTAACTACAGATGACCTTGAACTCCTGAGCCTGTCATGCTTCGCCTCCACCTTCCAAGTGCTGCCATGGTAGGCATTTGTCACCAGGCCTGGCTCCACCCTCACCCCTGTACTAGAAAGTGCTCTAGCACTGTGACACCTCTCTAGCACCGTGACATCTCTAGCACTGTGACATCTCTCTAGCACTGTGACATCTCTAGCACTGTGACATCTCTCTAGCACTGTGACATCTCTAGCACTGTGACATCTCTCTAGCACTGTGACACCACTCTAACACTGTGACACCTCTCTAGCACTGTGACATCTCTCTAGCACTGTGACATCTCTCTAGCACTGTGACACCTCTCTAGCACTGTGACATCTCTAGCACTGTGACACTGCTATAGCACTGTGACATCTCTAGCACTGTGACATTGCTCTAACACTGTGACACTGCTCTAGCACTGTGACACCTCTAGCACTGTGACATCTCTCTAGCACTGTGACATCTCTAGCACTGTGACACTGCTCTAGCACTGTGACATCTCTAGCACTGTGACACTGCTCTAGCACTGTGACATCTCTAGCACTGTGACACCTCTCTAGCACTGTGACATCTCTAGCACTGTGACATCTCTAGCACTGTGACACCTCTAGCACTGTGAC
>LZPO01097126.1:200976-212424 GCA_001675575.1 Neotoma lepida
GTGGCTTTGGAGGCCTCTTGGGAAGCAGGGTGGGTGGGTCTTAAAGGAATGTGGGTGGGCCTTAAAGAAGGTGGGCAGGGCCTGGTGAGGGACCCTGCCTGATTGGGTGTGGCTGGGGGGTGGGGNAATTGTGTGTCTCAGTTCTACCCTGCCTCCTCCAGGTGCTGGGAGCGCAACGAAGTCAAAGCCATTTGGTGGATCATTCGCACCCCCATCCTAGTAACCATCTTGGTAGGGCCAGTCTCGCCTCCTCCAGGCTGTGCTCAGGGGTTTCCCATTCTGGGGAAGCGCAGCGCCAACCTCCCGTCCCACCCCCAAACCGAATGGCTTCTGGCTCAGTCTCTCTCTCCTCACAGATCAATTTCCTCATCTTCATCCGCATCCTTGGCATCCTTGTGTCAAAGCTCAGGACACGGCAGATGCGCTGCCCCGACTACCGACTAAGGTGAGGGCAATAACAGGGAGGCAGATGGGGCCAGGTTCAGGGGTAGGGACATGGGGACCACCAACACGCTCTCTTCCCAGGCTGGCCCGTTCCACGCTGACGCTGGTGCCCCTGCTGGGTGTCCACGAGGTGGTGTTTGCTCCCGTGACGGAGGAACAGGCTGAAGGCGCCCTGCGCTTCGCCAAACTGGCCTTTGAAATCTTCTTAAGTTCATTCCAGGTGCTCTGACTGGGTGTGCACAGGCTCCACCCTCCCACCCTGACCTCTCTTTCCACCAGGGCACAGCACAACTATCATCCACCCGGGCAGCCACTGACTGGAGAGCACCCATGCATTCATCATGCATGCATAGGACAGAAAATAGTTAGTTTCTGGCACTTGCCAACTTCATGGCTTCTTTTACCTTTGGAGGGGGCTAGAGTGAGCAAGCCTAAACTGCAGAGTTTAAGGAAGCAGGTCGTTCCAAAATGTGAGGCCAATGCTGTTGGTACCCTACCCTGATAGACCCCACTAAGCCCCAGTCTTCTCCTCTCTAAAATGGGCGCAGTACTGATCTCCCTTGGGAGAATGTACGCTCATTAAAGGAAGCGAGAGCAGATGGAGCACTTACGGACCGAGCTACAACCAGGAGCCAAATGGTTGCCGCACCCCCACCTCCCGCCCGCCCCGTTCTGTGGGAGACACAAGGAGCAAACACCCTATGTAAACAGCCAGTCACACATCTGGGGCAATGTCTCAGAATGGGGATCCCTGAGGCCAGAGGGCAGCCAGTGAGATGGAGGGAGGTGAGGGTGTCTGTAGCTGCAGAGCTGGAGGCAGGAACAGAGCGGCAGGGACAGAAAAATGAGAGCGGTCAATTCCCTGAGCCCAACTTCAGTTTGTCTTTTCTTTCTCCTGGAAGAGAGGTATGTGATTTGATTTAGGTTTTGATAGGATTGTAGAAAATCAGAAGGAATATCTTTTTGTTGTTGTTTTCGGTTTTTTTGAGACAGGGTTTCTCTGTGCAACAGGCCTGGCTGTCCTGGAACTCGCTCTGTAGACCAGGCTGGCCTCGAACTCACAGAGATCCACCTGCCTCTGCTTCCCGAGTGCTGGGATTAAAGGTGTGTGCCACCACTGCCTGGCATAAGGAATATCTTTTTTAAAACTGTTTTTTAAATTTTTTTCATTTATTCATGTATTTTATGTATATGTGTGCTCTCTTTGCATGTATGCCTGCATGACAAAAGAGGGTATCAGATCTCATTACAGATGGTTGTGAGCCACCATGTGGGTGCTGGGAATTGAACTCAGAACCTCTGGAAGAGCATTTGTTGTTCTTAACCTCTGAGCCATCTCTCCAGCCCCCATAAGGAATATCTTAATAGCCCATGTTCATAATTGACTTGAAAATTAATGAACTTCAGCCAGGCATGGGGGCTCAAATCTGTAATCTGTCTCCNGCTGGCTAAGCATGTGCTCTATTACTGAGCAAACCTCACGCCCCATAATTAACTAATTTGAAAAAAATTTTTTGTGTGTATTGATGTTTTAACTACACGTGTCTGTGCACCATGTGCATGCAGTGCCCACAGAGGCCAGAAGAGGGCGACTAATTAATTTCAGATGGTTGTGAGCCATCATGTGGTTACTGGGAATTGAACTTGGATCCTATGGAAGAGCAGCAAGCACTCGTAACAGCTTAGCCATCTCTACAGCCCTAATTAATCAATTAGTTAATCAATTAATTAATTTTGTTGACAGGGTCTCACCATGTAGTCCTGGATGTCCATTGAACTCTGTGTAGACTAGGGTGTCCTCAAACTCACAGAGATCTGTCTGCCTGGGCCGCTCAGTGCTGGAATTAAAGGCTTGCGCCACCACACCTGGCTAAGCACTGTATCTTGCTATCCTGGAACTCACTCTATAGACCAGGGTGTCCTCAAACTCACAGAGATCTGTGTGCTTCTGCCTCCCAAGTGTTGTGATCAAAGGCGTGTGTGTACCTCCACCACCCGGCTGCACTACATCTTTTTACACATAAATACCTCAGTTCTTTCAGCCACCACCTTCATTTTCCATGACGAAGAAACCGAGGCACAGAGTGGTTAAGCAGCTTGCCCCAAATGTGGAAAGCAGTAAATCAGTTTCCACACACACAGGACGCTCCACTGAGGGACCCTGTTCTCCGTCCCCGGGCGGGGCAGTGCAGGGAGCTGGAAGCCAGTGAGCAGGTGCCCTCGGTACCTAGGACCAGGGAGGCTGGGATCAATGCAGTCCACAGCGGCGATCTGATCTCTTCTCTTCTGGCAGGGCTTCCTGGTGAGCGTGCTCTACTGCTTCATCAACAAAGAGGTAGGAGAGGCCGGCCCGCCCGCGCCCCCTGGCGGCCGCGCCGGGAACGGCGCCGCCCTGAGCGCCCCGCGTTGCAGGTGCAGTCGGAGATCCGCCGGGGCTGGCGCCACCGCCGCCTGCGTCTCAGCCTCGGCGAGGAGCGCCCCGGTCCGCACGTGGAGCTCAGGCCCCCAGCCCTGCCCTCGCGTTCTGCACCCCGGGAGGCCCCCATAGGCAGCGCTTTGCCCTCCGGGTTGCTGCACGTGCCTGGAGATGAGGTCTTGGAGAGCTACTGCTAGGTAACGGGACTCCTGTGTCTGTACAATTAGCATGTACTGAATGCCTACTGTGTCCCAGCCCCGGTGTGGGGAATGCTGGGGAAACGGGGGGGAGAAGGAAGGAAGACAAGGTCCCTACATGTATATATTTGTTGTGGAATGGCTTATGAAAAGAATTGAGATGTTTAGGACAACTGACAGGGCGGCCACTTGTGAAGACGTGACGCTTTTAAGCCATGTTTGAAAGAAGTGGAGACAACTTGAAGAGGTGGAGGACAAGACTCCAGGCAGATTCCAGTGTAAAGGCCCTGGGAACAGGAAGGATGGAGAANGGCTTCCGTGGCTCGACTGCAAAAAGCTTGGGCCTGCAGACGGGGAAGAAGTGGGCAGGGGTGCAGAACCGGGATTTCATCCCAGGTGCAGTGAAGATTTTATTCTTTTTATTTTATGCGTACGACCGTTTTGCCTGCATGGATGTATGTGCACCACATGCATGCAGCACTTCCATATGCCTGAAGGGCGAAGACCTCCTGCAACTAGATTGTTGTCAGCCTCCACGTGGGCGGGGTGAACTGAACTCCATCTCTCCAAGCCCAGAGTTTAGCAGGGGTGTCTGTCTCCTTGGCTCTTTTCCACACAGTTGTCTGCTCCACAGGGACAGATGATTGGGGGCAGGATGTGAGCTGGGAGCCCAGTGAGAGGGGAATGCAGGTGGCTGGACCAGAGGGAGGCCACAGAGAGGTGAGAAAGACTTGCTGATAGATCCCAGGAGAGGGATCAGAGGAGACTGCTGTGACAAAAGGAAGGAGAATCAAAGGGCTCTCTCTTTGTTTGGGGTAGGAGTGCACCAAAGTGCTCTTGACCTGTATAAGGCTGTGGGAGACTCCAGGCGGGTGAGCATTAGGATCTGGAGTTGCTAGCGAAAGCAGCAACAGACCAAGAGCCTGGGCAACTGAGGGCTGAANACGGAGCAGGCAGGCCTCTGGAATCCTGCTCCAGGTAGCCAGACCCACTGCTAGCAGCTGGGACACANCCTTCCACCTCCCAGGGAGGACTGGGAGAAATCTGGGGATGCAGCCTCATTGTGGCTGTGCACACACACAAACCTCCTCAATTAGTCGGGGGTGCTGTATTTTCCCCAGAAAGACATGCCCCCCTAGCTGACCCTGCACTTTACACCTCAGCCTTTGGTGGCTGGTAGAGTGGAGGCCCTAGTCAACCAAGTGGGAGAATCACTCGCTTCTTTATGGGGTGGGAGATGAAGGCCAGGCTGGAAAGGAAGATGACCAGGGAGTGTGTGTGAGGTAGTCTGCCACAGATGAGTAAGGGCCAACGGGAGCCACACGCTGCCACTGTGCTCTTCCCTGAGAGAATCTCCAGTGGAAGACACATGAACAAATTAAAGCTGTGTGTGTGAACCTGCTGCTTCTCTGGAAAGGCAACACAAACAGCAGAGCTGGACAAGGGGGTGGGACACCTATAGTCCCAGCACTCGGGAGGTGGTGGCNGGAGGAGGTTGGGTTGAAGGTCATCTTGATGGAAACCAAGTTGGATATTTGAACTATGTGAGACCTTGTCTCAAATAAACAGCGAAAGCAGCAGGAAGCAGCCNAGTCTATTTCTTAGTTGGGCTACCGGTCCCTAAATTCCCAACTTGTCTGTACTTTCCTTTTTCTGGGACCTGTATGTTCACTCTGCCCAGGACTCCATGCGATCACTCCCACACTGCTTGACTCACTTGTGGTCCATCATGTCTGGCTGGTGCAATCCCTGTGGACCTCTACCTTGGCTTTCATCCCGATGGGATTATTTGAAAGCAATCAAAGGCAGGGGCAGGACTGTTGCACGTTCAAAACCAGCTTCACTAAGTTTCAGGATAGTTAGGGCTAAAGTGAGATCATATCCTTTTCCCCCAAAATAATTTGGTCAGGAAGCAGTGTATACCTGTAATCCCACCATCCAGGAAGCTGAGGCAGGAGCACTGCTGCAATCTGAGGCCAGCCTAGGCTATATAACAAGACCCTGTCAAAAACAGAAAGGGCCAGGAGAGATGACTCAGTGGGCAAAGTGTGCAAGTCTGAGGACCGAGGCTCCAACTCATAGCATCCACGTACTTGGGAAAGTGATTGAGGAAGCTTCCCATGTGAGTCTTGGCCTCCATACATACAAATGTGTGTGCACATGCACCCATTCACATGTGAACATGCACACAGACACGGACACACCCCACCACATGCAATTAAAAAACAAAAGCTAGATAGAAGCATCATTTGGGCAGCCAGCTGCCCAGGACTGCAACCTTTGCTGTGTGAGAGGGAGTAAACAGCTTCCATGTCTGCTAAGTAGTGCTCAGGGCAACAGGGCAGGACGGGAGCCTGAGCCTGAGCCCTCAAGGCTTCATCTAAGCCTGCTCCCGGGTGAAAAGAACTAGGCTTCAGGGCAGCTGTGTGCACTGAGATTGCCCACCAGCTTGGCTGCATAGCTTAAAATTTTTTTGTTTTTTTGGGACAGGGTCTCTCAATGTAATCCTTGACGACAACACACAGGTGTAAAGGTCCAGCAGCCATACCTAGCTCCCTCTGCAGCTCTTTAGGTCACCACACAGAGTGGCTGGCTGTCTTCCTCTCCTGGCACTGTCGTCCACTTCCCCTGTGAGGCGGAGGGTTGCAGCGGTGCTGGTGGGGACCCCACAGAAAGTCAGCTGAGTCACTAAGGACCTTTTGTGGGTCTGGAGGCTCCAATCCCAGGTTCTCAGAGCAAACTGGAGGGAGCTAAGTGGGGAGCGATGCTCCTGGGGCAGAGCTCTCTCCTCGCTGGCCCTTNTGAGGAGCACGGGAGATCAGGAGCCACCTTCACTGGCCCCAGCACCATGGGAGCCCAGGCTAGCTCCTTTCTGAATGCACTTCCAACAGAGCCTTTTCTTGTTGAGAAGGTCTCACTATGCCNGGNTNATCTGGAATTCAGCACGTAGAGCTATGCTGGCAATCCTCCTGCCTCAGCCTCTCAAGCTGTAGGGATCACAGGCATACATCACCATGCCTGACTTCATTCTAGTTTTTATTATTGTTTATTAGATTGTTTTTTTTGAGACATGGTCTCACTGTGTAGCCCTGGCTGGCCCGGAACTCACTATGTAGACCAGGCTGCCTTTTTCTTTCTTACTTTCTTGTTTTCTGTTTTTTCCTATGAATTTATTTCTCTTTATGTGCACTGGTGTTTTGCCTGCATGTATGTCTGTGTGAAGATGTCAGGTTTCCTGGAACTGGAGTAACAGACAGCTGTGAGCTGCCATGTGGATGTGGGAAATAAACCTCTGGAAGAGCAGCAGTGCTCTTCACCACCTGTCTCTTATACACATCTAGATGTGTATAAGAGACAGGTCTCACTGTGTAGCCCTGGCTGGCCTGGAACTCACTATGCAGACCAGGCTGGCCTTGAACCTACNGAGTTCTGCCTGCCTGTACCTCCCAAGTGCTGCGATTAAATGCATGTGCCATCACACCCAACATAAAGATCTATTTTTAATCTATGTATATTTGTGTGTAGGTGCTCAAGGAAGCCAGAAAGGGTGTTGGATCCCCCTGGCCCTGGAGTTACAAGCAGTTGCCAGATGTGGGTGCTGGGCACTAAACTCAGTAACCACTGAGCCACCTTACCAGCTCCAGCTGCTTATCTTGATGTAGCTTCATTATTTTCTAGTTGGGTGACTTTGGGGCAAGTCAATGCCCCTTCTGAATCTCAGTGGTCACCTCCGAACAAGCTCTATAGCCCTGGTGACATAGGCCTGTTATCCTAGCTGCTTGGAAGACTAAGGCTGGAAGATTGCAAACTCAAGGCCAGCCTGGGAAACTTCCTGAGAAGGTCCATCTCAAAACAAAAAGTAAATGGAAGAATTAGGGAGACGGCTCAGGCTCAGTGGTTAAGAGCACTTGTATAAGCAGGAGGACCAGAGTTCAAACCTGCAGCACACACCCACAGCATGGGGTGGAGAAGGGACGCTGGAGTTTGCTGGCTGCCAGCCTAATTCTGTGCATACACAAGTGAATGGAGGGCTGAGGATGTAGCTCACAGTGGAGAGCCTGCTAAGCATGTGAGACCTTAGGTTCAGTCCCCAGTACCACAAAAGAACAAAAGAGAGATGGCTTAGAGTCCATACCAAGACTGTTCTTCCTGGCAGCCACTCAAGGAATACACGCCTTTATTGACCAAGTACCACAGGCCTTCTCTGCTGCAGGCTTCCCAGCTCTGCACAGGGCTTACAGGTAACTAGCTGTGGCTTCCATAGATCAAGACGATAGATCAAGCTAGGTGGCTGAAGAGATGGCTAAGCAGTCAAGTGCACTGGCTGCTCTTGTAGAGGATGCAGGTTTGGTTCCCAGCACCCACACGGCTGCTCACCACCATCTGTAACTCTACTTCCAGGGGATCCAACCCTCCTTTTCTGGCCCAAGGGCACCAGGCACAGACATATGTGCAGGCAACACATCTATACATGTTTCATATATATTCTAAAGAGNAAGCTATCCCGACCTCAGGCCTATGATCTCCTGCATCTGCCCTGTGTTCGGATTACCTGGACGGGGCAGGGATGGAGATACAGTCCAGAACAAGGCAGCGTCCTTAAATAATCCTCTTACAATAAATAGGTCACCTTTNCCCACCTGTATCTCCCTCCAAATTTGCCAGAGAATCCCTCTGCCCACAACACACAAAAGATAAATTAAGGTCATTTCTGTCTCAACTGTCTTCTCCACAGATGGGGCAGAGATGTGCCTCACCTACTCAAGGGTCCTGTCCTAGTGCCTAACCCATGACAACCTGACTCTTTCTCCCTCTCCCAGAGTCCACTCTGTTCCCAATACTCAAGGGCAGAGAAGACCACTGGAAACAAAACAACAAAAAACACAGGGTTTTATTTCCATCCCATTGGGCAGGGCTCNGCAGGGCGGGGAGCAGGCTCTCATAGACGGAAGAGGCCTCTACTTGCCGGCGATGAGTGGGTTCCGCAGCACCACAATGACCGAGTCCCCGCGCAGGAACATCTTGGAGATGTAGCGGTCCTTGTTGACAGGCTTGGACTTCTTCTTACCCTTGCCGCTCTTGGGAACCTCAGTCCACATCTCCTTCACATTCTCCAGCACCATGTTGCAATGCCTGATGGGGCAGGAGGTGGGGAAAAGGCTGGAGTGAGAGGGGGCATTCTGAGTGCCCACCTCTGCCTGGCACTGGGTGATCCCTCCAGCAGCAGGCATGGAGAAAGGGTGAAGCTCCAGGGTGGGGATGGGTGGGTTGTCAGTGCCAACTCAGCCCATTCTGTGCCTCAGTTCCCCCTCTCTGAAATGGAGATAATCTATTTCACAGGGCCGACTGAAGACTGATGAAAGAATGTAGTATTTCTGAAGCACGACCCTGGCAGAGTAAAGGTAACCCAAACGGCTCCACTTCTGCCATCAACTCTAAGTACTTAGGGAAGCAGCAGGAGAGAACCCCTCTCCCTCCAAACCCAGAGGGTCCCAGGGTGCTGGGGTTAGGCATGGCTCCCAACATGTGCACTCCAGGTGGCCATGTGTTTACACTTGGATCAGTTCGTTCCAGAAATGCTTGCTTGGGGACAGCGAATGTGAACCAAGTACAATGAGAGACATGTATGACTAGATCGTAAGACAACTCCTTATAGAAGGCACTACCTTCTATGCTAACTAAAAGATGAACCAGGCAGGATGGTGTATTCCATGCCTGTAATCCTAGCACACAGGATATACATGTAAGAAAGACAAATTTAAGCTGGGCAGTAGTTGTACACACCTTTAATCCCAGCACTAGGGAGGCAGAGGCAGGTGGATCTGAGTTTGAGGCCAGCTTGGTCTACAGAGTGAGTTCCAGGATAGACAGGGCTACATAGGGAACCCTGTCTCAAATAACACACACACACATAAAAAAAGAAAATGGCCCCCTACCCCCACTTTCTGATTTTTTTATTTGTTTTGATTTTCTGAGGCTGGCCTCTAACTCACGGTGAGCCTCCTGAGTGCTGAGATGAAAGGTGTCGGTCACCATGTCCAGCTTATCATCATGATGCTTCTGGTATAACCTTTCCTTCAGGCCCCTCAGACCCAGCCTCCCAAAGACAGCACTCACCTGTCAAAGGCCTTCACCCGACCCAGGAGCTTCTTGTTGTTGCGACAGTTAATGAGCACCTGTGTGTTGTTCTTGACTGACTGCGTGAGCACGGAGAGGGGACCTGTGTTGAATTCCTCCTCCTCCCGCTTCTGCAGCTCCTCTGGGGTCATCTCACTCTTGGGTTTATTGAGGAGACTCCTGAATAGAGAACCCACGGGTGAGAGAGGTTCAGGTTGGAAGTGTGAGCGATCACAGCCACTGTCCGGTGTCTCCTCAACCTGGCCCCCAAACACCCTCCCTGGCTCAGTCTTTTCTGGAGGTAGGNGAGACATTTCCAATTTTGCCTGCTCCAGCTCATCTAACCACCCACTGTGTTTCTGATACCTTCATTGATGGCAACTCCACTCAGTGGGTTCTCTAAGCTAAAACTCTACTGTTTAATTGATTTCTGTTTTGGGGACAGTATCTCATATAGCTCAGGCTAGCCTTGAACTTGCTATGTAACTAAGGATGACCTTCAATTCTCAATTCTCCTGACTCCACCTCCCAAGTTCTAGGATTACAGGGGTTCATCATCATGCCTGGCACTCCATTCTTCTCTCTCACCTCTTACAGCAAATTTACCCTCACACCTTGTCATCTGCCTCTATATCCAGAACCTGNCCTTTTCTATCCATGGCCTAAACTTCCATNATCTCTCCTGGTGCCCCTCACCCCCACAACGTCTAACTATGTAACCCTGGCTGGCCTGGACTCAAACTGTTCCTCTCTGCCTCCAGAGTGCTGGGATTACAGGCATGAGCCACTATGCCCAGTTTGTGTAGTGTAGAGGACTGAACCCAGTACCCATGGTAGCCAAGTACTCTTTNCACGGAGCTACAACTCCAGCCCAAGAATTTCACTATCAGTGTGTCCTTTTGTGCTAGCTACTCAATTTCTTTATTCACACTCTTGATCATCTAACACACTGTATATACCCGTTCATTACTCTATGGCCTCCCTACCCCATTCCTTTTACAAGCCCCAGTGAGATGTTTCCCCCCCTTGGTGGCAAGGACCTTTCATTCACCATGTGTCTTAACTTATAAGCAGTCTATGTAATATCTGCTCAATGAATTAACACACCAAACCACCGCAGTAGCTTGCTACTCTTAACAGTCTCGAATTAGGTCGNAAAGCCACATGCCTGTTCTCTAATTTATCCTGGTTAAGTCCCTCATTACTATTTTTTTGTTTTATCCTGGTTAAGTCCTTCATTATTATTATTTTTTTCTAGAGCCTTTCACTATTTTTATTCTTTACCCATAAGACCACTCCCATTTAAAACAACTATTACTTTTGGTAACGGTCTCGCTATGAAGCCCCAGGCGTGCCACGACCTAGCGCTCCTCCTGCCTCAGCCTCTCGAGGCCTGGGATGCTAGGCACGGACCACCAGGCTCAGCTTTCCTCTTACAGGTCATTTTCACAAGACTCGGGACCTAGGAGAGTCCTAAGCCCGTTACGGAATAAAGCTGTCCCTCCTCCGGAACTCACGATCGTTCCAAGGCCCCCACGCCCGTTCTCCAACACCGCAGGAGAGGAGACACTACTTGTGCGTGAGGAACTCTGCCCCCGGCTAGGAACACCCCATCTCAACCGTTAACCTGCTAAACTGTCCCCCTCCCCCTTGGGGACCCCGCCAAAGCCCAGCCCGGCCTCACATGGTGGAGGTTTCGCTCGCAGATCACTCCCGCCTCCACCGCGTTGCTCTAGCCTCCGGAGTAGGACGAGGGGAGGGCGGGACTTCCGCCTCCTGCGGCTCACTTCCGTCGGCGCCCGCGCAACCCACACCAGCGGGTGTGGGCGTGTCCTGTTGCCATAGCGACCCATCCGCGGGGGTTCTGCGGTAGAAAAATGCCCAAGGGGGAGGATTCGAGGCCATTGAGGATCACAATAGGGGTCTCTGCTCACGGCTAGGAGAGGAAAATAAAAGGGGGCCTGGCTCGAATTAGTTCCCTGTCCAACAATCTAGGTGGAAGAAGGGGAACGCAACACCGCTTCCAAACACCCGCCCACACGCTGCTTTGGGGGCGTGGTCTCGGCCAAGCCAATCGACTCCTTGCTTTAGGGCTCGGTGCCGCCCCTTTTCCTTTGAGCGAAGGTTCCTAGATGTTTCTTGAGTGACATCAAGAGGGGCGTGGCCCCACGCCGGGGAGAGCGGGTTTCATACAGTCAGAGGCAACTCATTGGCTGCTCCTCTTCCGTGGGGGCGGGCCCTAAGCTTTCCGCGCTGCCTTTTGGGTTGTATGAC
>LZPO01097126.1:221020-232616 GCA_001675575.1 Neotoma lepida
TACTTCCAACCAGGGGAGCCCCCCAGCTCTGTGGAAGATGACCATATCCCCTTCCTCCGCAGAGGTACTTGCTGGGGCCAAGGTTACAAGGAAGCNTCCTCCCCAGGGCTAGGGGCTGCTGGCAAGTGCTCAGTCTTGATTTCTTCATTTGTAAAGTGGGGAGAACGGAGGGGATCAAAAATGCAAATACATGCACAGCAAGCCAACAGTGCTGCCTCTTTCATGCCAGGCAAGCACTATTCCATTTCTTCACTGGTTCCTTCAGTGAGTGCTTCTATAGGCAGGTGAGGAAGGTGTTGCAGATAGTCTATTGGGCCCCAGTCCACCTGTCTCTGTGGTTACACAGGAAAACATTCAAAGAGCAGGATCCCAGTGAAATACAAGAGTTAAGTGTACAGGTTCACTGGGCAGTGGTGGCGCATGCCTTTAATCCCAGCACTCAGGAATCAGAGGCAGACGGATCTTTGTGAGTTCGAGGCCAGCCTGGTGTACAGAACTAGCTCCAGGACAGCCAGGGTTNCATAGGGAAGTCCTGTCTCAAAAAACAAAAAAGGGCTGGAGAGATGGCTCAGTGGTTAAGAGCACTGGCTGCTCTTCAAGAGGACCCAGGTTCAATTCCAGCACCCATGTGGTAGCTCACAATCGTTGACTCCAGTTCAGGGGTTCCAACACCCTCACACAGACATACATGCAGGGAAATCATCAGTGTACATAAAATACAAATAAATAAAGCAACAACAAACAACAAAAAATGCAAACAAACAAACAAACAAACAAGAAATAAAGACAGTGTCACTATGTAGCTCTGACTGTCCTGGAACTCACTTTGTAGACCCAGGATGACCTCAAGCTCACACTTGTGAGCCTCCCGAGTGCTGGGATTAAAGGTTTGCACTACTACACCTGGCTCTAATTACTTTTCTTAAACAGTATTACCCTCTTCACATTTAAAACCATCCTTCAGGGCTTGAGGATGTAACTCGGGTAGAGCACTTGCATAGCATGCCCAAGGTCATGGGTTGAGAAGTTTTAAAATGCTAGCGCTATCTTCAGTGTCTGTGGGTTGAGGGGGGTGCTCTCTTGTGGGTTNCAGCTGGTGGCCGAATCTCCTGTCCCCTCCAGGGGTCCCGGTGCTGCACCTCATCGCCACACCCTTCCCTGCGGTGTGGCACACACCTGCTGACACTGAGGCCAACCTCCACCCGCCCACCGTGCACAACCTGAGCCGCATCCTTGCTGTGTTCCTGGCTGAGTACCTGGGACTCTAGCCTGCAAACCAATACCTTAGACGGATCTTACANNCTCAGCTNAGGACATGACAGGGGCATCTTGAGCCAGCACAGCGTGGCCAGGCTCACCTCAGATGTATGCTACAACGATCTCAAGCCACTGCATTTCAAGGACATGCCAGGAACACTGAGGAATAGTTNTGGCTTCTGTTCTGAAATAAATGGACTGGTCTGGAAGTTCCCAGGGACCAAATGATGTGTCACAGGCTGGTACCTGGACCAGCACTACCAACCAAATGAATCCTCTGTGGCTATGTTTTATGTGAGTTCATTTGTCAGAATGGCAGCCTTGCTACTGCATGGACCCAGTTCTGACTCCCATGTGGGCATGGGTTCANAACTNAGGACAGAGATGAAGGCCAGCTCCATGCTCCACCTTCTGCTTGGCTTGAGGGTTAAGGAGAAGCGAAGGCCACAGTTCCCGCTGGGAAACGACATTTAAATTAGTTTGTGCACTCAAAAGGNGAGATCTTCTAGGGTTAGAGAGAATGAAGTGGTTCTCAGAGTGGAACCCCTTTATGAGGAAGTATTTCNAATGAAGCTGCNTCAGNTGATACTTTGGGAAGTACTAGGTTGGAGAGTGGGANTGGATTGAACAGACNACACTCCCCTGGACCTAGGCAACCCCAGACCACCGTTTCCTTTTGTGGAGCNAGCTTGCTGTGAAGGGACAAGAGATCTGCCTGACTCAACCTCTGCTGGGATTAAAAGCACAAGACACCACACCCAGCACTGTTTCTTTTTTTAAGACAAGGTCTGACTGTATAGCCCTGACTTCCCTGGAACTGTGCAGTTCAGGTTGGCCACAAACTCACAGTCCTCCTACCCAGTCCTGAGTGCTGGGATAACAGGTTTCTACCTCACCATAGCCAGGGTTTTTTTCGTAAGTCCATGTAAATAAACAGGCTTCCAAGATCCACCCCAAACCCACTGAACCAGGACCAATGGGAGGGGCACAACAGTAACAGAGTGGGTGTCAGGGAATTTTTTTTCCCTTTGGTTTTTTGAGATAGGATTTCTCTGTGTAGTCCTGGCTGTCCTGAAACTCACTCTGTAGCCCAGGCTGGCCTCAAACTCACAGAGATCCTCCTGTCTCTGCCTCCTGAGTGCTGAGATTAAAGGTGTGTGCCGCCACTGCCCGNCTTGTGGAATTCTTTAATCCCAGCACTCAGGAAGCAGAGGGCAGNCGGACCTCTAAGTTCAAGGCCAAGTTCTCTGATTTACAGAGAAACCCTCTCAAAAAACAAAAATACAAAACAAAAAAGGAATAAACATTTCTGGGAACCTCCTCACCAACTGGATTTGGAGCACCTTATCATTAAAGCCAGTTTGGTGAATGTGGAGTTGCTTAGCANACATACCTGGGGAAAACCCTAGGTGGTGGGAACCAGGTCGAAGGGCAGCTCAGTCATCCAGCACTGCTGAGCGCGTGTGACACCACCCTTCAAGTCAGTAAGATGGAGTTTTAATGGGGGTGTCCACCGGTTTTCCTGGTGAACGGCACATTCCATGGGAACCTGAACCATAACTCAGGATGTAAAGTAAGAGCCAGGTGTGATGACCAGGTCCATTAATCCCAGCTCACCTAGCTCAAGGCCCGCCTGGGATAGAGTAAATGCAAAGCCAGTGACAACTTAGTGAGACCCTATCTCAAAATGAGCTGAGACCACAGCTTGGTACCTACAGCATCTGCTAGAATCCCCCAGTGAGGGGCTGGGGGTGTGGCCCAGTGGTAGAGCCCCTGCCTAGAATCCCCCAGTGAGGGGCTGGGGGTGTGGTTCAGTGGTAGAGCCCCTGCCTAGAATCCCCCAGTGAGGGGCTGGGGGTGTGGCCCAGTGGTAGAGCCCCTGCCTAGAATCCCCTAGTGAGGGGCTGGAGTGTGGCCCAGTGGTAGAGCATTTGCCTAGCATATGTGGACCTGGGTTCCATCTGAGCACCACACATACACATACACGTTCATCATCAGATTATATGTATAAGGTCTTGTGAAACGAATTTCATGGGCCTGTAAGAGGCTTCAGTGGATAGAAGTACTTGCTGCATATGCCTGATGACCTCAGCTTGATTCCTGGAAACTACCGTGGAACCTGCACATGTGTGCTGTGCCACGTGTGCACCTGTACTGCCTGTTGTGGAATATTCTTTTAAAATGTGTTACGTGTGTTTTATGCTGTGGAATATTGGTTTAATGATGCAAAGATGTTTTGCATTCTTTTATGTTGCATTTGTTTAACTCTGTGAAGCTGTGTTACTTTGCCTGCCTAAAACATCTGATTGGTCTAATAAAGAACTCTTTGGGGGCCCTCCACCAGCTCCCAAATAAATACACAGAGACTTATTCTTACTTATGAATGCCCAGCCTCAGCTTGGCTTGTTTCTAGCCAGCTTTTCTTAAATTAACCAGTTTCTCTTCTTCTGTTTTGCCTCTGGGCTTTTATCTTTCTCTATTCCATATACCTTTCTTTCCTTCTTACTCTGTGGCTGTTTGTGTGGCTGGCCCATGGCCTCCCTCTCCTCACTCCTCACCCTTTCTTATTCTTTTTCTCCTTCTATTCATTCTCTCTGCCTGGCAGCCCCGCCTATCCCTCTCCTGCCTAGCTAGCTGGCTGTTCAGCTCTCTATCAGACCCATCAGGTATTTTAGACAGGCACAGTAACACAGCTTCAGAGTTAAACAAATGCAACACAAAAGAATGCAACACTTCTTTGCATCATTAAACAAATGTTCCACAACTACCACCCACACATCACACGCACACGCACAAAATGATACTGAGAATCAAGCTTATGGCTTTAACTTGGGTCCCATCCCCAGCGTATCTGCATATAAAAATGAGGGGCTGGGGAGTTCTGATGGAGGAGAGGTATTCACAGCGTGTGTGGCACCTCCACCATGTGGGGACTTCCCTTCCTGCACCATACCGACAGCAGGAATTCCTNCAGTCATAGCCCACAACAATGAGGGCCCCATACTCACCTGATGCTGGACTCTTGAAAGAAGTAAAAATGATCTTGTTTAAGCCACTACTATTTTGAGATTTTTAAAACATACTAAGTGAGAGATGATAAAGTCTTAAACACTTTGAGGCGAAGGGACTTAGCTGGGGACTCCTCCTGCTTTCCCATCCCACCCTGCCAAGCACAGACAATGGGTNTCTTCTGTTACCAAATCCCTTCCCTTAACATCACACAGACCACAGTTTGGCCCTGCTTTATAAATATTGATTTTATAGAAAGGACCAATTTAAAATTGGTCATTTACCACACACTAGAAGCTTCCAGAACCACAATGAATGAGAAAACAAAACAAAACACCCCAAAAGAGGAAAAGCCCCAAAGAAAAATATCTTCATTGCCAGGCGGTGGTGGCCCATGCCTTTCTTTAATCCCAGCACTCAGGAGGCAGAGGCAGGCGGATCTCTGTGAGTTTGAGGCCAGCCTGGGCTACAGAGTGAGTTCCAGGACAGCCAAGGCTACACAGAGAAACCATGCCTTGAAAAAAACAAACAAACAAAAATAAATAAAATAAAACTGCCTAAAGTCAAGGTCCCAGTTAACCAAAAAATTCTAAAGAAACTTGTGGCTTGTGGGGGAGGGGGACAGAGACCCAAATGCCTGAGTACCCCAAGTGGAAGGAAGAATCACCTAGAAATTCAGACCCACTGTCCTTGCCCACTGAGGCAAGGGGCTTCACAGCTTTACTGGGGAGTCAGTGACAAGAGCTTAAAGAGGGGTCTCTACACTTGAGGGGGTTTCACCTACTTTCCCTGTGGGTGAGAGGGAGAGACTGGTAGTTTAGAAGAAATCATTTTTTTATTTAATGAGGAAAACATCTAGAAATGGTGGGCTGCCTCCACAAAGTGCCGACTTGAGTTGCAAGCTAATGGCCTGGAGGCATCAACCTCAGAGACTGCAGCCCTTTGGGGAACACAGCTCCAAAGACAAAGAACTGGGGGAGGCACAGAATGGGGAGGGCCAGCTTGAGGAAAGCCTCAGGTGGCACCAAAATTAGCTGCCGTCTGCTCCCAGCTGGTGGGTCCCTGGGGTGGAGAGACTCAGGGATGGGGTTGGGGCTTGATGGAGGCGCAATTGAGATGCTGATAAAAAAAACAACCAAAAAACACAACCCTCTCTGAGGGTCCATGGCCCTGGCTCTAAAGAGTAGAAAACCAAAGGGGTCAACCAGGGTATTTACCCCATTAACCCCCAAACCTGGTCCCAGTTCTAGTGGGAGATCAACGCTGGATGGACTGGTAGGTGTTGGCTGGTGACTCAGTCCTGGTCCCCGGCTCCCAGCGAAGCAGGAAGGGCTTAGGTATGGCAGGTGTCCCCTCATCTCCAGGCTTCACCTCCCCTCTTCCCGGCCAGCACGGCCCCCACCCACTCCATTGCACGGCAGCACCCAGTTGTTGTCGTGCAGGCCCAAGCGACAGCCTGGTGTCTCGCGATCGGCTCTGCGGCAGCACATCCAGTAGGAACGTCCGTAAGGCAGGTCATGGTGGTAGGGCTTGGGGTGCCAGCGGCAGAGTGACACGTCGCCCTTCTCGTATCTCTTGCGGCACTGCTTACAAGGGTCATCGCGATAGAGTGGGTCCCGGTTCCAGCGTGAGTCTGTGGCACGCACACCAAAAGCCTCGATGATGCCCTTGAAGTGGTGGCAGGTGCACTTCAGGGCTGCCAGGGCTCGGGTGGGCAGGAAGCTGAAGATCTTGACCAGCACATGCTCAGGCAGCAGCAGCATGTACTGCCGTGGCTCCAGAAGACGCTGGATCTTGAAGCGAATCTCCAGGAAGTCATGCGAGACGTGCCGGTACAGGCGGCAAAGGGAGGTGTCCGTCGTGCCCTCAGAATCATCGGGGCCTGGCACTATGCTTGGTGTATCTGCTGGGGGTGGCTCAGGAGGCCCTTCTGGGCCCCGGGACTGGAGGAAAAAGAGCTGGCCGGGTGGGGGTGGCTCCTCAGGGCTCACTGTCAAGCAGACAGTCTCTTCCTTCACATTCTTGGTGCCATCTTTGCCAAAGAAGATGCACTCATCCACTACACCTGTCACCACCACATCCACATGGAATCCTGATGCTCCACAGTCCCGGGCAGGGGGTGGAGGGGGTGCTGGGGGAGTTTCCTCCGGCCTGGCTGGGGCTGGTGTCTCACCTTCACTGGCTTCGTCTGCCCTGGCCAGTAGGAACTCCATGTTGCTGGGAAGGGCATCCCTGGAGGGGCTGATAAGCTGGTACAAGTCGCAAGTGATTTTGTCTTTGGCTCGAGCCCCAGGCCCAGGACTCCCAGGGTAGGGACTACCAGGCCGGCCTCCACTCCAAGTAGGTAAAGTGCCATCTGGTGAACGGGGCTCTCGGCCATTGGAGATGCGGAAAGCGATACGCACCTCACCAGGCCCAGGACCTGGCCGCTCCTCCTTGCGGAGGCCCTTGGTTGGAGGGCTGTCACGCTGGGCCTCAAAGTGGGCCACTGCCTCAGCAACTCGGCTGCAGTCACCACCACCACCAGATCGCCTCTCTGACCCTAGCCCCTTGGCTGGTCCCCCTTGCTCAGCTGACACAAAGACCACGGGAGCTGGGGTAGTGGGGCGTGGATAACTCTGCAGGGCCAGGGCAGCTCTCTGTTCCACCAGGGCCACCATTTCTGCTACGGAGAGCAGGTCTACATCATCCCCGGATGTCGTGGGGGCCCCCTCAGTTGCAGGGGCTCCTCCTCTGCCCCCTGGGTCTGGAGGAGCCTTAGTGGGCTCAAGGCAGCGCCTCCTCCTTTTGGCTTTGGAGCTATCACTGCCCCAGTGCCCTTTGACCTTCATAGAACTAGCCCGGCTACCTCCACCACATTGGTGGGCCACAAAGAAGGCCACCTTCTCCTTTGTATTTCCAGGCTTGATTACATACCACGTGTCCAGCAGGACTCGCCCCTCATCGCCAGCAGCTGCTGAAGAGAGAAGTGGAGCATGCTGGGAGGTGGGGGCTTCTGCAGCCAAGGCAGGTGGTGTGTTCTCTGAGTGTGCAGGTCCGTGGTCAGGCTCAGTCCCACTGCTTGTGTCAGAGCAGGCTGGCGGCTTGAGGGCTGCGGAAGGCGGGCGCGGCTGGTTCTGGGAATATGTGCCGAAGGGCCGGGGGCACCAGAGCTGGAAGGGCAGGAGGCTGCCCCTGTCCATGCTGGGAGGTGATGGCAAACAGCGGGCAGTCACTGACTCTCAGGACCAGGATGGTAGGGACCTGGAGACATAGAAGGTTGGAGCACTGTTGTGGAATATTATTTTAAGATGTGTTACATTTGTTTATACTGTGGAACATTTGTTTATGATTGCAAAGATGTGTTGTAGTCTTTTTTTTTTTTCCGTGTTGTATTCTTTTATGTTGCATTTGTTTAACTCTGTGAGGCTGTGTTACTTTGCCTGTCTGAAACACCTGATTGGTCTAATAATGAGCCAATAGCAAGGCAGGAGAAAGATAGATGAGGCTGGCACGCAGAGAGAATAAATAGAGAAGTCTGAGAAAGAGAAAAGATTAAAAAGCAAGACAAACCGGGCGGTGGTGGCACACGCCTTTAATCCCAGCACTCGGGAGGCAGAGGCAGGCAGATCTCTGTGAGTTTGAGGCCAGCCTGGTCTACCGAGTGAGTTCCAGGACAGGCTCCAAAGCTACACAGTGAAACCCTGTCTNGAAAAACAACAACAACAACAACAACAACAAAAAAGCAAGACAAGGAGAAGAGAGGAGGAGGACTCCAGGGGCCAGCCACCTAGCTACACAGCAAGCCACAGAGTAAGATGTAAAGGAACGTATACGGAAATAGAGAAAGGTAAAAGCCCAGAGGCAAAAGGTAGATGGGGTAATTTAAGAAAAGCTGGCTAGAAACAAGCCAAACTAAGGCTGGGCATTCACAAGTTAAGAATAAGCCTCTGTGTGTTAATTTAAGAGCTGGGTGGTGGGCCCCCAAAGAGCAAAGAGTATAAAAACAACCAACAACAGAGCACTGAAGTAANTGCCTTTCTTCCCAAGACCACCCAGTCTTAACTTCTGCACAGGGACAGACCAAATTAGAGCATTGAGAACTGTGTGTCCCAGACAGTAAGTGGTGCAAGCCCATATCCAACATGGGAGGGGTGAGATCAGGAATTGAGGCCATCCTGAGATNCATGAGACCCATCTCTAAAACACACACACTCAAACTCTCTTCTTTGGCTAGAGGCATGGCTCACTGGTAAGAGCCACTGCCTAGAATCCCCCAGTAAAGGGCCAGGAGCATGGTTCTACAGTACAGCAACAGCACTTGTCTGACTTTACCCAGTGAGAGGTTTGGGATGTGACTCAGTGGCAGCCTCTCTAGTAGGCTGGATTGTGTCCCTAGCATGGGCAAGAAAACAAAACTGTATCCCAGCCACACAGCAGGTAAGCAGACGGATGCAGCCAAATTGCCTTTGCTGATAGTCTTCCCGTTGCTGACCTTTAACCTTTATTTATTTATTTATTTATTTATTTATTTATTTATTTATTTATTTATTAGTTTTTTGAGACAGGGTTTCTCTGTATAGCCCTGGGTGTCCTGAAATTCATTCTGTAGACCAGGCTGGCCTGGAACTCGGAGATCCTCTTGCCTCTGCCTCCCAAGTGCTGGGACTAAAAGTATTCATTACCACACCTGGAGACAGGGTCTCACTGTAGCCCAGGCTAGATTAAACTCACAGCAATCCAATCCTCTCGCTTCAATCTGGGATTACAAGTGTGAGGCACTATACTCAGCTTTTTTGAGATTATTGAGACAGGCCTGACCTTTAACCTTCAGTGAAAGGACCAGCCGGACCAAGCTCCTCCTCCTTACACTTGTACCCCAGTGGCCAGTTCCTGAAAAGGCAGACATGCCCAGCCTTGTCCACAGCTGCTGGAGCACACAGAGGGGTAAGGTGATTGCTCTAGGCAAAGGAGGAAAATCTGAAGCCAGAACCAGACAGACCCTTAGGAAATTCACTCTCCACCAAGTGTTTTGGGTCATGGGGTTCTTAAATGTAACGATGGTTCTTTTCCTTTTTGAGACAGGGCCTCACTGTAGCCCAGGCTAGACTGAACTCACAGCAATGCAATCCTCTTGCTTCATTCTGGGATTACAAGTGTGAGGCACTATACTCAGCTTTTTTGAGATCATTCTTTGAGACAGGATCTCACTCTTTAGCCCTGGCTGTCAGGATCCTAGCAGTGCACTTACCTCAGCCCCCAGGTGCCTGGGATCACAGGCCTGAGCTGCAGCATCTGTTGAGAGCACCCTTAATGATGACTTTTCTGTTTTGTTTTGCATGACTTTGCACACGTCGGCTAATCTAGAGGCAGTTTTGTTGCTGAGTTTGATGGCAGCAAAACTTTCTGTTCCTCTTTCTACTTACCAGCAAGTAGCAGATGCCTAGTCTCCATCCTTCCAGACATCTCAACATGAAAATAACCCTCCAACAGGGCATGGTGATGAGTGCTTACAATCCCAGATCTGGGGAGGCTGAGGCAAAAAGATGGAGGGTTCCAGGTCAGCCTGGGCTACATAGTCAGACCTTGTCTAAAAAGAAAGAAACAAATAAAGAAAAGGAAAAGAAAACAAAGAAGAAAATAACCCCTCACAAAATAAACCTGAATATGCCAATGGAACAGAGAGGTAAGTAAACTACATGCCAAGAATTAAGCCCAGCCCACTGACTGTCTTTGTAAATTAAATTTTATGGAAACATATTATGGCTGCTTTCATTCCAAAAGAGCAGAGCTGCATCAATGATTGTATGGCCTGAAATAATTCATTACCTAGTCTTTTATAGAAAAAGTTAGCTGGGCTGGAGAGATGGCTCAGAAGTTAAGAGCACTGGCTGTTAAATTCCCAACAACCACAAGGTGGCTCACAACCATCTAGAATGAGATCTGGTGCCCTCTTCTGGCGTGCAGGTACACATACATGCAGAACACTGTATACATAATAAATAAATTTTTTAAAAAAGTTAGCTTGCTGGGAGGTGGTGGAGCAGGCCTTTTATTCCAGCACTTGGGAGGCAGAGGCAGGTGATTCTCTGTGAGTTCGAGGCCAGTCTGCTCTATAGAGCGAGTTCTGAGACAGCCAGGGCTACACAGAGAAACCCTGTCTCAAAAAAACAAGAACAAAACAAAACCAACCCAACCCCACCCCCAAAAATAGAAAATAAAAAGTTAGCTGATGCTGTAGGATAGACTGCCTGCTATAAATCCAGGCAAATGTGGTCCTGCAGATGCCATTCGAAACTCAGTCTCCAAACACCATCACCTGTAACAGAACCCCGATCTTAAGCATCCTTACCCAACCCCACCCTCATTTCCAGAATCTTCATGTCCCANCCCCAAAGTATCCAGACTTTTTCAAATTCTAATTCAAAATTCCAACCTCCTCCCCAAGACCCTACTAAGCCTGGTGGCTGTAATCCCAGCACTTGGGAGGCTGGGACATGAGACCGGGGGCTATATAAAAAGACCCTGCCGNCCNCCTCCCCCCAAAATCAATGTGGTGCAGGCCTTTAATCCCAGCACTTGGGAAGTAGAAGNAAGTGGATCTCTGAGTTCAAAGCCATCCTGGTCTATGTATCTAGTCCTAGGCCAGGCAGAGCTACCTAGAGACCCTGTCTCATAAATAAATAAGAGTGGAAGCCGGAGAGATGGCTCAGCAGTTAAAAGCACTTGCTGCTTTTGCCGAGGTCTCCGCCGGCCACAGACAGACAGGTATGTGGTGCACAGATACACGCTCAGGCAAAACGAACCATACACATAAAACTTGAAAAAAATCAAAATAATAAATCAATACGCCCTCCAGCGTATTTACAAATTACAAATAACTTGGCATACACTGGAAGATACACAGCTGCACCCGAATCTCACAGGTGACTCAGGGGGTCTCCTGACATCCTCCGCTCATTCCTTATTTTACAAACCCTCCACTCCCCAGAAGCTCCCGAACCCTGAAAGCGCTCACATAAAAACACCCTATTTAAGACGAANCCCGAACCAAATAAATGTCAACAGTCCCCAACGCAGCCTCGAGGGGTACAGCGGCAGACACNTGTCCCGCAGGCTGCGGCGGGAACCGCGGCTCTGCGGGGCCCTGGGAGGCCCGCGGGCTCCGCAGCTCCTGTGTGCAGCTGGGCCGCGGATAGGGAGCACTTAAGCCCCGGACACTCTGACCCTGTGACACCCCCGACCACAAAGGACACCTCCAAGGCACAACCCAGCCTCCCGCACTACAAAAGAACCCAAACCCAAGGCGTCCGTTTCCCACGCCCCCGGGAACCCCGAAGTATCCGTCCCC
>LZPO01097126.1:246352-258242 GCA_001675575.1 Neotoma lepida
GGGTGGGGCACAGTTTGGGTCTTTGAGAACTAATTTTAAGGCCTTGAAGTTGTCCCCTTACCCATTCGTTGACTATAGGGTCAATTTAGGGTGCTAGGTCCCAGTGCACTCGTGAGATCTAGGTTTTCTAAGAGGATCACAGTTGGAGGATCTGGAGGGACAGTTTTGGAGTCTGCAAATATTTATTGTAGGACACGAGATACATTTATTTTTGTGTGTGTGTGGGGGGGTGAGGTTTGCTTTGCAGGACCCTGGATAGTTTTCCTATAGAATTTGGGCTTTTTAGCGTTTAGTTTTGTAGGTTTGAGCTGGGTGTGGTAATTCACACACATATAATCCTTCATGAGTTGGAGCTGGTCCAGCCTGGACTACATAAGCCCAAGCTAGTATATGGTGAGACCCTGTCAGAAAAAAAAAAAAAGTTTGTGGTTTATGATCTTGATATTAGGATTAAGGTCTTATTTGAGGGTCAGTAGTCAACATTTTCCACATCCAGGATCTCAGTATTAGATTTTTCAGGGTTTATGNACTTGGAAGCACCTTTGGGGGATTTGGCCCTCACTTTGGGATTTCATTTATTTATTTATTTATTTGGTAGTTTCTTTTTTCTTTTCTTTTTCCATCTGGTTTTTTTGTTGTTGTTGTTGTTTGTTTGTTTGTTTGTTGTTTGAGAGAAGGTCTCACTATGACTGGCCTGGAACTCAGAGAAATCTGGCTGCCTCCGCTTCCTGAGTCCTGAGATTAAAGGCATGGACCTCCAAGCCTGGTTCACTTTGGGATTAATTTTTTTAAATTATTTTTTGTGTGAATGTTTTTCCTGCATATATGTATGTGTACCACATACATAGAGTTGCTGGAGTAGGTCAGAAGAAGGCATCAGATCCCCTGGAACTTGAGTTGAGACAGTTGTGAGCTACCNTGTGGGTGTTAGGACTCGAATCCAAGTCCCCTGGAAAGCAGTCAGTGCTCTTAACTATAGAGCCGTTTGTCCAGCTTTCACTTTGGGATTTTAAAGTCGGTTTTCATCTATTAACATCACCGTCTAGCTAGCAGGGGTAGAGCCAGGTGAATCTCTGGGAGTTCAAATGCAGCCTGATCTACATAGTGAATTCTAGGACAGCCAGAGCTACACAGACAGACCCTGTCTCACTCCCGCCCCCAGCCCTTTCTAGAAGTCTCCAGCCACAGTTTTCAGGCTAGACAGTTTGTGTTTCAGCCTTTGGGATCCCATTATTGATGTCTAAATTCTGAGATCAATGTCTGGGAATTTGCTGCTTTTAGTTTTACATCCAAATTTTAGGAGCTTAAATTTACCGTTTGGAATTTGTGATCCTCTATTTAGAGTTTAGGGTTTTAATTTAGATTCCTATGCCCATAGTTATTTCCTATTTTAGGATCTCTGGGTGCTTTTGAAGATGCACCNTGGGGTGGGGAAGGGTGTNCATCATTTGTCCCATTCATTCTGGCGTCCTGGATGAAGGTCACTAATAATTTGTTTCCCTCTGTGCAGATGCTGGGTTCCAGCAGATACTTGTGTTTCCCTGATGAGCTCAGCACTAGTTCTTTGAGTCCTACGAACAGGTAATGCTTTCCCTCCTCTCCAGTAGTCTCAGGCACTGACTGAAGAGAATAATAGTAACAACACAATGTTACTAAACACTTACTGTTTCCCGATTGTTTAGTCCTTTGTTTGTATCTAATAACCATTACAGCCACTGACAAAGAAGCAGAGGGAATATTCCCGCCATTTCCCAGAGAGGGTTCTAAGGTGATTTCAGGCTTTGATATTCTTGGGGTTTTTCTGTGTGTTTGTTTGTTTGTTTGTTTGTTTGTTCGTTCTTCCAGTGCTGGGTGTGAATCCAGGACCTTATGGTGTGAGATGATAAGGAACTTTTCAAAATCACTATACTACATCCACAGCTCCCATTCTGACAACTCTTTTCTTTTTTAACTTTTGTTTTGTGCATGCAGTGCCTGTGGAGGCCAGAAGAGGGCACCAGATCTCCCTAGAGCTGGCATTACAAAGAGTTGTGAGCCATTTTGTGGGTGCTGGGACTGCAACCTGGATCCTCTGTGAGAGCAGCAAATGCTCTTACTTGCTGAGCCATCTCTCCAGCCTCTCTAGTTCTGAGGTTCTTAAATGCTCTTTCTTCTGTTCCTTTATTCACACATCCACACATCCACCCATCAAACACTTATCAGATGTTAGGAATCTTTTGGGTGCTGGGGGTGAGGGGGAACACTGAAATGGCCTTCAGGGCCACCACATGCATGACAGGCAACCCTCTACCACTGAACCNTATCCTCAGCTGTAAGAATCTGAAAAGGGGATTCATACAGCATATGGAGGGTTGGATTGGATTCCCTGTCCATCCATCCAGTTTGGACAAATTAAAAACATTTGGAGTTCATCTTGCCCTGTACTGTCTTCTCCTTAAGAGGGTGTCCATTCACCCCTCCTCATTCATTTATTAACATCACAGTTAAGCATCTCCTTTGGTCTGGAGTTGTATCTGTAGTTTCAGGTTCAGTGAGAGACCCTATCTCCAAAACTACCATGGAGAGCAACTGAGGACAACAGAGAGAGACAGAGAGACAGAGAGAGAGACAGAGAGAGAGAAACAGAGAGAGAGACAGAGAGAGAGAAAGAGAGAGAGAGACCTAAATGATGAGTTTAATGCTTTGCTTTCTCCATCTTGAAGCTCTTAATTATTAAGCAGGTGGCCCCACATTTTCATTTGTAGTGTCCCCCTCAAATATTACATAGCTCATTCTGATCTCCAACTATACCTTCAGCTCCAGAAGAACTGTTTGTTCCTTATGCCCTTGTCCCTGTCCCTCACAATTCCCGCCACACAGTAGATGCTTGCTAACTAATTGCTGGATGAATGGGTAAGAAAGACATTTTTAACNTTTACCAGATTATTCTATGGCAGGGAAGAGGGGCTATGGCACTAGGTATGGAAGTCAGAGGACAACTTGCAGGAGTCAGTTCGTTTCTTCTACCACGTACGTTCCAGAGATAGAACTCAGGTCATCAGTCTTGCTCACAAGTGCCTTTACATCGTGAACAATATCAGGCCCTTGTTTGCCACCACGGCCACCCCATCCCATTTTTGTTGTTCCTTTTCTTTCTTTTTTCCCCCCTTCTTCAGTGTTTGAAATGGAATCTAGCACCAAAGGCAGGCTAGGCAAGTGAGTCACACCCTTAGCCTCTTTCGCTGCTAATTCTTTGGGTTTGGTTTTTTTTGGGCTTGGGTTTTTATTTTTAATTTTTAATTTTTTTTGAGACAGGGTCTCATGTAGACCAGTTAGCTGCAAAATCACTGTGTAAGCTAGGATGACTCTAAACTCTTGATCCTCCTGCCACCACCTCCCAAGTGCTGGGATAACAGGCCTGCCACCATGCCCAGCTTTCACTGGTGAATTCCAGGACCACTGAGTCACACTATCAGCTCAGAAAGATTCTTCTAGAAATTTGGAGTTTGGTTAGGAAGATGAGCGTGCCTCTTACACAGAGCCCCGTCTCCTCACAGGCAGGGCCTGGAGAGACTCTCCCCCTCCATGTGAGGCACCAGCACCAAGCCTGGGGGGGACATCAGTGCATCACTGCCAATTGGAGCTAAACCTCCACCTGTAACTGAAGGGATGTTTGGGTGTGGATAGGGTACAGCCATCTGGGGCGAGCAGGGCACAAGAGCTAGCAACTGAAGGTCCTGAGGAAGGTGTGAGGAGAACTGGTGACATTGCAGGTCTTAGAGCATCCCCAGGAACCCTGTGAGCAGTGGGGTGGTGTGTAATTTGGGAGAGGAAGTTGGCTCCACTCAGTGGNGGAGGAGTGGTCCCGTACATGCTCTATCCTGGGTGCCTCATGAATTATGCAATTGGGGATTAGACCCTGGAAGTTGCCACAGGTCAACTCCTTTCATGCCCATATTGAGTCCTTTAGCAAACATACGTTGAGTTTCCAGAGTACCAGAGCCCAGTGCTTATGCCAGGAACACAGTGGTGGTCTGCAGGGACATTGAGCTCACCCACCCAGTGCAGTGAGGGTCAGTCAGTATGAAAGAGCCAAAGTAATGCTAGGACCAGAGCAGCCAGCTGGGCCAGAAAAGGAAGGGTACTGTGAGCCACACAGCGGCNTGTAGTGCACANTTNTAATGCCAATATTTGGGAGACTAAAGCAGGGGGACTGCTGAGTTTGAGTCCCTCCTGAGCTACATAGCAAGACTCTATCTAAAAAAATAAAATAAAATAAAAAAACTCAAAATGCTCCGTAGCAATGGCGTGATCTTGAGTGTGTGAAACAAGGGGTTGACAAAGTCAGATTTGTGTTTCAGAAAAAAGCTCCTGCTGCCTCAGAGACTATAGATGGAGAAGGCCAGATGGGAGGCTGGGAGTCCTGTGAGGGTGTGAAGATGGCTGTGCAACAATTAGGGATTTAACAAAATCGGGGTGGGAGGATGGGTAAGGTTTGGGGACCTATTGGTCCAAGGGATAAAGGAAAATGATAGGTTCTGATCATGTCTGAGACTCTGTCTTGGTTGTCCTAGAGTTGGGGTAGAGGACAGCCTTGACATGAGGTTTGGGGGCAGGTGGCAACCCTTTAAAGCTAGATGTGGTGGCTCANGCCTGTAATCTCAGCGCCTGAGAGGCTGAGGCAGCATGATCACATCACCTTGTCCCCAAAAGCTACGTTTAATTTTAGACGTCTTAACCAAAATTGGCTCGCATCCCCAAACAGGAAGGATAAGAAGAACCACACAAGCAAGCTTCGAGAGCTGGCCTTGCTGATCCCTGTGACCATGAAGACCAGAAACAAGAAGCACACCAAGGTATGGGGACTGAAGGAGAGGAGGCAGATGTCAGAGCAGGAAGTGGGGGCCTCTCAGTGATGGACTTGAAACAGGGGTGGTCTTTCTGTGAGCAGGAATTTCTGGGAGTTCATGATCCCACCAGGAATTCTTTAGAAACCAGTTCCTTACCCAAGGTCAACGAGTGCTGTACCACTGAGCTATACCCCTAGCCCCATGGGAGTCTTTCAGGGTTAGAGGTGGGGTGGGTGGAGCAAGGGCAGGAGACAGCTCAGTCAGCATTTGTTACTGGAGCATGAGAACCTGAGCTGCAGTCCCAGAACCCACAGAAAGCCATGTATCATGAGGTGTCTTAGTGCATGCTTGTACTGGTCAGCCAACCTAGCCTAATCAGCCAGGGAGCTCAGGTCACATTAAGAGACCCTGTTTCCAAAAAAAAAAGAAAAGAAAAGAAAGAAAGAAAAAGAAAAAGAAAAAGCCCACAGTGGACAGCCCCTGAGGAATGACACTGAAGATGACCTCCGACCTCTACATGTGTGTGCGCACCAGCACCCACATGGACATGCACACTCACACAGAGAAAGGCAAAGGGAACTAGGAGTGGAAAAGTAGAGGCAGAGGTCACACGGCAGAGCAGGAGCCCTCCGGCCTCACAGCTGCTGCCTGAGACTCCTCAGTCTTTCCTAGCCACAGGTTTTTAGATGTGTATAAGAGACATCACAGCTGCTGCCTGAGACTCCTCAGTCTTTCCTAGCCACAGGTTTTTCAGTTGTTAAAAGGAAAGAGTAAGCTGGGCCTGGTGGCGCACGCTTTTAATCCCAGCACTCAGGAGGCAGAGGTAGGCGGATCTCTGTGAGTTAAGGCCAATCTGGTCTACAGAGTGACATCTAGGGCTGTTACACAGAGAACCTGTCTTGAAAAACAAACAAACAAACAAACAAACAAAAAACAAAAAAGGAAAGATGACTTCTGTTCCTAAACAATACTGCAAGACAAAAATAATGTCCTGGCCTGTATTTTAGCAACAGAGCTCTTGCCTGTCAAGTGCAAGGTTCTAGATTTCATCCTTNGGGGTGGGGGTGAGGTGCAGAGGGAAAATTAAAAAGTGTGACCTAGTTGTACATGCTTTTCATTCTAGCACCTGGGAGGCTGAGGCAGGAGAATTCCAAGTTCAAGGTCTGTCTGGACTACNGANTGAGTTCAGAGAGGATGGACAGCTTAGTGAGACCTTGTTTCAAAATACAAATGTAAACAGAGGACTGGGGATGGTAGCTCAGTGGTAGAGCACTTGCCTTGGACACACAGGCCCTGGGTTCAGAAAGAGAGACTCGGTAGAATGATTGTCTTTTCCTTTGGCGACTTGCAAAGGCCTCACACTCTTCAGGGCTCCTCTGTTCTCATATGGNCTCTCCACCTTTGACCCTCCTGCCTCCCTCTTAGAAAAATCCTCATGACTGTACCGGGCTCATGTGGATAATCTCAAGTAATCTCTTCATCTCCAGATCCTTAAGTCAGTGACATCTGTAAAGTCCCCTTGCCCTATAAGGCAACCTAATCACAGGCACAGGACTAGGATGTGGCNGCCTTTGGGACTGGGATGCGGCTACGGGGGAATTTTCCTTTGTNCTCAAGCATTTGCATATTTGGTATTACAGCTACTGTCACAGGTTTCTGGGAAGCCAGGGAAAAGACGGACATAGTTCCTGCCCTCAAGGAATGAGTCTAGCATTTTATAACTGACGAGATGTCCACTTTGGAATTTTCTCTAGTGCTGTCTACTTTTCTTTTATTCTTTAAGTTATTTATTTTTTTTTCTTTATTTTTTTATTTTATTTTATGTCCATGAGTGTTTTCCCTGCATGTGTGACTGTAACAGAAGAGGGTGTTGGATACCCTTTTGAGGTGGTTGTGAGCTACCCTTGGATGCTTGGAATAGAACCTGGATCCTCCAGAAGATCAGCTTAACTCTCTTGCTCTTACTCCCCACCTCTTTTTTTAGGTAATAGGGGGCTTCATACATGCTTTTCAAGGATTCTGCTGCCAAGCCATACCTCAGTCCTCTAGTTATTTAAATTAATGTATTTGTGGTACCAAGCATTGAACCCAGGGCCTTGTGCACACTAGATAAATACTCTTCACTGACTACACTTATTCCTGAGACAAGGTCTCACTAAGCTGCCAGGCTGGCCTTGAGCTCATTCTGTAGTCTTGGCTGGCCTAAACTTGGAATCCTTTGCCTCTACCTCCTGAGTGGCTAGGATTACAGGCCTGCATCATCAGGCCTGGTTTCCTTCTACTTCTGTTTTCTTTGTTTGTTTTGGTTTGNTTTGGTTTGNTTTTTGAAGACAGGGTNTTTCTGTATAGCCCTGGCTGACCTGGAACTCACTATGTAGACCAGGCTGGCCTCAAACTCAGAGATTCGCCTGCTTCTGCCTCCCGAGTGCTGGGATTAAAGGTGTGCACCACCAGTCCTGGCTTATTTCTCTCTGTTAAAAAAAATATTACTGTGTGTGTGAGAGAGAAAAGGGGGACACACATGTCTTGGCATGTTTATAGAGGTCAGAGGACAATTTTTGGGAGTCAGTTCTCTCCTCAGCTCAGGTCATCAGGTCTGTACAGCAAGTACTTTCACCCTGAGTCATTCACTTACCCTCACCAGCCCATTCAGCTGACTTCTCTATCATGTATCCTCTCCTGTGCAGGACNCTTGCCCCTCCACATTCTCTTTGGGTTCCCTCCTGCCTCCATGGCCCACATACACTTTGCTTTCCAGTCAGTGCCCAGGCTCTGGGGTCAGGCCATCTTACTGGAGAAAGTCATCCACCTGATCATGTGGCCATGAAAGCACTGACTGGAGCTGTTAAGGGTGACTTCCTTATGTCTGAGATAACCATCCACGCTGCTCTGGCTGATTGATTGCCTCCTGTCCTGTATGAACCTGTAGCCTTCCCATATAATCACCAAAGTCCTTATCACAGTGATTGTTCCCTCATTAAAAAAAAAAAGCACACACACATATACACATTCATATTTAGTTATTTACTGGAAGTGGTACNTGTCCCGCAGTGGCAAGCACCTTCACCCACTGAGCTATCTCGCCNGCCCTGTTTCCTCATTTCTGGTGCCCTCTGGATAGAGAGTTCTGCCAGAGCAAGGGCTCCAAAGGATGACTCTATTCCTAGCATCCAGCCTACAGCAAATAATGATTGATAACTGTCCCTTCCAATTTACAATTTACTAATATCAGACCCCGAATGTTGAGTATCTTAAATATGCCTCCTTCTTTAAAAACTAAAGTTTTAAATTATTTGTTTGGTGCAAATGTCGTGACACTATTATGGGAGTCAGTTCTCTCATGTGGGCTCGAGGGACTGAACACAGGATGTCAGGCTTAGTGGCAGGTGCCTTTTCCTGCTAAGCCATCTCACAGGCCTACCTTCTTTTTTCACTTTGAGACAGGTCTTACTACNTAGTCCTGCTTGGCTNGGTACTTGCTTTATAACCAAAGTGACCTCAAACTAATGGCAATCCTCAGCTTCCGGTGTTGTGATTATAAGCCTGTGCCACCACACCTAGCAAGGCTGTGAGAGATGTACGGACATGCTCACTTTTTGGGGGGTCGATGTTGGAACAAGGTTTCTTTGTGTACCCCTGGGCTGTCTTGGAACTGTGTAGACTAGGCTGGCCTTGAACTCAGAGATCTGCCTGCCTCTGCCTCCCGAGTGCTGGGATTAAAGGTGTGTGCCACCACACCTGGCAACATGCTCACTTAAAAAAACTTTGTCTATTTATTCTATTTTATACATATGAATGTTGCCTGAATGCATGTATGTGCACCACATGTATGCCTGGTACTTGTGAAGGTCAGGAGAGGGTGTCCNATCACCTGGAATAAGAGCTATAGGGAGTTGTGAGCCCCCATGTCAGTGTTGGGAACCGAACCCAGGTCCTCTCCAAGAGCAGCAAATGCTCTTAACTGCTGAACCAACTCTCCAGCCCCTGGACATGCTCACTCTTTGGTTTAAGAAATTCATGAAGAAGGCTGGGCATGGTGGTGCACACCTTTAATCCCAGCATTCAAAGATAGAGGCAGGTGGATCTCTGTGAGTTCAAGGCTAGCCTGGTCTACATAGACAGCCAGAGCTACATAGTGAGAACCTATTTAAAAACAAGACAAAACAACACAACAACAACAACAAAAACTGTGTTTAAAAAAAAAAGGAAGAAGCTGGGCGGTGGTAACTCACGCCTTTAATCCCAGCACTNGGGAGGCAGAAGCAGGCGAATCTCTGTGAGTTCGAGGCCAGCCTGGTCTACATAGTGAGTTCCAGGACAGCCAGGGCTACACAGAGAAACCTTGTCTCGAAAAACAAACAAACAAACAAACAAAAAAGGAAGAAATTCTTGAAGGAACAGATTGTCCAGAAATACCCAGGGGCAGGGGAAGGAAGGAGAGAGATAGAGGTTGGGAAGAGGGCAGGGAGAGAGAATGAGANTGAATGAGAATACATCATTCTAAAGGCTATGCCTTCAGTCATTCAGTCACTCAGTGTTCAATAGATGCTTGTTGCATGAATTCTCTATTGTGACAGTAGAACTTGAGATGGTCTCTGAGGTTTCACCTTCAGTTGTAGCTGCCAGGTCATGTTTCTAAAACACCAAGACTGAGCCTTCTAGCTAGGTATGGAGCCCATGCCTATAATTCCAACATTTGGGAGACTGAAGCAGGAGGATCACCAGTTCGAGGCCAGCCTGAGGTACACAGTGAGACCCTTTCTTATAAACAAAGCAAGAAAACAGAAACAGCCTTCTATCTTGAAATCAGGGATGGAGTCCAGCCACCTTTGTANGGTACATTTGTATCCATCTCTTCACAGCTACAAAGATGTCAATGTAACCCATTCCGAGCCTGGCATTAGACATGCCAGTCTAAGAAGATGCCTGTTCAGTGTTCCACTCACAGCTTTTTGCTCTTTCTTTTTCTTTCTTTCTTTTTGGTTTTTTGAAATAGGGTTTCTCTGTGTAGCCCTGGCTGTCCTGGAACTTGCTCTGTAGACCAAGCTGTGCTCAAACTCAGATCTGCCTCCCGAGTGCACTCTTTTCTCTTTCAATCCCTTGAGATCCCCCCTTGAAGCAATCTCATTCAAATATTGACTANGCCTTTTTAAAATTGTGTATGTATGAGTGTGTGTGTAAGGGTGGCAGGAGGTGTTCTCTCAGTGCTTTTCTTGTCTCTCTGTCTCTCTTTCTATGGGGGTCTTGCTATGTAGCCTGTATTGTCCTGGAATTTGCAATCCTCCTATCTNAGCTTCCTGAGTACTGGGATTCTAGGAGTGTTCTAGCATGTCTGGCTGATAATTTGGAATGAGTTTTGTATTGTTTTTTAGTTTTGTGCCTCCTGTAGCAGCTCAGGAGGTATTTAGCGGCAGTGGTGGGGCAGGCGGTGTCTGCTCACTGGCCAGAAGCATCCNGATGGGTGCTGTGAGAAGTCTCCTTCTTTAAAAGCCCCTGGCTGAGCCACCTTTCCATTCTCCGCCTTTGGAATATGGAAATAAGTTAGCTAAGGTCTTGCCTCAGCTAGCTCAAGGTCAAAGGGAGAGAAGAACATGGCAACCGATAACAGAAAGCAGTGTGGCTGATGTGGGGGTGGAAAGGAGTCCAGGCTGTTAGAGAGTGCTGGGATGTGGGAAGCTGACCCGGCCTGGGCCAGGTGGTCAGAAGAGAAGGGGGACATGCTGAAGTTCAGAGGAGGATCAGGCAGGTGAGGGGGCTTGTGGGAAGAAAAGCATAGAAAAGAGGGCCAGACATGAAAGTAAGTTTAAGCAAAGGGCAGTATATGCCAATAACTGGAACCAGGAGGCAGGCTGTGCTGGTCAGATTCCAGCTCTGCCTCCTTAGGTTTCCAAACCCCATTGATGTTCAGCCCCAGTCTTCAGCCGGCTCTCTAGGACAAGCTAGGGACTATACAGCAGAATAGGTGAAGCTCTGCCAATAAGGCTGCTGTGGTCTTGTGTGGAGGGTAGGGTGTGAGGTACTTCCTGNCTCTGTTCTNCAGGAGTCTCACACTGTCCTGGGGCCCGACCCTTATANAAGTCAGGGTCTTACAGAATGCATGCTAGGCTGGCTTCCAACTCATGGTCCTGCTCCCTCTGCCTCTTGTGGAGCCTAGAGGACAGGTGGGCAATGTGCCCCACTCTCAACCCTGTCTCTGTGCAGAAGGAGATCCTGCTACGTGTCCTGCACTACATCCAGTACCTCCAGAGAAGCATTGATGTGGCCAAGGCTTTGCTCAGGCTCCACAACAACAATAACAGAGGTGGATTTGTGGGTAAGCGGTTCTACCTCCCAGACCTCTACACCACATGTTTTCCTGGCTGTCAGGGAAATCAATCGGCCATCTTCCCCTTCCTGGGAAGGTGACNACATCAGAGAGGTAAGCAAGGTGATGTAGGAGAGCCAGATGTGATGGCTCACACCTGTTACTCCAGTACCCAGCAGCCAGCCTAGGCTACACAGTGAGTTCCAGCCCAGCCTACAGAGCAAGACCCAGTCTTAAGGAAACAAAGCAAAACACGGACACTGTGTTTTGGAGTTTGGAGGAGGAAGCCTAAGAGCTTGGCCTTCAAGGACAGCGCAAGGGAACCCTGCCAAACTGCAGAACCACTCTGACCAAGAGCATGTGGGAGTAAGGAAATGTAGAATGTTTAGGGACAGGCAGCAGATGTGATTGGAGGAGATGCGGCACTGAGCGGGTTGACGCATGGCCTTTTCCCAGCCAGATCTCGATTCAGACTCTGCTGTGACCACAGCCTCTCTGGGATTCAGTCCTGCAATCATCAGCACTTCCCTCCTGTGTGTGTTATGGGAATCAAATGTGTTAATACAAAGAAACAACGTGGTGGCTACAGCACACAGCTATCCAGCACCGAAAAGTGGCTGGTGTGAAACACTCGGGCAGGAAGAAGAGGCTGGGGGCACAGAGGCTAGAGCAGGGGGGTGAGGTCTGTAACAGAGCTGAGGGGTAGAGATGAGAAGCGTTAGAAGATTGAACCAAGGAACATCTTGCTCAGATTAAT
>LZPO01097126.1:258327-269735 GCA_001675575.1 Neotoma lepida
TTGCTGTATAGCCCAGACTGGCCTCAAACTTGCAGTAACCCTTCTGCCTCAGCTTCCTATGTGCTGGGATGACACATTCATGTTCCTATGCCGTCTTTCCCTATCCTTTGACCTCTGGNCTGTGCCGCCACAGACCTCAGTTTTCTTGTTTGTAAAGTCTGCCTGAAAACCTTCCTACCTCCAGGGTTGGAAAGCCTTGTTTGGGAGGAGAAGGATGTGCAGGACAGAGAGCGGGCTCTGATTTGGCCTCTTCTCCACTCCCAGGGCTGGGTCAGAACCCATCTGCTGGCCCAACCCGGAGAAGACACTCCACCCCCTCCAGCTCTCAGAAGTCACACCTTTGGGGAAACTACTTCAGACCTCGAAAGAAGAAGAAGTTCTCCCGAGTGTCAGGTACGTGTGGTCTCTGGAGGAGGATAGGGAGCTGCTGTCTCAGAATAGCTTCCTTGTAGGGGGTGCTGAGGCCTAGGGTGGCGTGCTCTCCTCTGGGCCTTCATTTCTTCCTCACTGGGACAGGCACCAGTTATAGAAAAAGCCTGAGNAGACACTGCCAAGCAGTGCTTATAGCAGAAGCACTGGCAAGGCCCACGGAGGATGCTGCTGTCATCATTTATTGTCCTTGAGGTAGGGCACAGGGGAGGTGGGATGGTAGGTAGGTCCAAGTGTAGAGGCCAAGAGTCCTGGCTCTAGCCCAGCCTCACCACACCCTCACTTCCCAACTCTTTAAGGACCTCAGTGTCAAAGTGTGAAATGGGACTATGGCCTACCTGATCATTGGTTTCTAGTCATGGCTGCACATTGGAATTACTTGAGGTGCTTAGAAACTTCCTAAGTGTGTGCCATACACCTAGAAAGCTGGCATCATTGGCCTTGTGTAGAATGTCACACCAACTGTGTATCATGCTGTTAGAGCTCAGAGTTATGTAGACTGAGTTGGCTTAGTGAGCTCTGCTTGAGGAGCTGGGCACACCCGGTGTGTTGGTGAGTGGCCAGGCCAGGCAATGCTCTGGAATGTGACAGCCCAGAGCAGAAGAGTTCCCTCGCTGAGCCAAATTCTGAGGCATCGCAGTGTCCCCACCAAGCCCCCTGACTCTGTCTCTGTTCTCTCAGAGCGTCCAACTTGGCCCCAGAAGCCTCGCTGCTCTCTGGCTCTGGACCAGTCTGAAAATCTGGTCACTGCACACCCAGGTCAGAAGGAAGAAAACGGGGAAAGCGCCACTCACCCAAGAGACCTCAGCCCTGGCACCCACCCTACAACTGCACCGTCCCCATTGGAAGGTGATGGAGGAAGGGCCCAGCTGGTGTTCCTGGATGTGGCTCAGAATATCGTTGCCTGTGACATCACAAGTTAGTGCCCTTACTCAGCAGGAACTTCCTGTGTTATTTGCATGTGCTCCTTCTCTGCCCCCCACTGTGTGTGTGCACATGTACTTGTGTATTTGTGTACTCTTTCACTGCCCTGGACAGTCCTAGCAACAAGGCATTCATCACTGAACGGGATGACACTGCCTCTCTCATCATGAGGCTTTCACCCACAGCTGTCCTTTCTTGTGTAGGGCTCTGTAAGGGAGGACAAGATCAGGGTCACCTTTGCGTGTAAGCTTCAGGTCTCAAATCTGGGGATAGGGGAGCATACGCCTACTGGGCTTCTCTGAAGAAGCCAGACTGTCCCTTGGCTCTGTCACTGTACCAGAAGGGAGAAGGGGTGGAAATACCTAAAAAGGACAGAAGAGCAGACAGGAATGCAAGCCTTGGCCTGGCACTGGCTCTGAGGCCGCAGAGTGTCAGTTCTCCATTATGCTCCTGTATCGTTCATGTACCTCCTCTAGGCCAGGCCATGACTTGTTGGTGTTTATGACATGGTAGTGACCAAATTCTCAGTCCAGTGATGGAATTCCCCACATTTCCCGGGCCACCCAGACTTGCTGGGGTGCTAGAATGCCCTGGTCCCAGAGGAGGCATCATCTTCCTGCTAGCTATGTGACTTGGGCTAGGCATGCCATTCACATGGCAGTGACTGGACTAACCCATTGGTCTAATGCATTGTACTTCAGTGAAAGACTTGCAGGGATGGGACAGGGCCAGCCACACTTGTGTGCCATCACTGTTGTCATGGCATTGTTATTCCATGTTAGGGATCTGATCTTCAGTGCAGCTTCTGATAGAGGTGTGAGTCAGTGCTGCGGTGACTTGGGCACCACAGCCTAAGGTTCTGGTTTGGATATGGGAGGAGGAAGGCTGGTGGCAGGGTCTGGTCCCTCTCCTTCCCCCTGTCTTGGGGCCCTGGAATCTGGCCCATATACAGTCATAGTCATCTTATTCTGATACCCCCTCCTAGGTGATCATGGTGCAGGGACCCAGGATGGGGAGCCTGACGTTGACATCAAGCCTCAGAGCAGGGATCAGAGGTCCTATTTGCTCACCAAGGCACAGCCCTGTCTCAGGTAAGGACACCCCAGGGTGTCAGTGGCTGGGGCTGAGGTATCTGTGGAGTGTGATAAATGACTTTACATTCTCTGCCAGAGCTCTCTGAATGGTACCCTGGGCCCAGCTGCATGCTGGCTGATGCAGGCTCCCATGAAGGTCTGGAATGTCACCTGCTTATCTTCCTTGCCTCTCTCCCCCCTCCCAGCCTGTTGTCATCCATTGAGTGCTTCTCTACTACAGACCTTGACTATATCAGTGGGTCTGCCCCAAGGTAGAGCCCAAACCTCTTCCTTGGCATTGGAGAATGTGGCCTGTCTCACCATGTCAGCCCTCTCTTGCCTTTACCACCAGCCTTCCACTCAACAACACAAATGTTCTCCAGTCCCCACACTACCTGCTCTGAACTTGCTGCCCTGGACCCTCTACTTGGAGCATCTACCTCTCTGATTTACCTGGGAAACCACTCCCTCCTATGTGTCCTCTGGTCCTCCCTAGAACACTCCACCACGGGGTCCCCTCTGTTGCCAGCGTCTGCTTACCAACTCAGAGGGTAGAAGCCCCAGCTGATTAAGTTACCTGGGATTGCATAGAATTGACCATGTGAGCTCCACAAGTCACAGCCAAGCTCAGCCCAGGGCTCTGTGTCTTCCTCCGATTCCAACTCTCACAGGCAGAAGCTATTCTTGTGCACTTCCAGTGAGGCCGACGAAGAAGCCCCAGACAATGACCCCTGGCTTCCTGCGTGGACCTCAGAGGACAGCCCCAACGGTGATTACAACTCCTCTTCTTGTAGGCTGTGAGCCTTCTGAACCTTCCTTTCCAGAGGGTTTCTATGGCAGAGAAAAGCAGGAAGAAGGTTGGGGATCTGCTAAGCACAGGGATGGCAAACATGCTATGTCTGTCATCACTCTGCCCCCGATTGCTATGCCAGACATTGCTAATCAATCCCTATTTTCCTAAGCTGGCCACTACAGAGCCTTTTAAACACAGAGCTACGGCTCACTGCAGTCAGTCCATTGGCTCTGGCACACTGTAATGATGATCTTTCCTTTTCTGATGATGTATTGCCAGGCAATGTGCCTCTTAATTTCCGATACCACCACGACTCTGAATGGCAGTCTCCTTTCCCAGTGTCTGACACTATCCCTTCAAAGCCTGCTGCTGCACTGGGGGTTGACCACACTCCTGAGTACCATGATCCTTTCAGGGAGCTCACTGGCCTCGGAGTCTTCCCAGATCGATACCTGGCATGTGACAAACTACGGGAGTGAGATCTTAGGACTCAACCCTTCCCTCTTCAGCTCCCCAAGCAAAATCCTGCCAGATCATGTCCTGGAGGATGGCACCTACTTTCTGACTGAAGGTGGGCTGCCAGAGTGGGAGGAGCTTCTTTCATTCATAAAACATGGGAACACCCACCCACCAAGTACTTGGGCCTTAGCGGGGCCCAATGGATGCCCAGAGGGTCTTCAGGGGCCCATAGTTCCTCCCAACATAGGGGCCATTAGGCCAGGTAGTGGAGGGGAGGCTCCAAAAAATTGCCACACTCATAGCTGGCCTGTGAGAGAGACTTGGACATGGGCTCAGAAATCCCAAAGGGGAGAAAATCGGGGAAGGGGGCTGGGGCTAGCCAGGGGTGCTGTGAGAAAGGCACCTAGGCCTGCCAGTGCTCTGCTCACAGGTCTCCTGGAGTCTTCAGCTGCTGCCTGTGTACTGGAGGGTTCCCAAGAGAAGGTGAGCTCTAGCTTCCTGGCTTGACTCCCCCACTGAGCATCCTACACCTCCATCCTTCCCAGTTACCGAGTCTGTCTTTACCACCCGCCTTTGAGCTTACTACTGCCCCAGAGGGCCTGGAAAAGGCCTGCCTAAGATCTTAGCTACTCCCCAAGCAGGCTGGGGACAGGGCACTTCTTTTACCTTCAGTGGTTTACCACTCACGGAGGAGCAATGCTTAGTGTGTGCATGTTTAAGGTGTCCCTGTGTTTGACACACCGTCTCTTGGATCCCAGACTGGCCTCAAATTCAATCCTCCTGCCTCAGCCTTCAGAGAGCTTGGATTACAGGAGTNTACCAATTTAACTAGCCAAATAAGTCTCAATTCCCTGAGCATGGAGTTTACTCCAGTGGGTAGTCACATCACATGGTGCCTGGATCCATGAAGAAAGACGCCATTGGTGTTATCCAGTTTGCCTCCAGCTCAGTCAGAGGAGGGAGTCAGCAGGAACTGGTGCTGAGGCCACACGGCTGGGAGGGGGCATCTGTGTCCTCCAGCTGAGACACCCTGTGTCCCTGTTCTAGTTCCCGTTCCCTCATGTGTGAATTGATGCTATGAGGCCCCTGCTTGGGATCTTTGAGTCAAGGTTCCTGAGTTTGCAGGGGTGTGGAGACAGGCAAAGTGTCTAACCTGTGATGTTTCTAAAGCCCTGCATATCCTGTAGTCAGTGAGTGTCTTCCTCATCTGGTCCAGGACACACCCTCTGAGGGCCCCACAGGCCCACCGAACTCCCAGTCCTCAGTCTCACTGGACCACTGCTACCTGTCGCTGAGTGAGAACATCAAGGTGCTGTCCAGCTGCAGCTCCAGTTCAGAGTCCACAAACACTGAGTCCCTGTGGGGACAGGAGGTGAGAGGGGTGACCATCTACCCAGGGAGGAAGGGGGCTTCTCCCTTGCTCAGTCTTCTGTCCTGCTGCAGGCCAACCATGAGGGCTTGCAGACCTCTAGTGATGAGGACAGAGACTACACATGGACGCCTACCCAACAGTCTTCTGGCCTGCTGGTAGCTGGCAAGAAGACCAAGAAGGTCCAGGCAAGCCAGAGCCCCGTGAAGCCCAAGGACAGCAGAAAAGCCTGCCCCGGCCAGGTGAAGAAAAAGTGTGTTAATGGCTTCATCATGTTCTGCAGGATGAACCGGAAGCAGTACATCCGGTGAGTGAGGGCACCTGGGTTTTTCCTGTTATAAAGAGGTTACCGTCTCCATGTACACCCCTAGACCATGTGGCCCCACTACTGTGCCTTCCCACCCCGTGCAACAGACCCAAGCTCAAACTTGAGATATCAGAGAAAAGGAAATTAATTGGCTTCTGTCACCATCAAGAAAACTGCCTCCAGGAGGGGTTGGTTCTGGACTGAAGCAGTCCTGTCCCTCTCTCCTGAGCTGTCATCTCCAGCATGCTGGGCCACATTGGCAGCAGGTTGTCCTCAGGAGGTGCAGGCTCAGTCCTGCCGGATGCCTTAGAAATCTCATCTCTAAATGTCCTTGGGGTTGACTTAGATCAGGTACTAGCCCTGGACCTGTTGGCTGAGCTTCGCTGGAAGAATGGGTTTGTGTGTGTATGTGTGTGGGGGGAGCCTATGAAGGTCATTTATGCTTTGGGGGACATCTGTGTCTCTTCCTTGCATCTTACTCTAGAGGGTGTAATGGGGCACTGGAAAGCTGGTGGGAGAGGCAAGATGGCCAAGGACCATGGTGTGACCATTGTAACCTCTTCCTTCCTGTCCCAGAGCCTGCCCTGGGACTGCATCCACAGTTGCCACCAAGGAGCTGGCTCAACTGTGGCGAAGGATGACTCTGGAGGACAGGAGACCATACTGGTGAGAAGTACCTTCCAGAGGGCATGGGGGGGAACCATGGGCCCCGATCGGTGACCCTCATCCCTTACTCAGGGCCTCATGACTTTACTAATAGGTTGGGGCTTTGCTGGGCTGAGGACTTGTGAAACACAAATTCCTTTTCTTTGTATATGTATAGTGCATGCACATGCATGTGTGGTATGTGCACACATGCACATGCATGCAGAGGCCAGAACAGGACATCAGGTACCTTTCTCTTGCTTTTGCCTTGTTGCCTTGAGGCAAGGCCTCCCAGNGAATGGGGAACTAGCCTTTACAGCCAGGATGACTGGACAGCAAGCTCCTGAGATGTGCCTGTCTCTGCTCCTAGGGCTTTGACACAGGCACATACAGCCAGGCGCAGCTCTTTATGTGGATACTGGTGACTCAAACTCATGGCCCAGAGCAAGTGCTTATTCACTGAGTATCTCCCCGGCTCCTGGTTCATAAGTTTTATGACTTGGGAGGTGACAGATAGAATGTCACCTGCAGCTGGGAAGAGAATTAGCTTTGCTGGGTCTTGGACCTGCTGCCTCCATTTCTGCTTTGCCACATAGAGCATCTCAGTTATTTCCTGCCACTTGGCCTCTTCTCTCTCATCTTAGTCATCCTTCCCCAACTCTGTCCCCTCCACCAACTTCAAGGGCTCCCAATTGCCCATTTCCAAACTAGCCGAAACCCTCCTGTCGGTGACGATCACCCAGCAGGGTTCACTTAGATATCAGAACCTGGAGCCCCAAAGAGAGACTGGCCCCATGGGACCAGAGAGTTCTGGCTCCCTGAAGCCCAGGTTTGGTCAGTGCTGGGGGCAGAGAACTAGTGGGGGAACCTAGGAGCCNAGTGTGAGGAACCTCCATCTGTCTCCAGCACTAAGGCACGCAGGTTCAGCCGCCAGCACAACCGCATTGTGAAGCAGGAGAGCTCCGACAGCGAGGATGAAGACGAGCAGACCCCGAAGCCCTTCTACCAGCTGCTGGCTGAGGAGGCCCAAGTGTCTATGAGCCTGGCTTCATGGCCAGTGAGAGGGGCAGCCCCTGCTGGGTCCGGCATCTGCTTAGCTCCCAGGTCCCCCAATGTTTGTTCCCCCTGGGCCTCAGCAGCCACTGCTGAGGGTCCCCTGCCGAGTCCCCAACTCCCAGCACCAGAGAGGAAGTATATTTACTGACCCAAGGCTCGATGCTCTGCCTTGTGCACAGCCCTTCCCACCTGTTCTTACAGGATGGGTGCCCCAGATGAAATGCAGAGCTCCCCTCTCTTCCCAGAATCGTATGTTTCAGCCGTTTGTTCTCATTGCATCCTTCCCTGTTCCATTTATGGACTATTGATTGTCTTAAAACGAAGTGGAACCCCTTTTAAGAGCAGGGGGAGAAGGAATGCTGTGTCCAGGATCCCTTCGCCCTGGGTGGGCTTTCCACACATTAAATCCAGAAGCCCTTTGCTTCTGAACTTTGAAAACCCTCCGGAGCCCTTTACCTCAGAAATCCAGTCTTGGGATGTGGTGACCCATGTTCATAATTCCAGCATTCAGGAGGCTGAGGCAAGAAGATAGGATTTGAGGCCAGCCTGGGCTATAGAANGTGACTCCATCTCAAAAAAGAACCCAAACAAAAGAGCAAGCCACAGCCTCAGGCTTGGAGTTATCTCTAGTTCTCTCTTGGGCCNGTTGTTTGGCAGGTGACCCTTACCCCAATGGCTCTGTTGTCTGTTAACTTGACTTTAATTGAATTGGAGGCATAACATGTCCTAGAAAAATAAAGATTTACGATACAAACTAGACAAAGGGGCCAGGGTTGCCCCAGGGGACAGGAAAATCTTTGGTCTGGGGCTGGATCCTGGGGCTCAAGTCCAGGGAAGTAGGGAAGGGCCCTGCACACCCATCAGACCCTTTTAGTACGAAGGGCTCTCAGGGCCACACCCCAGTCTCCTATCCCTGGGATTCAGGCAGTTCTGAGAACACTGGGTATCAGTGGGACTATTAATAGTGTTATGGTGAGGGTGCCGGCTGTAAATGAGCCGTTTGGCAGGGCCTTCCCCAACTAGTACCAGGTAGAGGAGGACAAAACCCCAGTCAGCACCCCTAGTGCCCCATGCACTGGGCAGGCAGAGCATGAGAGGGCTGTAACAAGAGACTTCCCATCAGGAAAAGGACAGTGCCCAGACTGGGGTGGTTCCTCTGGCTTCTCCAGGGCTTACAGCTCATCCAGGGTGGAGGGTTGTAGTGTAGGGCCTTCAGACTGCAGCCACTTTACTGAGGGTTCCTCCTTCTGTCCTAGCACCTTGAGCACCATTGTCAGGAGAGGTGATAAGTCCAGGCAGTCACAGTTCCAAGGGCTCCTCTACAGGCACTGACTGCAGCTGGGTCAGGACCTTGGCCTCAGCTTCTAGCCCCTCATCAACCTCAGTCCCCCCTGTGGCCCCCAGGAGCAGCCCCTGGGGGTCAGGGTCTGGCAGTCTCAGCACAGTGTGGGTGGCCTGTGTCCCCAGCCCCTCTACCCCTGTGCTCAGCTCTAGCCCTGCTGGCCAGACTGGCACAGCTGCATGTGACAGCATCAGACCCTCAGGCAGAGGTGTTGGGAAGCCGGGCAGCAGGCCAGAGGAGTCCGGGGAGAAAGGCAGGCTGGTGGTAGAGGTGACAGCAGGAGCAGGTGGCAGTGGCTGAGTAGAGATTTGCCCTAGAGTGTGACCCTCTGGAAGGGCAGGGCTGGGGGTCACTGGGAGGGCTCCTTCAGGCACTGTGATGGCTGGCTCTTGCTTCAGGGGCAGGGCTANGCTGGGGGCAGGTGGGAGGACCTGGGAGACGAGCATGCTGGTGGGAAAGGTGGCAGTGAGGATGATCTTGCCCTGCTGCACAGCTACCCCAGTGACAATGGGGCTGCCAGACACAGGGTTGGCCAGGAGGAAGTTTCCTGTGGAGAGAAGAGGTGGAGGGTAAGATGCTGGAGGTCAGGCAGAGGTACCAGTAGGCTTAACCCCAAGAGATGTACCAGAGGCAAGATACCTGCTCCCCCNGCCCACCAGGCCCGAAGAAAGCAGGAGGGGTACCTGGGGTGGTAGCCGAGGGAAGTTGCAGTGCAGTCACTCCCACACCAGAGTTTATCAGGTGCACGTTGGTAGGCCCCGCTGTAGCTGCCACTTTCACAGGGCTGCCTGGCCCAGCTGCCAACAGCTGGATGGGCCCCACAGCCTGAGGCAGCGTCACCACCTGGGAGGTGGGTACCACCTGGGGCAAGTTCAGCAGTGGGGAGGTGGGGCTCAGGCCCGTTGGGTACCCAGATGAGGGGGAGAGTGGTACAACCTGAGGAGCAGCCACAGAGGGCACAGCTCCTGGGGTCAGAGAGAAGGTGGAGGCAGGTGGGGGGCCAGGGACTACTTGGGGCAGGGTCCCTGGGACTTCTTCTCCAGCTGCCCCAGGAACAGCCCCCTGAACCCCTTTGGTCTCAGGAGCCTCAGAGGGAGCCTCCTCCAACCGAACCTCTCCCGTCTGAGGGTCCAGGACCAGGGAAGTCTTGGCCTCACTGGCTCCCTGGGGGCTAGGTTGTGGTGGAGGAGCAGTCCCTCCTGTGAGCAGCAGGGGCCCCAGGCTGGAGGCCTCTCCTAAGGCCAAGCTATTGATGATGACTGGGCTGCCATTGAGGAGCACTGCCGGGGGACTGCTGGCTGCCAGGAAGCTCCCATTCACTAGGATAGAGGAGGAGGCGGGGCATGTCGCAGGAGGGGTGGCCCCTGCTAGGAAAATAGAACTCTGGGTGGGGGCCTCAGCAGCCACGGGGGCCACACCCCTCTCCAGGTCTTCGGGACTTCCGCTGGACTCATCCTCAGTAGTGGGGTTCCCATCGGACTCGCTGGCAGGAAAAAGGATTAAGTCTCAGGCCTGAAGGCTGCATCGCCCTAGAGGCAGAGGCAACCCAAGCTCCTGTTAACTATTTGAGCCCTTCCGAACACCCGCACGGATCCCAGAGCCTCCACAAACCCTGCTGGAGTTGACAGCATGGCAGGAATGCTAAGCTGGAGGGAAGCTTTCCCGTCGCCTTGGCCTGCAGCCGAGCACCCAGGCTGCCCCAAGTCCCCTGGGTCTGCAGGCGCGTGGCTGCAGAGTGAGGCAGCAGCCTTTACTCCAGTTCTTCCCCCTTCTCTCCCCCCGGGGCTAAAGAGACCAGAGCTAGAAGCCTGGCGCTGGGGTGGGAGGGGAAGGGCTTGGGTTACAAGGGAAACCGGAGCTGGAGAAGGTTCACGTTTCACAACAAAGACAGGCAACAGACCACGCTGTTTGGGCCAGAGGGGGCGTGGGAGTGGGCGTAAGAGTCACCAAGGGGCCAGGTTGCTAAGGTCCCCCCACCCTACGTGTCTTAGACAAAGGCCCCCTTACCCTTACCACCGCCCCTCCAGGGGGGCCCCCTCCACACCCTCTTCCCACTGCCTGCTGCACTGCAGTCCCAACCTGGAAACAGCGGCCAGAACCTCTGCCCGTGGGGCAGTGATGCCCAGGGAACCCAGGGTGTGCCCGATCTCTCCGCGCTCAGCCCGTGCGCTCGCCAACGCCGGGGCGGCGGCGGGGGGGGGGTACAAAGGGTCAGGCGCGCAGACTCCAGCGGGAACCGAGGAGAGGGCCGGTCCCCTCACCTTTTGCAGGGCACTCCGCCGCCGGTCCCAGTCCGGTCGCGCTGTCGCCGGTTCTTGAACCAGTTGCTGACCTGTGTGAGCGAGAGGCCGGTGAGCGTGGCCAGGCGGCGCTTCTCGTCCGGCGTGGGATAGCGGTTGCCGCGGTAGCAGGCCTTCAGCGCCGCGCGCGAGCGCTCCTTGAAGCAGTAGACGGTCTCCTCGCCGTCCCAGATGGTCTTGGGCAGAGGGAACTTCTTGCGCAGCCGGTATTTGTCCACTGCGCCCAGCGCACGGCCGCGGGCCCGCTCGGCCTCGTGGTAGCGCGCGCGCAGGTAGAGGTCCTGCAGGAAGGCGTGGTGGGCGGCGGGGAAAGGGCGGCTCTCGAGGAGCCGGTAGAGCTCGGCGTATTCACCCCGCTGGAAGGCCACTAGGGCCCGCGCGCGCAGCACCGGATCGCTGCCACGTAGGCGCTCGGCCGGCGGCAGCGCGCCCAGGAAGCGGCTCAAGCGGCCGGCGTGACCGGCCTGCAGCAGCGCCTCGCACACGCACGCCACCTGCTCGGGCGAGAAGCGGAGGCCCGTGGGCGCCTCGGCCGCGGTCTCGGGGGGAGACCCCAGGCCGCTCGGGGACCCGGGATCCGCCGCTGAAGCCTCGGCCGCCCCGGCCGCCGCCGCCTCCCCTTCGGCCGCCTGCAGAGTCTGCAGGAGCTGGCGCGCTTCCTCCTCCTCCTCTTCGGTTGCTCCCCTGCCACCCCACTATTAGAAGTTCTAA
>LZPO01097126.1:270586-288374 GCA_001675575.1 Neotoma lepida
GGGGGTGGGTTGTAGGTGGGGACAGACAATAAATACCGAGGAATGTCGAGTCTCAGTGCATCCAAAACGTGGGTCCCGGAGTCTGTCATTGAGTCAGAGGACAAGGTCAATAAATACCCACGCTGCCTTGGGAGGGGGTGTGTGTGCAGCCGTGGCTCCGACGGCAGCGTGTGAGGAAGGGGTCGCCGCAATCCCCAGGAGCGGGGCTGTCGGAAGCCGAAGGCTCCCCTGAGAACTGGCAGGGGTCGTGCCGATCGTTTGCTGTGGCAATGGGGCGTCCCCTGGAGATCAGGGGCTCATGCACAGGACTTATGGTTTGTGACCGACAGCTGGGAGCGTGAAAAGTGAAATCGGATGGACTGAGCACTTTGCCCATCCACGTCGGGCCTGAGTGAAGAGTGGTCGGCGAATGCCCGGCAGCAGCGGCAGCGTCCACAGCGCCAGCCGTGCAGGAGTGGGTTCCTGCATACGGGTCCTGCTCCTCCCTCCCCGGCCGCCAGGGGGCGGGCCCGGATCACAGGCGCGGAGCTGGGGGCTGGGGACATTCTGGGCCGTCCCCAGGTCACACGGCTTTCCAAGGGGGCCTAGATGGAAGACGGCTTGGAGGCTTAGGGTTCAGGGGGCGAAGGTGGCTCCCGGGAAACACCAGACTGGGGTGTAGGCCACCAGCCCAGTGTAGCCCAGTGTGGCGGCAGCAGCCAGAGCAGCGGCGAACAGGAGCAGGCAACGCGCCTCGGATAGGCCAGGCCTAGGGACCTGCAGGCAAGAGGGCAGGATTAGCAACAGGCCACGGGGGCCCACAGGCTCCGGGGAGCCGCCCAACCTGTACCCAGAGATGGGCCTAGAATCCTCTGAGCGTATCCCGGATCCCCCACAGCTCGAAGCCACAGTTGGTCTGCTCGCAAGCCTGAGCGCCCATCAGAACTCATCATTGGCTACTTTGTAGCGGCCGGTGTCAATGATTGGCCGCTCGGTCACCCTCCCTCCCTGCGGTGGGCCGAGCTCCACAGAGGCACAGCAAAGCGGTGGTGACACTCGGTGGGCGGAGCGAGGCGGAGGCCCGTGATGAGCGGACTTGGGACATACCCTGGCAGGGAGCAGCAGGTGACGGCGGTGCATGGGGCCTGGCCCCACCAGCGGGCATTGGCCCAGAGCCACGGCCGGGGGGCCATCTAGCTGGAGAGAGAAGGGACAGGTGACCCGATCGGAGCCCAGCCCGGCCCGGACGCCCTCAGCAGCAGGGCAAGAGACATTACAGGGAGTCAAGGCCAGAACGGGAATCTAGGAAGTTCCTTTGGGGAGGATTTGGCAAAGGGCCTGAACAGGGAGAACTGGTAGATGCAGGCTGAGTGAAGGGCATCTTCCTTCTGGAGCCCCCAAGGAGAGCGAGCCCTAAATGTGGACGGGGAGATGGGCGGTGGGTAGCAGATTTGAGCGGGGGTTAGGGAAGATAGGAGTCTTACATGGGAAGGTGGATCCGTGGCCCAGGGACTGGGGACCCCCATGACAGCTGGAAGGAGAAGAGAGGTGTATGGAGCGTGGAGGGCGGAGAAGGGCGGTGGCTCGGCGTGCCCCAGCCTGGGCCCCTCCCCTGCTCCAAGTGTCCACACACCCAGCACGCCCCCATCTTCACCCAGCGCCCTCCTGGCCCGGGGTGGGTGAGGGACTCGCCTGCGGCTCCTGGGGCCTGCAGCATCTCCATCCGCTCCTGCAGCTGCCGCACGTGAGCCTCCAGGTCTCGGTTCCGGACCTCGGCTTCCCGCAGTTGGCTGCAGGAAGATAGGAAGGTAAGCCAGCCCTTAGGGTGAGGGACTGCGAAGGTTGCTGGGACCCCGCATGTTGACCCCCACCTGGAGAAGTTCTGGTTGGCAGTACGGATAGCCTCCAGCTCGCGGCTCAGGCTCTGCCGGGTGAGAACCTCCTCCTCCAGGGCTTCCTGGAGCTCCCGCAGCGTCACCACAGTCTCGGCCTCTGCTGCGGGGACAGCCGCTGGGTCGGCCACTTCGGCCTGTACGTAGGGATCGAGTTGGGACCAGTACTAAGTTCAGTCCCGCACACCCTTCCTCTCGCCTTATCTCTGGTATCCTAGTGGCTTCTAGGACAGTCAACACAGGAACTGAAGGGCTGGCATCAGAACTTGAGTATGTCCCTCCCAGTTGCACAGTGCTTCAGACAAACCTGGCTTTACCCGCTTTGTGTGTGGCCCTGCTCTCTACAACCCCTCCCCCTTCTGATGCCACCCGCCCACCTGTAACATTTAAGAAACCAGCATCCCACCTGGTGGGCTCCAATCCTGTTCTCCTCATTGACTACAAGGACCCCTAACTCAGCCTCCTCCAGGTGGTCAGCAGTCCCTCCCTCCCATCCCTGGTTGGTGTTGCTTTCAGACCCCAAACCCATGCCAGGCAGGAGAGCATCTACCTCTGAGCTGTCTATTCGTTCCCTAGTTCTCCTTTTTGTTTCTTACTCATAAACAGGGTCTCATGACATAGCCCAAGCAAGCCTTGACTTTTCCATCCTTTGCCTCTTCCTCCTGAGTTAGCTAAGACTAGGGCATGCTGCTGGGTCTTACTGAAGCTGCAACCTGGCGGCTGAAACTGCAGTGTCCTGTCAACTGCAGAGCTTGGCACGGCCGGTGCACCCACCCAGCAAGCTCTGCCCTTCTCTCTGCTTGCTCCTCTGTCTACTCACCACTTGATCCGGTGGGGACACTGGAGGCTCCAAGCTGAGCACTTGCAAGTCTGCCTCAGGCAACTGCAGGGCCTCCAGTTCCATAGGGGAGGGGTCCAGGACCTCACTGTCCCTGAGGGAGAGGCCACCAAACAGGGATCTGAGGCTTCCCAGCCTGTTGGTACCAGGCCAGGCTCCCAAGACCCCATGGCTTAAGAAGGAGCAGGGCAGAGGGAAGACAGCAGACTGCCAGGGCTCGTTGAAAGCCCCTCCTCTGCCTAGCAAAGCCCCTGCTAACAGGGCCTCGGCCTCCTGGCTACCTTGCTGGCTGGCTCAGCGGTATGCCTCTACAGAGGGTGGGCTATATCCCAACCTGTTCTCACCAGCATGGGATGCTGCTTGCAGATCAGGACATAAGCTGTCCCTTACAGTTAACAGGTCTGAGACANAGCTGATGGTAGGCACCTGTACAAGCTTCCTTATACAGGAAGTGTTCCCTGCTTCCCCGTTTACTCCTGAGAAGAGGTCTATTCATTCATTCATTNATCATTTTGTGGCAATGGGGATTAAGCCCAAGACCTCATACATGCTAGGTAAGTTCTCTTTATTGTTAAGACAGGGTTTCTCTGCNTAGCCCTGGCTGTCCTGGAACTTGCTATAGCTAATGACCATGAACTTTTGANCCTCCTGTCTTTACCTCCCTGGTGCTGGGATGACAGGTGTAAGCCACNACACATACATTATGCAGTACTGAGGCCAAAGCCCAGGACCCTGTGCATGCAAGGCAAGCATTCTNCCCACTAAGCTGCAGCCCCAGCCCCAGTGCTGGGGACACTCTCCTGTACTGGGCCATGCTCCCAGCCCAGGAAGCACTGTCTTATTTGAATAACTGATTTCTCTTTTGAGACTAAGGTTACTTACTATGTATCTGGCCTTGAACTTGTGATCCTCCTGCCTCCACTCCCCCAGTACTGGGACTGCAGGTGTGTGCCACCACATGCCTGACCAATAATGAACTACTTTATTTTTGGTGTTTTGAGACAAGTTTTCACTCTGGTTCATCACAGGCTGGCCTCTTTGATGGTGGGGTTAGAGGGTAAGCCACTCTGCCTAGCAACAGTGGATGTCTATCTTTTGTCTCTTGAGACAGAGTCCCTTATAGCCCAGGATGGTCTTGAACTTCTGATCTTCCTGCGTCTACCTGCTAGGCGCTGGGATTATAGGTTTGTGCCACCACAGCCAGCATAATGGATGCTTTCAAAAGGNTTTACTGACTAGGCATGGTGGTACATGCCCACAACCACAGCACTCTAAGGCCAGCCTGGGCTGTATGCACAAGATCCTGCCTCAGAAAACTTCTACAAACTTCCGAGTTGTTTTATTGTTATGTGCTCCAGTGAGTTTGTGTTCTTAAACTGTCAAATTCCAGGCCTATTTTCTGAGAGCCTGGGTCCTATGACATGTCCTAGAAACATAAAAGTCAATAGCTGGGAGATTCTGGAAGGCGGAGTATAAGATTCTTGGGTTTATACAACTGAACTGAAAATGTTGAAGTACGCATGGTCAGGAAAGCCAGAGCTATGTGACAGAGAGACCCAGTCTCAAAAAGGCAAAACTGTAAAACAAATAAAATACATATGTGTTCCTGCGCAGGCTAGTCTTATGTCAACTTGATACACGCCTGAGTCATCAAAGAGGAGGGAGCCTCAATAAAGGAAATGCCTGCCAGCTGAGCANTGCTGGTGTACACCTTTAATCCCAGCACTTGGAAGGCAAAGGCAGGAGAATCTGAGTTTGAGTCCAGCCTGGTCTACAGAGTGAGTTCCAGGACAGCCAGGGCTGCACAGAGAAACCCTGTCTCAGAAGAACAAAAAAGCAAAAATCAAAAAATCACCCACCTGAAAACATCAGGCTTAAGGCAAGCCTATAGGGCATTATCTTACTTAGTGATTGATGGGGGAGGGCCCAGCCCATTGTTGGTGGNGCCATCCCTGGGCTGGTGGTCCTGGGTTCTATAAAAAAGCAGGCTGAGCAAGCCATGAGGAACAAGCAAGTAAGTAGCACTCTTCCATGGCCTCTGCATCAGCTCCTGCCCTGACTTCCTTCAACGATGAACTATGATATGGAAGTGTAAGCTAAACAAACCCTTTCCTCCCCAATCTGCTCTTGATCATGGTGTTTCAAAAAGCAACAGAAACCCTAAAACAGTTCCTGAGAATCCTTGGTCCTAAGACTGATCCTTCGAACTGACTGGCTGAGGTGAGCCTGCCTGTGTACACACAGCAGCCAGTNGTTAGTCACGCTTACCTGAGGGCCATGCAAGAGTAGGAGTAACCCACGAAAGGCAGGTGGACCCCAAGTGGCATGTCTTCCTGTATGTCCGACAGGGTCTCCTATGGAAGAGGTGCAGGGCTGTGGCCAGCAGTTGTCAGGGATGGCCCCTCACCCCTCCCTGGTCATAGCATAACTGTCCCCACTAAACCAACCCCAGGAGCTAGGGTGTCCCTTCATCACCTTCCCTTCTATCTTGCTGCTTCTCGTTGGGGCTCTGCCCACACCACACTTTTCTCTACTCCAGTGGTCAAGGCAGGACCTAAAGCCCTAAATGCTAAGAGAGCACTAGCCCGAGAAAGACCCCCCGTCTCTCCCAGCATCCTTCTGGGCCTCAGCTCAATCTCCTCCAAGAAGCCCTCCAGCACCTTCCAGGCTGGGTCAAAAGCCCAGGCCTGCACTCCATTTTAGCCTTGCTAACAGTGAGACCNCACTGACTTGAGAACTGGTCACCTGTGTGTCCTCAAGCCTGAGTGGGCACATAGCAGTGCTCTAGGATAATAATTTGGGACCCAAGAAAGTTATCATCCAGTTTTTTTATTTTTCAAGGGAGGGTCTCACTGTATAGCCCTGACTGGCTAGCTTTGATCCACCAGAAATCCACCTGTCTCTGAAGCCCCAGGATTGAAGGTGTGCGCTTTCACATCTAGCCAATCACCCCAATCTTCTGGAGGGGGTTAGGGAGGTTCCCTCAACCACTCAGGAGACACAGGTACGTACCCCGCCCCCGCTCACCATGGCAGTGAGCCGGTCCTCCACCACGTCGAAGTTGCATGTGTCCGTGGCACCCTCGAAGTCTGGTGTAAAGGGGGGCACACTGTCTCGGAGACCCTCCCAATCAAGGCCACAGAAGAAAGGATGCTTCTGGAAATCACTTGCCCCACCTCGGCCTAGCCTTATCTCAGCAGGGCACAGCAGCCCCCGAATGAGGTCTTGAGCTTCCTCGGGGACACTCGTGTCTGCCAGAGGCAGAGACAAGTGTTCCTGTTCAGAAAGCAGAGAAAATCAAGAGTCCATCCTGGGCTGAGAGCTAGCTCAGTGGTTAAGAGCACTGGCTGCTCTTGCAGAGAAATCAAGGTTATGATTCCCGGCACCCACATNGCAGCTCACAAGTCTGTGTGACTCCAGTTCCAGGGGATCACATGCCTTTGACCTTCATGGGCATTCACATGTGCACAGACATACATGCAGAACAAACACTTACACACATATATAAATATCTTAAAAAAAAAAAAAGTCAGCCTGGGAACAAGCCAGGCACCCCGCATGATGCCATGCTCACCTTGTAATGCACAATCTTGGCATATGTCTCGGCTGTGGAGTCAGCGTAGAAGGGTGTCTGCCCATAGAACATCTCATAGGCGAACACGCCCAGCGCCCACCAGTCACACTCTGGTCCATAGCTGCCTGCCCCAGGCCCTCCGCCCACAGCCTGCAGAATCTCAGGAGACAGGTAGTCCGGGGTGCCCACAGCCACCAGCGACCTCACCTGTGCCAACCAGACCTGAATACTTAGACCCTTCCCAACTCCACTCGAGAGCAAGGGACATCCCCAGCCAAGCTCCTTTTTTGCTCTACATGCGGCCTGGCCCTACCCAAGCTCNGCTCTTCACCCCAGCCCNGCCCCCTGCACCTTCTGGTCCCTGACTGGTGTGGAGAGGCCAGGCCCTTCCCACCGTACCGTTCCGTCTGGCTGTAGTTTGAGGCAGGAGCCAAAGTCCGCCAGGCGGATGTGCCCACACCGGTCCAGCAGAATGTTATCTGGTTTGATGTCCCTGTGCACAGAGAGAAGAGGGAAGGATGCTTGAAAGACTTCCTTCCTGGGTCCCACCAGGCTGAGTCCAGCTCCACCCCAGCAGGGATTCTATAATTCTAGACCCCATCCTGCCCCCAGTGGGATCCGACCTTAAGGTACCCTTCCTTCCCACACAAACTCTGCTAGCCCTCCAAGGGCCCTGCCACGCCCACCTGTGCACGTAGCCCAGCCGGTGCACCGAGTCTATGGCCATGACAATCTCGGCCAGGTAGAAGCGCGCCATCTCGGCGGGGATCCGCTCCCCAAACTTGCTCAGCAGCGTTAGCAGGTCCCCGCCCACGTAGTACTCCATGACCAGGTACTGGGAGCGGGCATGTCACAGGGGGTCGGTAGCCCCCAAGACTCCCAGAGACACCCCGTCTCCAAGGATANAGCCTTCCAGTGTTAAGAGAGCACCCCAGAGACCCGAAGGCCAAACCAGACATCACCTCTTTTCTCAAGGAAGGTCCCTCCTCTACCTGAGACATAGTCCTACCCGGCCCCCCAGCCTACAGCTGCTTCTCCCTGCTCCAGCTTTCTTGACTTGAGGTGGTGTATCTGTCACTCCTTCCTAGTCACCCCAGCCCGGAGCTCACCAGGTAGTTCTCATCCTGGAAGGCGAAATGCAGCTGCGTGATCCAGCGCCGGTCCCCTTTCACCAATACATCCCTTTCTTCCCGGAAGCATGACACCTGTGAGGTAGAAGAGATGCTGCAGAAAGGGAGCTGGAGAGATGAGGGCGCCTCCCCCAGCCCTAGCCCTCACCTCGCCTCTCTTCAGCATGTCCCACTTATTCATAATCTTCATGGCATACACCTGGCCCGTCTGTTTCATCTTCACCACTGCTACCTAAAGGCAGAACCCGGATGACAGTAGATGTAGCAGAGGAAACAGGAAAGCTCACGGAGACAGGGCTCCACCCTTATCTCCACCCAGTCTTAGCCACGCCCCCACTCACACGACACCCACTGACACCCCCCCAAGCCCCGCCTCCACCCCAGCCTTAGGTTCAAGCTCATTCATCAATTTTTAAGGCTCTGCCCCAGCTGCTATGCCCCACCCACCTCAAGTAAAGTTCCACACTCAGGCCACTCAAGACTCACCTCACTGAATGCCCCGCGCCCGATCACCTTCAGAATCTCAAAGTCATCCCTCTGCAGTCGGACCTCCNTAAGCCTTGCTGCAATGGGCTCCACTGGGTGGGGGTGGAGGGAGGAAGAGCCAAAGGTCACTAGACCACTAGAGGCAATGGTGTCCTCAGCCTCCTCTTCCCTCTGCCCCTTCGGTTGATTTTAGGATTCTGCTTCCAAACCCTCTGTGATGTTTGGGGGCCCCAGAACTGACTGTTTCTACAGGGCTGCAGGGCGGAAAGGGAGGCAGAGAGAGGGAAACGAGAGAGAAACCCAAACACAGGGCCCTCCGTTCCCACTCCATGTGAAGGTCAGGGTGCTCAGTCAGGCCCCCTGAGAGTCTCATTTAATGTCTTGGGCCACGACCTCAACAGGCAGCGGTGTCTAGCACAGCCAGCACGAGGACTGCACTTGGGAAACACTGAGTGTGGAGAAGGAGTGGGGGAGGGACACAGCCCACCAGCATCCTGGACACCGCTGGAAGCATTCTTGGTCTCCAAAGGGGGCAGGAGAGCCTTCTTACGGCCAAAGCTCCAGGGGATAAGGTCTTGTGCGAGGGTGCTTCAGCAGGAGGGGAGGGCAGCTAGGCCAGAGGCTGACAACCTGGGGGCAGGGGAAGGCCAGGTCTCCCTCCGGGAAGTAGTCAGGACTGGGAGTAAGGATAGAGGAGGAATGAGTGTGGGGAGGAGGGAGATGGTGGGTCATGGAGAAGAGAGGGGTTCGGGGAAAGTGGGCCGCCAGAGAAGACACAGCCAGGGCCGAGGCTGGGGGGGTGGGGGTGGGAGGAGAGCGCCAAGGCATTGAGCCCTTTTAAGGCAGCGGGAACCCAGGCCCCCTCCCCCGCCCAGGCCTGGCAGGGGAGGGGCCCATGGGATGCTGCTCAGGCCACAAAAGGACTGCTCCCAGAAGGCCAGACCCCCACCCCCACTCCAGTTCTCAGTTTACCCTGCCAGCCCAGCCCCATCCTCTGCAAAAGGGAGGTTGAGGAGTCACTAAGGGCGGCAGAGGAGAAAAGTCCTCCACAGGCTTAGTGGCCTAGCCCATGGCCTCCACCTTTCCATCTGTAAAATGGGGGGAGGGGGGAAATGAGCTGGGGTCACAGACATGGGCATACAGGTCAAGGACCAAGAGNAGAACGTTTAATGACAGGCACGGGGCAACAAAACAGTGTTCTTTGTAAGGAAGCTGGGGTAAGCCTGGGCTTTCGCTGGGGCAGGAGCAGATAAGGCCCAGGCCCATCCACTATGAGCAGACCCTTGAAGAAGGGCATTTAAGTCAGCAGGGGAACTAGAGGCCTTGAGCTAGGANGACAGAAACAGGTGGAAGGCCAAATGAGATCCCCAAGCTGGGCCACGGTCTAGGAGGGACCAAGATGCTAGGGATGGGCACACTCAGAGGCTAAAGTTGTTCCTCCCTAATTTGGGGGGACAGAAGGGGTGCTGGATGGCGCCTGTCTGCCGGGCTGGTTCTCCCTTAGGGCCTCTGTGAGTCACTGTGCCCTCATAGCTCCTGGACACCTGTCAGGGCAGCTGGGGAGGCAGACGCCAAACACCTGCCTACAGGCCGCACCCTGGCAGCTGCCCCACGCTGTCCCTCCCCACACTCGGGGAAACCAGGGAGGGCTGTAAAGCTCATTTTAGGGGGTGAGGGTCCTGGAAGAGAAAGCTGCCAGGCCCCTGTGTGGGTGCAGAGAAGGCAGCAGGCTGTGCCCACCCCAGCCCTCACTGGCTGAGTCATGGCTGGCCTCCACTGACCCTAGTCTGCCCCACCAGGGGAGCTTGGGATCAAGGCCTGAACTCTGCTTGGGTCCCTGCAGGAAGACCTNTCCTGCCCCTCCACAGCCAATTCCTGCCCTTTAGACCCACCTTTGCCTTGCCTCCCACCCCAGGCCTCCTGCCCATACTCACCCCACTGCAAGAAGTCGGCCACATACTTGTCCTGGGCAAGGTGGGAGGCGCCCAGCTCCTGGTGGACGCCCAGGAGAAGGTCGAGCAGGGGCTCCAGCCCCAGGAAGCCGGGGTCCAGCACCAGCTGCTGGAGCTGCCTCAGCCGCACCTCGGCTGACATGTTGGGCAGGCAGCACCATGGCCCCTCCCCGGGCCGGAGCTCGGGGTCTTCTTGTCACGGGGCCTGGCTGCCCCTGTCCAGGCCCCAGAACCCTGGCTGCATGTCTGCCTGTCCCTGACTATCCCTTGGGTCCCTCTGGCCAGTTCTATGGCTGAGGCCTCCTCTTTTCCCNCCCCCTCCCGCCTCCCAGCTTTAACCCCTCCTGAGCCAACACCCCAACTCCCTTCTTTCAGGGTCCCTCAAAATTCAATGCCCAATGTCAAGGGACATAGTAGTACTCCAGAGATGCCCCCCTACCCACTCATGAAAGGGTAGAGCACAGGGGTTACAGGTGTGAGGTGTCAGTGTCCAGAAGCACCAGTCTCAGCTCAGAGCTGGGAGGGTGGGGAAAGGGGCTGATGCCTGGACCCACAGGGGAGGGGNGGCAGAGGCCAGGGGCAGCTTCTTCGTGACTCAGCAATGGATTCCGACTTTGGGACAGTTAAATTTAGTCCCTGTGCCTGCTGTATTACACGCCCCCCCTTTTTTGGCAGGAGGTGGAAGGGAGATCAGGAGGGAACGTATCCAGCCACCAGAGCCAGGGGTGACCTGCTGGCCCAAGCCTGGGGGAGGCAAGTGGTGGAGCCAGGCCCTCCCCAAGTGAGAGAGACCCCGAAATAGCTCCTTGGCCACAGGCCGGGGCAGCCACATTCCTGCCTGGGCTAGGATTAGAGACAGAAACATTTTGGGGGTTGGGGGCGGAGTCACCTGGACAGCCAGCCAGGAGACATGTTAGAGTCTTTCTAGTGTGGCCAGTTCTCTGGGGAGGAAATCATGGCCTCTAGCTGGCACTTCATGGGCCAGGGGCCCCAGGCTGCAGAGGCATGTCCAGAAGAGGAGGCGCAGCTCAGTTCCCAGCATCCTCCCCTCCTCCCAGAAGAGCAGGCCTGGAGAGTCCTGATGCTTTAAAACAAGTTTTAAACACCTCCCAGGGATCTAGCAGGAAGGGGCCACCTCAGCCTCTTGACTCTGGGGGTCAGGGGTTCTTCCAGAGGGCTCTGCTCAGGGATAGGGCCGGGGGAAACAGCGTGGATCGGTCTTCTTTTGGTCAGGAGCACAGCGCCCCACCCCAACCCCACCCCACACACCCAGGGAACAGAGACGAGTGTAAACAAGGGCTTTAGTATAAATAAGAGGTCCAGGGGGACAAGGAGGGCCCTGGGGGCTTCCATAATTTAACACTCTTTAAAAGCACAAACCATAGCAAGGGATGGGGTGCAGGCTGGGAGGGGGGACATCCCCCTGCAGGCCCTCTTACCCAGGGGCACTGTGGAGCTGGGCTGTTGTGGGTGGAGTCTCTCCCAGGAGTGACCAGTCACATGCTGGGACAGGGATGTGGGTTAACACTGATATTTCACTGGACAGGTCATTGTACTTGGTAGTGGGTGGAGGCCGGGGCTGAGGCCACATAGGCCACTACATCCCCATAGCTGGGCCAGTCTAGGGGATCCCCAGTATTTGTGCAGGGTGGGGGCTTGGAGAAGTCCTTCCATCATGATTAGTCTTGTTAATACAGTGATCCTTGAGGTCAGCAGGGAAGGTTATGGCTAGAAGGCTGGGGGCATGGGACATCCACGGCTTCACACCACAGTACCACTGGGGGAGTTGCCTGGTTGGGAGGAGATGCCCTGGGGAGGGTGAGAGGGAGGTTGGATTAGACAACACCTGGGCTTCTGCCAGTGCTTAGGGGGGGAGGGGGGCACCCAAAGGCTTCACAGCTGCTTCTGCCCCAGCTGGGCCCCCTGGCCCCCAGTCCTAAAGCTGCGTCCTGGCTAGGAACCAACAGCTCAGNAGTCTTCCCTGCCCCGGGTAGCACTGTTACAGTCATTAACAGCCCCAGGTGATCCTAGGCAGACAAGACAGCACAGTGGAGAGGAAAGAGAAACTGGGGCCCACTTCCAGCTTGAGGGTTGGTCCTACCTCTACCACTGACTTGCTGGGTGACCTGGGCCAACTTGCTTCCCCTGCCTGGGCCTCGGTCTCCTCGTCTGTAAACTAGGGAGACAGAGGAGTGTCTTTTAGAACTCACACTCCCCAACCCTACCATCCTGCCTTCGCTCTGAGACTGCTCTGAATTCTAAGCCTTCTGGACTCTAACCTTCCACAGCAAGGATCTGAAGGACTGAAGGCAGTGTGGGGTCCTAGATGCTGACCTCACATGCTAAAGAACCTAGACAGCCCAGCCTCCACCTGGCCAGTGCCAGGCTTTCATCTCACTGACTAAGACCACAGCCACCGCACAGCCCATCTGCAAGGCGCAATGACCAGGACCACACACCAAGCAGAAGTGNAGGCCTGGGCCTTGATGATTCCCATCCAGGCCTTTAGCAGCTGGCTTAGAAATGGAACGTCTAAGAGGCAGGCCAGATGCCAGGCCCTCGGCTCAATCTCATATCTAGAATGTCAGCCCCCAAATAAATTTTCATCATTTAACAAGCAGATTTCCCACAAAAATAGGCTCTGCCTTGAATGTTGAGTGCTAAGGGTGGCCCTGTGGGCCCTACCATTCTGTCTCCTACACCTGATCTCTGCTGATTGATGCCTGGCATCCGGGAGGCCCATCCTTCAGACAGGCAGGAACAATTCTGATGCCCCTGAGCCCTGGGAGTCCTGCCCCAGGGTAGGTGGACTCACCGCCTTGCCTGGCCGAGCCCAGGTGCAGATGAGGCCCTCTTGGCATGCAGTGATGATACAGTCCTCCAGGAACAGCAGCACGGTCAGGCGCTCCTGATCGATCTTCTTGCACACGAGTGGCTCCAGCAGTGGGACCTCGTGGATTCGAGGGCACAGTGCCGTGCCCAGCACCTTGGCTGGGTCCAAGCGGCTGCGGGGAGCAGGGCCACTGAGCTTGTCATTGCTGCTATTGCCCCCACTGCCCCCACGGCTGATGTTTCCCAGGCTGTGGTAGCGCTTGTGTTCCTTTTCAGCCCCTCGGTCCCGCCGCTCCTGCAGGGTCAGTGTGGCGAAGCGGCCGATGCTGAATGGTGTGCCAGGTTCCATTGCTGCACTGGGCCCACCAGCCTTGCCACCACCAGCTGGGTGTGGGAGGCTGTTGGAGCGTGACAGGGAGCGGGGCAGGGGGCCTGTGCCTGTCTCTCCGGCCCGAGAGCTGCCAGAGGCTGGTGGGGTGGCCCCAGGTGTGCCTGGAAGGGTGCGGGTACGGGCCAGAGAGGGATGGGGAGAGAGCACATCCTCTGTGAGGTCCCACAGGCAGAACTGTGTGTCCTGGCCAGCTGAGCCAAAGCGGTAGGTGATGGAGCCAGCCTTGGGCAGTGGGGACAGTGGGGGTCCTGTATCTGAGCTGGTGGCTTCAGGCTCCTCCTCCTCACCACTGGGATCCCCATCACCACTGGCTGATGCTGCCTCCTCTGCCCGAGTGGTNTAGGGATCAAAGGCCACAGCGTTGACCCAGGACTTGTGGCCATGGCCTCGAGCCACCACACGACCCTCTGTGAAGGACCACACGGTGACCAGGTCATCTTCCCCTCCCGTCACCACATAGCGGCCATCGGGGCTCCAGCACACACACAGCAGACCCCCAAAGTAGCTCTTCATGAGCCCACGCAGGAGCATGCTGTCAAAGTGGAAGACACGCAGGCAGCCATCCTGGCTGACGCAGGCTAGGTGTCGGCCATCGGGTGAGAATGCAAACTCGTTGAGGGGCCCCTCACCCACTGCCCACTTGGCCAGTGGATTGCGGGGCGCCTTGCTCTTGGCTGCATAGACAGCAAAGCCCTCACCCTGTTTCAGCAGGCTATACTGTGGTGGGGTGGAGGCGCAGGGGTGGCTGACATTGTAGAGGTACAGGTGGCCACTGGCATGAGAAGCGAGGAACAGACTCTCTGACTCAGGAAGCCACTTCAGATATGTCACCTTGGTCTTGTCAATCAACCTCTGCAAAGGGAATGACAGGGTTGGGAGGTGGTGATTACTTCTGTTGGACCATGTCATATCTTGGACCCCAGCTCCCCCACTGACTGAGACAGATGGCAGGATGTCACAGGACACAGGAAAGAAGGGCTGCCTGTGAGGAGCTCCATGGCGCCTCCATGTCCCACTTTTGACCAAGGAACAGTCCTGCCTGTCAAAGGATTATTCTCTAGCCACTTAACTATTGCTTCTGTCTTCGGTGTCAGCATAAAGATAAGAACTTCAATCCCAAAATCCCCCGAGAAAGGGTCCCCATCACTAGGCCNAGCAGTCAGCACAGCATCCAAAGGACATGCCCCCAAGCAATGCCCCTGCACAAACAAAAGGCACCCTCACCCTTTGGCTGCACATGTCAGATCCCTCCAGGCATCTCTCCTTTTTCCACAATGAAGTCTCGTCTCCAACAAAAGCTGTAGGCTTCCTGAGCAACGTGTGCCCACAACCCAGTTCAATTCCTACTCCAACCACCCTGGGCCCACGGCCACCACCCACAATGTCTCCCTGACGGCTTCAGACACTCATAGCTGTCTCCTCCTCAGTGGCCAGAGATCAGTAAATTCGAGTAAGCCCTTAGCACTGCCCTGCCTGAAGCCCTACAGCTTAAGGCAGCCACTGTGATGACCCAACATCTCTCCTGGGACCAAGCTGTGTCCCACTCAGGGCCAGCCCTCGAATCATCCTGGCCCTATGGCTCAGGCACAGAAGGGTATGCAGGGTCACTCCTCTGGCTCCAGGTGATGAGAAGGGCAAGGTCCTTCCTACAGTTTTCCAGGCCACCCAAGCCAGCACCTCCTGTTCCTTCTCAGAGTGCACCTTCTGTCTTCTCTCCCTCAACTGCTACCCTGGCCACACAGCCCAATCGATGGCTGTCCTGTCTGGGGGAGTTTATCTAAGCTAAGCTGTTCCTTCTACTCTGGAGCCCAGGCAGACCTTGAACTTCTGATCCTCCTGCCTCAGCCTCCCAAAAAGCTGCAATAACAAACCTGTGCTACAAGGCCCAACCCATTCTCTCTCCTTACACGTCCTTCCCTGCCTTCCTGGCTGACCGGGGCTGTGCAGCCTCTCTCCCAGTCTTAAAGTGTGGCTAGGGCAGGCCTTCCATCTGCTCACTGAGCTGTTTGTGGACAGAGGCCCGCACAGGAGGGGATCACTGTTCTGTGATTTTAATCCACTCACTGTGCACTTCTTCTCTCCCTCCAGCCATTTTCTCATTTTGAGAACATTTGTGGACCACCTACCCTGGACCAGAGACAGTACGACAAGAGCACAGGNCCCTCCCTGCCTGTTTGCTAAGGTCATCATCTCCTGGCATTCCCATTGAAGCTAAGTTAGTCCAACCAAGCAGTCCTTGTAATTGAGTTTATATAGTCCTGTGAGAAGAAGACACAAGCTGGGTGGTGGTGGCGCACGCCTTTAATCCCAGCACTCAGGAGGCAGAGGCAGGTGGATCTCTGTGAGTTCGAGGCCAGCCTGGGCTACAGAGCAAGATCCAGGACAGGCACCAAAACTACACAGAGAAACCCTGTCTTGAAAAAACAAAAACAAAACAAAACAAAACAAAACAAAAAAAAAGGAGCCACAAACCACACTTTGCAGAAGAACACTATGGCTCAGAGAACAAATCACTTTCCCCAAACCACATAGTAAGTCAATGATACAGCAGGGACTAGAATCCAAAGCCTGAAGAGCCCAGAATTTGAAGTTAGCAAGAACATCAAGAAAGTCCCAACTGCCTATGAGCCTCAGTCTTGTACTGTGTGAGGTGGGCACTATCCTTCCTTATCTATCCATGAACTTAAGAACTTGAGAAGTAAAGCTTCTTCCACCATAGGGCTGGTACGTAGAGGACCAAGACACTGTAAGCACAATGGCACCACCAGCAGCTCTCTGTCACTCTGTCCCCTCTCCCTCATCCTGTTCCTCTCAAGTCTACTCTGTTTCCAGGCAGCTTAGCGGCTGGGTGGGTATAACAAGAAGCGACAGTTCGTGTCCTCAATCACCTCTTCATTGAATAGCTTGCTGGTGTCCTTCTTGATGAGGTCCAGGTACTGCACCTGGCCAGCAGAGAAGCCTACCAGCAAGGAAATGGTCTCGGTTGCAGCTGTGAACTGGTTGAAGTCATGGCAGGTGGGCTGGGTCCCCTTGTAGATGCGCTTGTCGATGGGCTTGTTGAGGTCAATGGACTTGAACCACGGGAAAAGACAAGTTAACGGTTAGAGCAGGGGGAGGGAGGGAGAGGAAGCTGAGGTCGGGGGAAACCACCAAGAGGAAGCAGGGTTAACCTCGGGGGAAGTGGGGAGGTGGGTGGGGAGGGGCAGGCACCCACAGACCGGAAGGGGATTCAAACCCAGAAGGACAGCACACACATGCTCACAACACACCATCCAATAAAGACCACAGAGCCTTTCAAGGTGTAATTTAGGGACATTGCTGCTCACAGCTGCAGGGTTCAGAGTCCCCAAGGGCCTGGAGCTGATTCTCCTCCAGTCTTCCCAGCCACCATCACAGCACAACTCCAGTAGGACTTAGCACAATAGTCCAAGATCNCCCAAGACCCAAGGACTNGAAAATCCCAACATCATAGGATTTCTTTCATTTTCTTTGTACATGTAGTATATGCCTGTGTGCATGCGTGTGCATTGTGCATGTGGGTGAGAGGTTAGAGGTCAACACTTAGGGTCTTTGTGGCTTTTCCATTTGACACAGGGTCTCACTGAACCTGGAGCTCACCAGTTCAGTTAGACTGGCTGCCAGTGAGTCCCGAGGATCCTCTGCCTCTGCTCCCTGAATTGCGGCCGCAGACATACAGCTGCACCCTTTACCATGGGGAACCAGGATCCAAACTCAGGTCCTCATGCTTTCAGAGCACACACTTCATCCACAGAGCCATCTCCGAAGCTTCATTTCTTAATGTTTGGGTCCCTTCAACTTCAGGACCTCCGTCACAGTTCAGACACCCATCGACCATCACGGTCCCTCATATTTTAGGTACACAATCACCCCNGGACTCTCGGGATCCCTATCTCTCTCTCTCCTTCCCCCTTCTGGGACTAAGCGTTTTAGAGATGTCTGCCACACCTGAGGATGTATGTCCCCTGCCAGGAACTCCATCAACTCAGAACTCCCACCATTCCTCCAAACTCCCTTCATCTCCTCCAAAACCTCACTCCCTTTAGACGCCGGATTCTTTAGGCTCTCGTTCACCTGTTGCTTTGTTCGCCGACCCCTAAGCTGCACTTCCAGTCCTCCCTGCCTTCTGGCTCTAAGGCTCTCAACCACATCACTTACAAATGCCCGGCACTCCTAGGTTTGCTAAGTCTCAAGCCTCCCTCCAACACGCCCAGAATGCAGTCTTTCTCCGTTCTCCATCTCCCCCGGGGCCTGGGCGTCCTCTTAGGATTTCCCCATCGCCCGCACAACGCCGGTCCCTGCGGGATCCGTGACCCCTCCGCCATCTCCTCTCAGAAGCCCCATCACGTCCAGAACACACACTCACCACCTCCAAGAACCCCCCCCCCTGCAACGCCAAGACTCCCCTGCAACCTCTCAGACTCCAGCAGCTCCAGGAACCAGGCTTCCCCTGGGACGCCCAACCTCGGATGATGCCTCTGCCTCTTGTCCCTCTTGGGACCCAGATGCTCTCCGCAACCCCGACGAGGCGGATCACACTCACCCGTTGGCTCCCGCGGCGGCAGCAGCCGGGGTAGAAGTAAAGCTCGCGGCCCAGGTTGAAGCAGACGCGGTCTCCTCCCGCGCCCAGTCCCGAGGGCGTGGAGGGCGGCTCCCCAGCGCCCTCGGGCTCGCCGAGGCGCACCAGGCTGAGGCG
>LZPO01097126.1:319500-331435 GCA_001675575.1 Neotoma lepida
ATTAGGATTGCTAAAGAAGGCCAGGAAAGCAGTCCCTGAAGAAACTACTTCAGGTCAGAAGAGGAAAGGGAGGGACAGAGAGGTTGGAGGAAGGGTGACAGACAGGTCCCCTGCTGAACAGAGCTCATTCTGGCCTAGAAGTCTCTGGGGAAGGGAAGANAGAAGGGAAACTGGTAGTGTCTTCCTAGGGGAGGCTCAGGGGCAGAGCCCTTCTTGGTTATGGTCCAGTTTGGCTCAGGCTGTGTGTTACATGGCTAGCTTCTGTGAACTCTGTGCTCTGTCTACACCATACTTACCAAGAGCCATGTGGGTGGCAGGTGTGGGCTTGTGGCTCAGAGGGAATGCTTGGGCAGCCAGGGCAGAGGAAGCCTGCCACTGTCACCAAGCCCCTGCTATGGAGGTCTTCTGTTGCCCCAACTCAGGCCTGGCATCTGATTATGCCAGCAGAGGCCCTTGTGCCTCTGAACTGCTCCATGGGCTCTGCTTCCTTGAGTTCCTCAGAATAGGGTGGGAGGGACGGCCCTCATTCCCAAGAACCACCTGATGCCAAGGCACCGCTGTGTATGTGCTTTACACAGAGGCCAAGATGGGGCAGGTACAGCAGCGGGCAATAGTCTTCAATCCAGTGGGGCCATGCAGGTAACTGAGGCCCTGTCCCAAGTCCACGGGAGCTGGGCCATGTGGGAACAGGGGTGCCTCACCTTTAATGATGGATTTCATGTCACACTTCACCGAGTCAATGTTGTGCAATGCAATCAGCAGCTCTCCCGGATTCAGGGGGGACAAGGCTGAGTTCCCTTCACCTGCAATGGGTGGCAACAGGGGAAGGGAGATAATACAGAGGCCTGAGCAAAGAGGTGGGTCTCAGGCCAGACTTGAGGAACAGTAAATATAGCTAAGGNACCCTCTGCTTCGTGGGGACTGGGGGACAGAGGGTGAGACCGGATGAAGTGACCTGAAGTCTTCACCACTCCCCNCCTCCCACCTTGTTAGAGCTGCCTTGCTGTGGCCTACTGTTCCCACTGGGATGCGCACCCTGAAGGCAGAGTTGGGCCCAGCCATCCTAGTACTGACTCCACATAGCACATGATCATGGGCAGCTACAGTTTAGGNCAGGGCAGGGTAGGGCCAGGCTTTCACTACACGGTAAGTGGCTTGAACCTTCTGCCACTGTTGGGGCAAAGAGTGGAAAAAGGCAGTTCGTAGAGGTGGCCTCCTGCTATAGGAGGGGAGGCCAGCTGCACCGTGGAGTCACACCCCCTCCCACTGTGTCCCCAACTGTGGCCCAGGGACCAGGACGAGGAACTTGTCCACATCTATTTTCCCTCCTCAAACACTTTTCTTTGCTCCTCATCACAGTGGATAAAACGCCCCTAGCTCTTAGCCTGAGAAGTCAGGGAAGACCTGGGGGGCAGGNGGGCAGGCACCTACCGTGCTGGGTGCCCAGCAGGCGGTTGAAGACCTCCTTCACCACGATGGGGTTGAGTTTGATGAGCTTGGGCAGGGCCTGGATCACCTCTTTCTAAGGGGGAAGGAGTGGGGAGAAGAGGGTGATGATGAGCTGTAGAGCCCCACTAGCCACCTACTCACCCCAGTGAGGGCTCTAAGCCTCATGACACACGTTCCCTGCCTCCCCAAAGCTGCTGCCTACCTCTGATGGACAGTGTCAACATCACTTCCGTCCACATGTGCATGAGGTATCCTTGGCCNCAAAATTCACTAGGGGCACAACCTTGTTGAGACCCTGCTATTGCTGGGAAGTTTCNCATAGGCTAGGGACAATGGTGCCACACTCATGTTCACAAGCACCCCCCCACACACACACAGTAATGTGCTACTGTGACACCGGTAGTGCCCAAGGGGGCTGAGATAAGCCTGGAGACCTGCTCCAAAGCATGGTGTGCAACCACTGACCACAAGCGCAAGATGGATTTCCTGCTACTCTCACAAGCCTCNGGCCCATATACCGTGGAAGTGGACTGGCCTTCTACTCCTGCCCTACCTACCTTCTCCAACCCATTGAGCACAGGAATGAGGAACCGCACATCAGGAAGCCGCTTGTGGTACAGGTCTCGGACCCGCTTCACCAGCTCTGGAGACGGTGGCACTTCAGGAAGACAGAGAAAAGCAGAGTTGGGTGATAAGGAGGGGACAGAAGAGGAGAGCATATGGGAGGAGGGCTTTGTGGCCGTGGGGGAGGGGCAGTGCAATTCCAGAGCAGGATCCCAGCCCCTCCTTTCCTAAATGCAGCTCACATGGCTTTTCTCTACAGAGTGAGGCCCAGGGAGGGGAGAAATCCACAGGGGCAGTCACTTGGGGCCTTAGCAGCTCCAGCTCTTACAGGGGAAGAACAAGTAGGAGGGAAGGTGGAAGGCAGGGCCCCAAGCACCTTTGTCCGTGAGGCTGTGCAGGCAACGGGTGACCAGTGTCTCCGCCCCCTTTGGGCAGTTTTCCACTAGCAGTAGCAGCTCTGGTGAGTTCATGCCCATCCCTCGGATCTAGATGCAGAGGTCAGCAAGACCAGGTTATGATGAGCTTTCGAGGAGGCTGCAGAAGCTGGGGTGGTTCAAGTCCCTGGGCTCCAGGTCTCTCCTAGTGTCAGCTCAGAGTCTTGATCTGTGTGGTGTCCTCTCTGGCAGGTCCGTGACCCAACTGTCTTGAGCCTTCCATGCCCAAACTGTGGCAATGCCTAGGGAGGCTTTCCTGGTCCCTGCCCACCCTCCTGCAACCACTGTCAGCCCAGTTGGAGGGTACAGGCTAGACTCAGGCAGCTACTGCAGTGAGCACGGAACTTGCTGGCTGCCCTTGGCATCCTCATCTGTAGTGTGAAGGACACTGAGGCACTCAANCCCAAAGCCTGCCTAGCACTATATTTTTCTCAGCACTGGGCTACAGCACCTTAGTAAGCCTCACCTTGCCCTTCTCCCTCAGTTTCTACCCAGAGTTTTCCATACTAAAAACATCCTGAGGCAGGAGTGTGCACACCTGTAACCCCAGCACTCCAGAGGCTGAGGCAGGGGGATCTCTAGAAAATGAGACCTGCTCAAATAACAAAGCAAAGCTGGGGCAGAGCTGACACNCAAAACTAAGGGTTCTGAATCCAGCAGCGAACAGGGCAAGCATCTGAACTGCTTTTCATGAGGTGGCCCTGTGGCTCAGAACTTCCAGTAACAGCATGGGGAAAAACAGTTGAAACGATAAGGAGCTTAGATGCTATTGTGGTCACTGCTTGGGGATTGGCCTGCACNCCTCATGTCAGGGCACAGGGAGAAGCACAAAGGCAGAATGTGAAGCCAGGTGTGCCCACTCCAGGCTCTGTACATCTGAGCCCTCTGTGCCTTCTTATGAGTTGAAGAGTGATGTAAGTACCACCCACAANCCAAAGCCATGAACCCCGATGACCCTCTGTGCCTACTGAGGTAGACACCCAAGGAGCAGTTGGGGACTCAGCCATGCCCAGGTGGGCTCAGGAGCCTCACCGGCTGCTCAATGACCCTCAGCACTGTCCGCTTGATGTCGGCGATGGCCTCAGTGTACACGGCTGCCAGCTCATGGATCAGCTTGTGGTTCTGAGGCAGGAGAGCCAGATAGAGATAAAGACACTGCTTCACTGTCTCCTCGGTCCAGGGCGCAGCCACCTCTGACAGGACAGGGCCATGCATCAATAGAGGCCTATATTTCCTTCCCAAAGCCCTGTCCCCTGTCTGTGCCTTCTCAGTGAAGTCAGTGGGAACAGGGAATAGGTAGAGAAAGAGGACTCCCCACACCACCTCCAACCACCAAGCTCCAAGGCAGCTAGAGGTTATTCTACAGTGTGAATTTAACCCCATATCCTNCAAGTCCTCTCACAACTCNGGCCTCAACATGAATGTCCTCACACTGACTATCTGTCAGGGACTACAAGGGCAGCCTACCTGCAGCCCTGCTACCATCCACACTGGTCCTTACTTACAGTTGGTAGAAAGACCCTAACTGTTAACCCTTGTGCTCATACCTCCTTTTTGGGGAACCACCACTTTTGCTCACACGTCCTTCTTGGGCCTCTCACACTCTCCTAGGAGGGCTTTCCACATCCCTGCAGGACCTTCTGTCTGTAATTTGGCAGCATCTGGGACAGTGTTAAGGGACTCCTGTCTGTCTGTCTTGGCCCTGCTTGCTACTGTCCAGCAGCCATTCTAGTAGGCTGGGTGGANCTCGACACCAATCAGATGAACCTGCATCAAACCTGTGTCCTTGTCAGCTCCGAAGAGCACTGAGGGCGGGTTGGGGTGGACCAGGAGCTGCAGGTAGTTGAGGGCGAATTTCTCCACATACTCTCGAAGCTGCTCCTTCTCATACATGCGCTTAATGAACAGCAGGGCCTGGGAGCGTACCTGAGGAGAAAGCGGGCAAGATGAAGGGAGTAAAGGGCACGAGAATGGAGCTGCACTGCTGTGAGACAAGCCTGGCTGGAGGCCCAAGCCAGCAGTGACGAGCATCTCAGGCTGCAGCACCTCACTTCCCAGTCCCATCTACCTTGCTACTCCCTGCTTTGCTCACTCTCCTCATTCCTCAACAGTGATTGTCCCTGCCAAGTGACTTGGCTTTGGAACTTGGCAGGACAGGCAGCCCATTGCTCAGAACACGTCACTAGCCGAGCTCCACTTCACTCAGACACAATCCGCTGGGAGCCACGGGATCAGGGTCTGGTCTTCCCCATGAGTCTGTACCAAATGACAGCACAGGCCCAGAGGTGCTGTGCTAACGATATGTTGTCTGATCAAACACCACCGGGGGGAGGCTGGGGACAGGCTACAGGGACCTTTTCAGCTGTAGCACGGCCTCATCTAGAGCACAGCTACTATGTCTTTTGGTTATNTCACGTCTCCTCTTTCAGGAAGCTTCCTGACCCCCTCCTCCCATCCTGTCTACACAGGTGGGTGCCTAGGCACTGTACACTGTGATGACACACACACTGCCTGTGGTCACACAGCTCCCCTGCTGGCTGCTGCCTCAGGCTACAGTTCACCAACACGAGTGAGAAGAGAGTGAAGAGAGCATGTGCACACTCGGGGTCAGAACAGCACCCCTGACTCCATGGTGACGTCATACCACGGTAAATGGAAAGCAAGAGTGCTGAGGAACAGGAAAGCCAGGCTGGCTGGCTATGGGCACAAGCTCACCCTGTCCTTCTCATGAGAGCTGAGGTCAAGGAGGACGTGCAGGTACTGGAACTGGCGAGAAGGGCGCTTGAAGATCAGGTCTCCAAGTGTCGACATGCCCAGGTAGGCGCGACTCTGCAGATGGGGNCAACACTCAGCCTGATGTGNCACCTACTCTTGCCTCCATCCTTCTCTCAAACCAAGTCCCCAGGACTGGGTGGGTCCTCATGCCACCCCTGCCTCCAGGTCTACACCACAGATCTTCAGATGCTTCCTGTCTCACTGCAGCCTGCTCACCTCATCCTCACAGTACTTCCGTATCACCTCCAAGGCACTCTCAGTGATCAGCGGGGCCTCCAAAACCACCTTGGTGAAGACCCTGCCCAAGAAAGAGGCAGGTCTTGCTGGAGAAGCGCAGCAAGGCAGCCTGCATCCAAGTGGCCCAACTGCACCAAACACAGCTTCTTCAGCCCTGGGTCCAGAGCTTCAGACTGGCAGACAGAGGCAGAGATGCTCCCCCTCTGAGGCTTCCTTCCTTTTGCTACAACTAGGGATGGAACCCAGGGCTTCTTGTGTGCTAGGGAGGTACTCCACCACCAAGTCACTGTCCCATCCCTGGGAACTGTTAGTACAGTGGGAACAGAAGCCCAGAGGGTGACAGGCCACTCAGACCAAGTAGCAGAGTTGGGAGGGACCCTGATGAACATCACACCAAGCCCTCCCTCACAGCATGGTCCACACAGGCTTCTGTAGGAAATGAAGAAGGGAGAAAGAGAGGGACACGGGGAGGGCAAGTTTGGGTGGAAGAAGGGGACACAGGAAGGGAGATGGGGCTTACAGCCAAGCCCTCACCCATCCTTCTGGTCCGGTTTCTCCTGCAAGCCAGAGAGCAGGCGGATGAGGCAGTCCTCATACTTGTCCAGAGTGCCCGAGGGCCCTGCTGCTAGGTAGGCATTGTACTCCTGGTAGAGCCAGGCGAAAGCCAGGTCCAGGCGGCCCCGGACATCTTCCAGGATGAAGGACAGCACCTCTGCCTTGAGTCCGGAGTCAAACTGTGTTACGAGGCTGGCCAGGATCTTGATGCGCACCTAGAGGTAGGTAAGCAAGTGTCAGTATGGCTGGGCCAGTGAAGCACCTTCAATCATGCCTGCACTTCTGCTGCCAGGCTCAGGAACCCCAGTGTAGACACCATATAAAGTGGGCATAGTGGCTAACATCTATGATCTTGGCACCCAGACTACTCAAGTTCAAGGCTAGCATGGTCAAAGTGAGACCTTATCTAGAAAACCAAATCAATCAATCACTCAATCAACCAATCAACCAACTCTTCAACCAAGGAAGGCAGCATGAAGCATAAACACAGCAGTATCACACTGCATGGCAGTGACAAGGAAAAAAACTGTCAACTGTCCCCAAACCACCCCACGCTCCCAGGAGTAACTAGGCAGTAACTAGGTACTTCAGTGTACAGGAAAATTCTGAAGATTCTCTTTNTGTCACCTCTAGGCATGGACAGGATGTGGGTGACAACAAAGACNACATGGTGTCTGTATTGCCCAGAACAGTCTTTAGTGGANCTGAGGATGAAAGCCATGGCCTCTGCACAAGCTAGGTGCAGAGACAAAAGTGTCCAAATCAAACAACACACACACACAAATAAATATTTAAAATGAAAGAAAAAGCAAGGCATGATGGTCCACGCCTTTAATCCTAGCTCTTGGGAGGCAGAGGCAGGCATATCTCCATGAGTCTCCAGAGCTTGTTCCAGGACAGCCAAGGCTATAGAGAAAAACCTTGTCTAGAAAAAAACNAAAAACAAGGGGCTGGAGAGATGGCTCAGAGATTAAGAGCACTGGCTGCTCTTCCAGAGGTCCTGAGTTCAATTCCCAGCAACCACATGGTGGCTCACAACCATCTACAATGAGATCTGGTGCCCTCTTCTGGCATGCAGGCATACACGCAGACAGAGCACTGTATGCATAATAAATAAATAAAATCTTAAAAAAAAAGAGAAAAAGAAAAACCAAAAACAAGTTGGGCAGTGGTGGTTGTACTTGGGAGGCAGAGGCAGGTAGGTCTTTGTGAGTTCGAGGCCATCCTGGTCTACAAAGTGAGTTCCAAGACAGCCAGGGCTACACAGAGAAACCCTGTCTCGAAAAACTAAAAACAACAAACAACAACAACAACAACAAAAGAAAAACCAAAAACAGCAACAATAAAATAAACAAAAAACCATAGAAAATAAAGGCTGGAGAGATGGCTTCATGGTTAAGAACACTGGCTGCTCTTGCAGAGGACTTGAGTTTGGTTTCTAGAACCCACATGGTGGCTCACAACTCCCTGTAAATCCAGTTTCAGAGAATCTGGTGCTCTCTTCTGGCCTCTTTGGGCTCCTGTGCACACAATACACAGTGCACATAAACTCAAACAAATTTGAAAAAAAAGAAGCAAAAAACTTGAAGCCAGGTCTGTCTAAAATGTANCACTGCTAAGAAAAGTGGCCACTAAGAACCAGTCCTGCAGGANCAGCCCCATGCAGAGCTGCTCCCCACCTCACAAGCCTCAANTGTAAAGAAGGCTGCTGCTCTGTTTTGCAGGGGGTGGAGTCAAGACCGGAGGAGTGGCTCTAAGTGGAGAAGCCAGGGACCGGAGAGGCACACAGCCTTTTCACTGAACTGAGGGCACACCTGGGCCGCCCCACTGCAGGCGACAGCCTTCTCAGCCCTCAGGATGCGCTTCACAGCTCCCAGCTTCATGGCTTCCACCTGGGCATCCGTCAGGGGCTTCAGCACATCACTCAGACGGAAGATCTTCTTGCGCCCACCAGCGCCCGCCAACCTACATGAAGACAGGGGCAAGGACAGTGACTTGGCATGCTTTCTGCAGTCCAGTCTGTCTGGTGGCCCCAGCTCAGGGACTGGGCCACATAGACACACAGCCCCTCCCCAGTTATGAATTCCATAACTGCGTGAGGCTCAGCACACCAGGAAGACAGAGTGAGGAGGAAATTGTGACNGTTTTGCCAAGGAGGGTGTCTCCCTGCGAGAACAGGCAGGGACCAGAAGGGCCTCAGATACAGAAGGGTAAGCACAAAGACTCTGGATGGGGCCTGCTGTGGGTGAGGAAGATGGAATGGGGAGGNAGCAAGAGGTTGCAAGGGAGCAGGTAACATTCGACCCTCAGGTGGGGTGGAGATGGATTTTAGGAGAAGTGNTGGGAAGAATGAGGGTGGTGATGACGACCAGNAGCCCTGTTGCACTTTAGGAACCATACTGCCTCACTGTCACCATGACGTGTGAGCCTGGGTTCTCCAGCCTAGTGACGCCATCTATGAACAAGGCATCCCCATTCTCCCAAGCTAAGACAGAAAAAGGAGGTGTGGCTGCAGAAACCCACCAAAGCTTGGTGGTTCCTGCACTGACTGTAAAGTCCAGAAAGAACCTGACCCAGCCCTCTGCCTGCCTCACACTCACACCTGCAAACAGGGCACGCTCATGGGATGGACTCACCGTGGCTGTGTGACAGGGATGATAGGTTCTGGCCTCCTCTTGGCCTGGGGTACCTCCTCCTCCAAGGTGGACATGGTGCTCAGGGAGCCCACCACAGAGATGGCCTGGCCCTGCACTGACAGGCGCCTCTTGATCAGAACACTCTCAGGCTTCACCACCTTCTCCTCCTTGGGCTCTTCCTTGCACTGTTTCGTCTGCTCCACACCTGAACGGAGGCAGCCATAGTACCCTCAGTTCNATCACCTGTGCCCCAGGCTCTGCCNTGCACACAATGTACCCACCGTGTAGCCTACCTAGCAACATGACCCAAGGACCCAGCCAGAAGGCTTCATTCCTGGAGGCACAGCCGATGTCACAGCCTCTGCCTCCTGAGTGCCAAGGTTAGAAGTGTATGCTACCCTGCCTGGCTTTTTTTTTTATTAATCATTACATTGTATTTATGTATTGTGTATCATTACATGTATTTATGTATTGTGTATCATTACATGTATTTATGTATTGTGTATCATTACATGTATTTATGTATTGTGTATCATTACATTGTATTTATGTATTGTGCATGTGTACATGTGTACGCAGGTCAGAGGACAATTGTGTGGAGTCAGTTCTCTCAATGAGCCCCAAGGATTAAACTCAGGTCATCGGGCTTGGCAGCAGATACCTTTGCCAGCTGAGCCATCTAACCAGTCACACTTTATTTTTTCAGACAGGGTCACCCACNGAACNCAGAGCTGGCTGTTTCATTAAGACTANTTGGCCAGGAAGATCTCAGGACCCACGTGTCTCTGCCCTCACCCAGTGCTGGGATTACAGGTGAACACCACCTCGGCTTCTCTGTGGATGTTAGGGATGGAACACAAGTCCTCATGCTCACACAGCAAGCACATACCCACTGAGCCNTCCCCCCGGATTCTTTTTCTAAAATGTTTATTGCACCTTATTTATTTGTACGGGGATATACATGCATACGCCAGGGTGCATGTGTAGTGTGGGGTTCTCTCCTTCCATCACGTGGGTTCCAGGGATCAAGTTCTGGGCTTGACAGCAAATACATTTGCCCACTGAGCTGTCGAACCAGCCCATTTGGGGTTGGTGAGTCAGGGTCTCATGCACTTCAGGCTGTCCTCAAACTCACTATGCATACAAGGATGACCTCTAATCCTCCTGCCTCCACTCCCTGGGATGACAGGTGTGTGACACCCAGGTATCTTCATGATAAACAGTCTTTAACAGCAGAGGTCATGTGACTTGACAATTCCACCCCCTGGAGAATTGTCTGGGGAAAATCTGAGCACACCAAAGACTTGTAAGCCACTGTGCACAGCAGCTAGGCTCACGACAACAAGGTCTGAGACAAGGACCGGTGCAATGGTCAGAGGGCAAAGGGGAACTGAGTCCAGTCTTTGGAACCCACATAAAGGTGGAAAGAAAGAACATGCTTTGTGAAGCTCTCAACCATGTCGACACTAAAGTTGTGCTTGTGTTACTGCTCACAATTTATACTTCAAAGAACAAGCTGGTGCTGATTATGGCTCACACCTGTAATCCCAGCCCTCAGGACTAGGCAGGAAGATTGGTGCAAGGTAAGAGGCCAGCATGGGTTCCACAGCAAGACCCAGTCTTAAAGAAGACAAAAGACTGGAGTGGAGAAATGGCTCGGTGTGAAGCCCTNTCGGCTCTTGCAGAGGACCTGGGTTTTGCCCCTAACACCCACCNCTTGTGATTCTTCCATCTCCAAAAGACCTGACCCCCTCTTCTTGGCCTCTGAGGGCACACACATAAAACAAAAACACACTGACAAGTAAGGGAAAGGCTCCAAGGCTCAGAGTCTCAGCAANCTGACACAGTCAGTCTGGTTCAGTCTGATTTCAAAGCCCCGGGCATGAGACNCCGAGCACTCTCTGTAATGACGGACCCATGAGAGGTGACACATTAGATGGCACATGGCCTTCATCCCCACAGCTTTTCCAAAAGGAGAGTCCAGTGCCAAGGCCAGGCCTGGGNCAGCACAAGACTTACCAGGACCCAGTCCTGCAGCTGTCATCTGTGTGGCCATGAGCCGAGCCAGGTGCTTGATCTGGGCTTCGGTGCCTGCTGACTCCACAGGAGTGTAGATGGCTTGGAAGGAGGCAGGCATGGTCTCAGGCAGGTACACCATGCTGATGAGGACCTGCAGGATACCCAGGGAGGGGAATCCTGAGCCAGCTCAGCCTAGGGCAGCATGGGAGACGCGGCAGGACTGAGGTCGGGCTGGGCCTGCTCTCCTTGTTTCAGCTTTCTAGGGAACCGTGACCACCAGGCTGTCCACTCTGGAGAGCCCCCCACCCCAAGAACAGAGTGAGTAGATGGGGAGTGGGGTACTGAGGACGAATGGCCTCTGGAAGGAGGAAGGGTGAGAGAAGAGGTCCATCCAGGGGGAGAAGGGACCCTCTGGCTGATGCTACCAGGAGGTAGGCAGAGAAAACACTGGGATCCGGATTCCCGTCCCTCCTCACCAGATTGGCCACATTGTCAGGCGTCAGCAGAGGCTGCAAGAACTCAGCGGTGATGTCCGTGTCNGACTGGCCTGAGATCTGTGCTGAGGCCTTCGAAGTCCCTGATGGTCCAGGCTCCAAGTCCTTGTCCTCCTCATCTTCTCCCAGGTTGGGCTCTGAGAGAAGGGAACAAGAGGCTGGCTCNCTAGACTGTAGCAGGACCCGTGCTCAGGGAGCCAGCTGGTTCTGCTCTACGAAGTCACTGCAAGGAGCAGCCACACAGCAGGCAAGNACCTAAACTGCAGTTTCCCGGCCATGAAAGTACCATAGGGTCCTGGGCATCCACCTCTTCCTGGGTCTTGGGACTGACTCATTTGGGACANGGCAAAAAAGCCAAAAACCTCTAGTTGACCACATTAAGCTCCAAGATGATGAATNTATCATTAATATAGTCCATATGGAGGATNGAATGCAGGNCCCTGTACTTGCTAGGCAGGTGTCCCCAGTGAGAGNCAATATTGCTGTTATTACTGTCCCCATCACTGACATCATTCTCCTTCACCTTTTAAAAGTTATTTGTTTAGTTTATGTGTGTGGGTATTTGCCTGCATGTATGTATATCTGTGTACCATCTGTGTGTATGTGGAGGTCAGAAGAGGGTGATGGATCCCCTAGAACTAGACTAACAGATTGTTATGGGCTGCCGTGTCAGTAATGGGAATTGAACCTGGGTCCTCCGAAAGAGTAGAGAGCACTCTTTTTTTTTTGTTTTTTTGTTTTTTTCAAGACAGGGTTTCTCTGTGTAGCTTTG
>LZPO01097126.1:409164-419621 GCA_001675575.1 Neotoma lepida
TGACTCTGTCAGAGAGAAACACACTGAGAACAGCAAGAGACAGGAGCCTCACAGAAGGAGAAGCCAGCCTTGACAGCTGTCCCGGGAGACGGGGCCTTGAACTATACCCGAGTGGTGGGGAAGCCAGTGCTCACTGTTGTATGGGGATATATTGTGTACCCTATATAGGGATATATTGTGTACCCTAATAAAGCTTGCCTGAGGATCAGAGGACAGAGCCAGCCACTAGATTAGACATAGAGGTCAGGTTTTAGTGGCACACATCCTTAATCCTAGCACTCGGGAGGCAGAGATTCATCTGGATCTCTGTGAGTCAAAGCCACCGTGAACTATATGAGATTAAATCAGTCTAGGAGAGAAACAGAGCCAGACAGTGGTGGCACATGCCTTTAATCCCAGTGTTTGGGAAGCACACACGCCATTAATCCCAGCACTAGGAACAGACGTGATGGCTGGGCGGAGAAAGGTATATAAGGCGTGAGGAGACAGGAACTGAATCGTTTTCAGCCTGAGGCATCCTAGAGGTAAGACAGTGGCTGGTTCCTTTGTCTCTCTNATCTTTCAGCATTTACCCTAATATCCGGCTCTCAGTTTTTTATTTATAAGACCCTTTAAGATTCGTGCAACAACACACATACTATAATGATAAAAAATTGAAAGGAAGTCTCTGGGATGGAATGAAGTGGGGTACATTATAAGTGGCATCTCTTGTAAATAAAAAAAATTATCTGTGTGTGTGTGTGTGTGTGTGTGTGTGTGTGTGTGTGTGTGAGCATAAATGCCACAGCTCATGTGTGGATGCCAGAGGACAGTTTGTTAGTTCTGTGGGTCCCAAAGATTGAACTCAGGTCCTCAGGATAGGTGACAGGCACCTGTGGTGATTATACTGTGTCCCTCAAAATATTGTGTACCCTAATAAAATTTGTCTGGGGTCAGAGAACAGAACAGCCACTAGATAGACAGAGGCCAGAAAATGGTGGCACAGAAGCCTTTAATCCTAGTGTTCCAGAGGCAGAGACCCATCCAGATCTCTGCAAGTTCAAGGCCACACTGGAAACAGAACCAAGGGTGGTGGTACACACCTTTAATCCCAGGACTTGAGATCTAAGTCTTGCTTGGGAGAGACACATGCCTTTAATCCCAGGAAGTAATGGCAAGAAGCAGAAAGGTATATAAGGCGTGAGAACCAGAAACTAAGGCCTCTTAAGCTTTCAGGTTTTGAGCAGCAGTCCAGCTGAGATTCATTCGGGTGAGGACTGAGAAGTCTGCAGTCTGAGGAAGTAAGATGAGCAGAGGAGTTGGCAAGGTGAGGTTGGCTGTGGCCTGTTCTGTCTCTGACCTTTCAGAATTTACCCCAATAGCTGGCACTGGTGTTTTCAATTAAGAAGACCGTGAAGATATGTAGTGGGTGGCTATTTGGGCTTCAGCTAAATGGCCAGCACCTCCCTTTCAAGGGCGTGGCCAAAAACCTGAGCCCCTTGAAAAATCGAGGCAGCTACGTGACCACCCTCTTGTCTCGTCTCGCCTGCTTGCTTGACTGGGAGCGTTTCGGGATCACCTCTCTCGCCGTCTAGCTCTTTGCTGCTGCGACCTTAGAAGGCAGAGAGTTCATCACTGGATCGCTTTCGTGTCCGTCCTTGTTTCGCCCTGGTTTGTAAGTTGCTTGTAAATAAAGCTATTTTGATAAAATTACAATAATTGAGCTAGCCGTATATTTACAACCTACAAAGATTCACACTACAGNCACCTCTACCTGACGAGCCATCTAACAAGTCCTCATACTCGGCATGTATGCTTAGAAGTACCTTAACTTACAAAGGCTAGACGCTTATGTGATTGTTCCCATATGGACAGTGTGTGAGAATGATCCTAGGTGGTCAAGCTGCAGGGCCGTGCATGATATGGGAATCTGCAGACCCCTGTGGATAACTTGGAATGCGTGTGTGGGAAAGTGGAAGGTCTGACATGACAAGAATGCATTTTGCGCTTGTAGTAGATGGATATGTATCTCTTTCTTCGTAAAAAAAAAAAAAGAGAGACTTATTCTATTCACATTTATGCGTATGTATGCANATCTGTGTGCACANGTGTGCATTGGATCACTCAGAATTTGGGTTATGGGCAGTTGCAAGCTGCCCAAAATGGGTGCCAGGACTCAACTCAGCTCTTNTGCAAGAACATCTCTCCAACATTCTATTTCTTTTAAAGATCTATTTTTTTATGTAACGTATATGAATGTTTTTCTTTTTTTTAAGATTTATTTATTATGCATACAGAAGAGGGCGCCAGATCTCATTACAGATGGTTGTGAGCCACCATGTGGTTTCTGGGAATTGAACTCAGGACCTCTGGAAGAACAGTCAGTGTGCTTAACCTCTGAGCCACCTCTCCAGCCCGAATGTTTTTCTTGCATGTATGTATGTGCACCAAGTGTATGCCCAGTATCAGAGGAGATCAGAAAATGGCATCAGATCCCCCAGAAGTAGAGTTACAGAGGTTGCCTGATATGGGTGCTGGGAGCCAAACCTGGTCCTCTGCAAGAGCAGCAAGTGCTCCTAACCACTGAGCCATCCCTCTAGGCCCTCTCTTGTTTTTCTTTCTCTGTTTGAGACTGGAGTCTTAGCCTCATCTGGCCTTGAACTCTTGGAGCTGAGGATGACCTTGAACTCCTGATCATCTTGCTTCTACCTCCAATGTTCTGGGGTTACAGAGGTGGTCCACCATGCCTCTTGAAGAGAGACCTTTTTCCCCTGTGTTTCTCTCACTATTTGGGGGTCCCCTAAGGGACCCTAATAAAAACTGTATGTAAACACATAGAAGTTTGGGTGAACATCATGATCATAGTGAGGCTCTCTTGTTGAGTCTCTGCCTCTTAGGTAATGCCTTAAGTCATGCCTGGTAATAATAATTAGCACCTGGTTTGGGACAGGTTTGCTTCTGAATACTTCACAAGCAGATACCTCAGGTCTCACAATCTGTGGTGGTTTGAAAGAAAATGGCTCCCCAAAGGGAGTGGCACTGTTAGGAGGTGTGGCTTTGTTGGACTAGATGTGGCCTTGTTTGGAGGAAGTGTGCCACTGTAGGGGCTGGGCTTTGAGGTCTCCTATGCTTAAGCTACTCCCAGTGTGGACAGTTTACTTCTTGTTGTCTGCAGGTCAAGATGTAGGACTCTCAGCTCCTTCTCCAGCACCATGGCTGCCTGCACACCACCATGTCATCCGTCATGATGGTGATGGACTGAACCTCTGAAACTGTAAGCGACCCCCCCATGAAATGTTTCCCTTTTTAAGAGTTGCTGTGGTCATGGTGTCTCTTCACAGGAATAGAAACCCTAACTAAGACACAAACCATGGAAAGTCAGAACCAGAGGGAATAGTGTCTTCATGATCACACAGGAAGCCTGTGACAGAGGCAAGGTCTCTGATCTTAGGTAGTAGGCCAGGCTTTGCGTCAAGTGAAGCCTTTCTTGGGAGCCAAGTCCTGTGTCCTCCCAGCTGCTATAATCTCTGCTCAGGTTTTGATCCTGGCTGCCCAGGAAGGTGGGTACAGTAAAGGTGATCACTGTGGGATCAGGTGAGACCCCATGTCTTGGGGTGGCACTTGGGTGGATCCCCTTAGCCAGCAGACAGGAGTCAGAAAATGGGGTGTGGTCACTCACACCTGTAATTCTTGTATTTGAGAGGTGGAAGCAGGAGGATCAGGGGTTCCAGGTTAGCCTCAGCTGTATAATGAGTTCGAGGCCAGCCCAGGATACTTGAGACTCTGTGACCAAACAAAAACCAAAGACCGAATCAGGAGAGGGACAGGCAGTCTGGGTGAATGTCTCCCGGAGCTTATGGCATGTTCATAATGGGTTACACTGTGTCTACTCCATGGGTGTGTGAGCATTTGAGAACCCGGTGTCAGATAAAGGTTTTGGGTGGAGTTTGCATGACTTCAGCCCCCAGCTCCTGTCTCACAAGCTGTGTGGCATTGCAGACATTGCTTAACATCTCTGTCCCTTCTTTTCTTTGTCTACAAGATGGACAGGTGCAGGGCCCAGATCCTAGGGTGTTGTGAGGGTTGAAGGACACAGTGTACGCTCTATAAAGCTCCCCATGGGGGCTGGGGAGAGGCTCAGTGCTTACCCTGCCTGTGTGATGACCTGAGTTAAGCCCCTCAGCACCCACGTAAATTCTAGGTGGTCGTGACAGCCCATTTGTAATTCCAGTGTTTGGAAGGTGGAGATGGGGCGCAAGGGGACAGCTAGCTAGCTAGTCATATCTGTGAGCTCCACCGAGAGATCCTAACTCAAAGAATGAGGCGGCTGTTCCAAAGTCTTCAGTACTGTTTATACCTTTTGTACTTTGTGTTAGTCCCAAGATTAAGCCATCTGTGACCTCTGCTGCATCTCCTGGGCTCCTTAACCATGATCTCAACCCAGTCCTTCAATCCCAGAGGTAAACAGCATTGGCATCCTTATTTCTGTCCCTGGGTCCTTTAGCTGTGCCTACCAATGGCCTCAGTCCCCTCCAATTCCGGGCACAANGATATTAAGCCACGCCTCCCAGTCAATTCCAGGTCTTGGTCTGCAGAAATTTGTTCACAAGTCACCACCCCTCCTCCTACTGTGCTTCCTATCAAAGTACAGTCAGCACAGCTGCTCACACCTCAGCGTAGTCCCTCAATACTGCATTTTGCTGTTCAGTGCTGGGAATGGAGCCCATGGCTTTGGACATGGCTAGGCAGGGGCTCTACCACTGAGCCACACCCCCAGCCCCTCACTGGGGGATTCTAGGCTGGGGTTCCACCACTGAGCCACACCCCCAGCTCTGATTTTTAATTCTGAGACAAGGTTCCAGATAGTTGACCAGTCTGGACTTGAATTCCCTCTAGAGCCTATACAAGACTGGACTTGAGTTTCCCTGAGTAGCTGGGATGAGAGGCTGTGCCTCTAGACCCAGATCCCCTAAGTTTTAAGCAGTCACTAAATTTTGGAGGAGTATAGGTCTTGGGGACTTGGGGACTTGGCTCATAAAGGTCTTGGGGTGATAAGTTACACGTTGCACCAGNGCCTCCCGAGTCTCTTGCCTGGGAACTGGAGCAGCAAAGCAGAAGCCATGAGGGTACTGTGTGTGACCACTGAAGATCTGGCCCTGTTACCAGTTCCTTTTCCTGTCAGCCCTTCCTTTCTGTATGAACTGTCATTCTTTTCAAAGCAATTAAAAATGTTTTATTTTATTATTTTGTGTACATGGGAGTTTTGCCTGTATGTATGTCTGTGCACCACACGTGTGCCTGTGGAGTCCAGAAGAGGGNATCTATCAGATCCCCTAAATTGGAGTTACGGATGGTTGTGAGCCACCATGTGGGTGCTGGGAATCAAACTTCGTTTCTCTGGAAGAGCAGTGTGCTTAATGGTTGAGCCATCCTCTCCAGCCCTGNACTGTCTTAAATTAAACGACCCCCCCAAAAAAAATGTTTACTGTGTGTATGTGCATGTGCGCACACATGTGCATGTGCACCATGGTGCATGTGTGGAGGTCAGTGAACACCTTCTGGGAGTTGGGCCTTACCTCCTGGGTTCCAGGATTCAAACTCTGGCCGTCATGGTTGGTGGCAATTGCCTTTACCCACCGAGCCACCTTGGTAGGCCTTGTGACCTCTCTTTTGACAGCATCTCTGGGGATTCACATCCTGGGGGCAGAGTGCTTCTAGGGTGATGTGGGGATCCCCCTGTTCCTGGGTTTCTCGTGTACTGCTTTGCTCTCAATGTATACCCAGCGCTTGGGTCTCTAGCGAGTGACTGAAGGCTTGAGTTTCCTGAGGTTTGTAGAGTAGGCTGTAAGGTTTGGGGAAGTCCTTGGCCTTGTCTTTAGGATACAAATACTAAAAGTAAATTAAGTGATGAAGAGAGCAAGCCAGCTCTTGTGAGGCATACCTATAATCCTAGCACGCAGGGGCTGAGGCAAGAGGATTATGAATCTCAGACCAGTGTGTGAGTTGGACTACAGCGTGAGATTTGTTGTGGCCCACACCTTAAATCCCAGCATTCAGGAGGCAGAGGCAGGCTGATCTGCGTGAGTTCAGGGCCATCCAGGTGTACATAATGAGTCAGGTTAGCCAGGACTTTAAAGTGACATCCTTTAAAAGAAAGAAGAAAGAAAAGAAAAAAAAAAAAGGGCTGGAGAGATGGCTCAGCGGTTAAGAGCACTGGCTGTTCTTCCAGAGGACCCAGGTTCAATTCCCAGCAACCACATGGTGGCTCACAACCATCTGTAATGAGATCTGGTACCGTCTTCTGCCATGCAGACAGAACACTGTATACTTGTTAAAGAAATAAATCTAAAAAAATGTCTCAGAAAAGAAAAAAAGAGATGTCTCAACTGTTAAGAGGTTTGATTCCCAGCATCCACATGGTGGTTTCAACCATCTGTAATTCCAATTCCAGGAGGCCCAATGACCTCTTCTGACCTCTTCTGACCTGGCACATGGAGCATAGACATACATGAAGGCAGAACACTCATACACATAAACTGAAAATAAATAAATTAAAAAAAGAATAGAAAGAAAACAATAAGAGTCAGGCAGTGGTGGTGCACACCTTTAATGCCAGCACTTGGGAGGCAGAGGCAGGTGGATTTCTACGAGTTTGAGGCCAGCCTGGTCTACAAATCGGGTCCTAGGCCAGCTGGGGCTACACAGTGAGGCGCTTTCTACAAAACAAAAGAAGTTTTATTTTAAAAGCCAAGCAAGGGGCTGAAGAGATGGCTTAATGGTTAAGAACACCGACTGCTCTTCCAGAGGACCCAGGTTCAACTCCCGGCACTCACATGGCAGCTCACAACTGTCTATAATTCCAATTCCGGGGGACCGGACACCCATGGCACATAAAATAAAAATAAAAAATAAATAAATAAGTAAATAAATAAATAAATAAATAAAAAATAAAAGCCAAGCAAGCATGCTGGTTCTCTCTTGTAATCCCAGCTCTAGGAGGCTGAGGCAGGAAGAGGTGCTGTGAGTCAGAGGCCAGTTTGGGTTACAGAGCCCTGACCAGAGATTCACCTTGACCTTGATTCTAGCTCTACTCTTAGTTATGTTTTCCCCCACCAAAATTTAGCCCTGACCTTGGCCGTAATCCCAGCCACCAAGTTGATTCTAAGTCTAGCTGTAAACAGGTCTTGACCTTATTGCCCATCTTCGCACCCCCCCAAAAAAATGTAATATTATTAGTGTGTGCCTTGTGTGTGTGTGTGTGTGTATGTGTGTGTCACAGTGTACATGCNGAGGTCAGAGGACAGCTCTGTGGAGTCTGTTCTCACCTTCTACCCTTACAGGGATGGGTTCTGAGGATCCATCTCCATTTGGGGGAAAGCATCTTTACCCCCAGCCTTCTTTATGGCCTTCTGTGTCCCATGTTTATTTACTTACACTCCTTAGCTTAGTCCCTCCTCCCTCCTCCTTCCCCCTCCCTCTCCTTTCTCTCTCTCTTGTTCCTTCAGCTTTCAGCACCTCCTTTCTTCCTTCAAAACAAAACTAGCTGTGGCTTGAGCCTTCTGCCTATAATCCCAGGACCCCGCAGGCTTGAAACTGGTGTGTGTGTGTGGGAGAGATGTCACCTCCCTTCCCTTCCTCCCTCCCTCTCTCCTTTCTCCTTTTATTTTCCTTTTTTTGGTTTTTCTTTTGCATTTGTGTATGCGTATATATGTATACACACACGTGTGAGCATATGTGTGTGCAAGTGTTTAAGCACACCTGTGGTGATTAGAGATTGTCAAGTGTCTTCCTGGATAGCTAAGGAACCCGGAGCTCACCAATCTGGATGCTCTGGCTAGCCACTTTACCCCAGGAGTCCTGGCTCAGCCTCTCAAGGGGAGGATCACAGGCAGGCTTCCATTCCTGTCTGGATTTCACATGGGTGCTGGGGATCCGGACTGAAGTCTTCACATTTGGTGTTGTGGAGGCCACAAGAAGGTGTCAGATTCCCTGCATCTGGAGTTACAGATGGTTGTGAGCCACCATGTAGATGCTGGGCCTCGAACCCAGCTTCTTTGCAAGAGCAGCAACTGCTCGTAACCATTGAGCTATCACTCCAGTGATATCACTACACTTGGTCTGTAAGCCTTGTATCTACTGAGCCATTACCTCAACCACACCTCCCTGTTTTTTGAGACAGGGTCTTACCTTGTAGCCCAGGCTGGACTTGATCAAACTCACCAGGTAGCCTAGGTTGGTCTTGAGTTCAAGGAAGTCCTCCTGCTTCAGACTCCCAAGTGTTAGAATTACAGGTGTGAGATACCACACCCTGCCATTTTGTTGTGTTGTATCCAGGAGGTGCTTACTAAATGTTTTCAAATGCCTGCATGCTTTTTCAGAAGGATGAATCTGTGTTTCCCTGCAGGTTTAAGCTTAGGGGGTAAAGAGGACAGTGTTGAGATGGTCACAGCCTTTGTAGGACAGACTTATTGGTCACTTATAGTTAGTTGACTGAGGGCCTGGCTCAGACACAAAGCTGTTCTCTCCTTTGGCCACTCTAGTCCAGGCTAGGAACNCACTGGATTCCTAGGATCTCATTTAGGGACCCAGTCTTGAGCTTCCCCCATGCAGAAGGAGTTCAACTGGGAAACCAAAGGTTGGTCTTCAACCCGGAGCACCCCCTCACCGATTCTCTCCCACCTTCCCATCACCTTCTCCTTTAGGGCTCTGAGGTTGAGGTTCACCTACGATCAGATGAAGGTGAAGAGGGAGACTCCCTCAGTAATGGAGCTGGAGCCAGGGCCTGGTGTAATGGCTGATGCCTGTTATCTCAGCCATTATAGAGGCTGGAAGACCCCTGCAGCTTCCAGGCCAGCCTGGTCTACATAGAGAGCTCTAGGCCAGCCAGGGAGTGAGCAAGAGAACTGAGATACAGTCTCATAAAGAGGGTGGTGGTGCTGGAGAGACGGCTCAATAGTTGAGAGCACTTACTGTTCTTCTAGACTTCAGTTCACCAGGCACCTGCACTCATATGCACATACTCATACATAGACACCTAATTATGATTAATAAAAAAATAAATCTTAAGTTTTTATAACTGTGAAAACTAGAAACAAAAACCAGCTTGGAGAAGGGGCTCAGGTCTGCAATTCCAATGATGCAGGCTGAAGNTGGCGGATGGCTTGAGGCTAGCCTGGGATATAGAGTGAGACCTGTCTTAAAAACCCAAAAACCAAAAGGAGAGGACATGAGGGTGGAAGGGAGCCTGCTGCGGGGTGTTGTGGGAGAGGAAAGAGCGAGGTGGCTGGGTGGGTAAGACCAAGATTCATTGTATACAAGTGTGTAATTGCCAAAGAATAAATAAAATATATTCTGGAAAAAAAAACTCAAAACAGAGATTCAGAGAAAGATTGAAAATGAGAAACAGGTGTAAATAGGAAANCATGCAATAATGTGGAGAAACTGGGCTCCCAGTTTCCTCCAGGGACTGTGGCTTCCACTGGCCTGTGGCTGCGGAGGCAGAAGGCTAAAACTACATTTCCCAGGAAGCTGTGCGATCGGAGTTTGGGCCCACCAATCAGACGCCTTAGCGGGAAGCTTGAATTTCTAACCAGCGTGAATAGGGACAGAGAAGCAGCTCGGAGGTCGGCTCTAGCCAGTGTGGACCCTTGTCACACTGTCAGCCAGCGCTTCCTGTCACCTAGGGAAGAGTAGAAGCTCACCTGGGAGGTTCTTTTGTCTGTCATTTTCGCCGCCCCGCCCTCTCCTCCCCTCCCTCTCCAGGGTCTTACAGTGATGCTTGGGCTGTCCATCCCCCGGCTCAGCATCCCGAGTGCTGAGATAGCTTGTATCCTTGCCTCCCTGAATGGCTTGGCTCTCGTGTGTGATATGCCATGACTTTTGACTTTTACACAGTTACCTGGGCAGCCCTCCTTCTAGAGTATTCTCNCCGGAACTTTCCTTCATCACNTGCCTNGGCGNCCTTGCTCCTACCAACTAATAACTCACCGTGGCCCTGATTTCATCTTTCCTTCCCAGCTCCTGGGCCAGAGGAGGTCAGGGGAGTGTCCCAAAGTCAGAACAGGAACTTAACTCCACAGTCCCTCCTCCTTCCTCCAAAGTGGGCCCTGCCTGGAAATACTTCGTGACACAGGTGCCTGTGACTCACAGTATGAGTCTTTTGAGGACCTACTGTGTGCTGTGTATCAGAATTGACTTCATGGTTACTATGTTTAGTGCTCCTCCCAGCCACCAAGTCTTTTGTAGACCAGGTTGGCCTTGAACTTGCTCCTTAGCTGCAGCTGCCCTTTAATTGAAAATCCTCTTGGATTCACCTGGCAAATGCTGAGATTACAGGTGTTTCATTCCTGCTTATATCTGGGCTTTTTTTTTTTTTTCTTTTCTTTTTTAAATCCTAATAAAAGTATCTTTGAACTTTAAAATAGGGTGGCTGTACTCATTTCCCTGGACTTGGAGACTGAGTACAGCTGTGTAATGGT
>LZPO01097127.1:4219-17575 GCA_001675575.1 Neotoma lepida
GACAAAAAAAAATGACAGTTTTATCACTTCAAGTTCAGGTGCCTATTTTTTGTACCTGAAAGAATTTTTTAAATGATGCATGGCACTCCTTGATTCCCTCACCTTTGTAATGGCCCCGTGATCCCTGCTCTGCAGAGATGGTTGCTACACGTAAATGAGNCAGTTGATGGCAAAGAAGAAACCAGCAGCCATGCAGATGCTCCCCNGTTCTGTTGGATTGCAATGGTCTGCTACACTACCATGATTTCCTGATTAGGTACTTTGCCATTTGATTTATCCTGGGGAAAAGTGTGGATAAACAGAAGTGAGGATTTATTGTTTATATGGTAGAATCTTCCATATTTGACTTCTCAAATCTTTTTTGTTGTTGTTGTTAATGCCTGGCTGAATTTATCACAAACANCTCTAAGCCACATTTAAATATTCTTCAGGAGTTGTTGGAGCTCAAGCTCCTACTCAAATTCTCAGGTNTCTTCCCTAAAGGGAGTGGCAATCTGCATTTCTAAATTGTCATAACCTATTCCTTAAACCGTACAGTGTGGTTGTCTGAAGTGCAGCATGTGAACCGAGTGGCAAGCTGACCAACTAGTGTTTTGTTTTAAGGGTGAATGGGAAATCAGCTTACTCTCTGCACTTGGCTTTAGGCAGATTATTTCATTAGATTGCAGGGTAATGTTATTAGCAGGAAGAAAATTCCTTTTGGCTTCCGAACACTCTTAATCCAACTCGGGGACTCTAATCCATTCCTAAGGTAGTTTCCATTGCTCTCAGTAAACTAAAAACATAGACTTCNACTCGTAAAGCTGTAAAATATTTGCAGTTATTTTCAAGTAACAATACCAGAAAGCCTGCATCATGCTGAGTTAATTCCCATTTTATTTCATTTGGTTCCATTTTATTTTTCCCCAGAAACTCAAGACTGAGATAAACTTGAGCTCCCAGCTATGGGAGACAGTAGACCACATGCTCTCCTGTGGAAAACTGAAGGTGGTCTTCCAAGCAGAGGAGGAGCAAGGCCTCCAAGGACCCAGGGAAACATTAGGAAGCACAGCCTAAGTACCAGCCCCCTCTCTGGGGACCAACTTCAACTATTTCCAAGGGAACCAGAGTCCAGTGTCACTGGACAAGTTCCATGTCCTTGAATTGAGTTATTGTCCTCTGTAACCTGGAAGCCAATTATTGGTCAAATTGTGTATTCCCAGAGCTGAAGCCATTCTGGTAATTCCCCAAGGGCGGGGTGGGGGTGGGGGGTGTCAAAACAGAACCTTTTGAAAAATGCAAATGTCCTCTGTGGAATTTCTGGGGAGCCCTGGTATTTAGGGTCAGGATATCAGCATGACCTTTGACCGGGCTGCTATCGTTTTCTTCTGGCTTCCTGTTCCTGGAAGCCTGCTCTCTCTGGATTGTTTTGATTAAGCCCAGTTTAGGGAACTAGATTCCCTTGAAGCATCCTCCACCATATTTGATGATAAATCTCATTCAATTTCCCGTGTAAGGTGGCAAGCTTTATTGCTTAACAAACATTACATCTACTCCGCCGTAATTTATATCTGAATGGGTTTATTATAGGCGTTGTGTTTCATTCATTGTGCAGCTAATTCCACAGCATGCTGCCTGAGTTCTGGATGGCCGTTGGGCCATTATCAGCTTCCAAGACAATTGAATCTTTCCCTTGCAGTTTCAAGAAAATGGTTTATGAATATGTAACACAAACTGTGTTAACAAGGCAAATATACTTCATTTCTTTTATGGCTATGCCCAGGCCGTGGCATAGCAGTGCCTCTCACTAAAAGTAAGCTGTGCCTTAATGTAGAAACAAGCTCCCTTCAACGGCGCTCTCCGGTCTGCATTGTCTTCNCCAGAGCCATGTGCTCTTGTGCGGCTCTCTGTGAAATGAGCCCCAGTCGACCTCCTATGGATTCAATTATCTTCTCTACACGGATGGCACGCTCTTCCCCTGACTTCCCCCAAGCCCGCTCTCCTGGTGTGGTCCTACATGGCATTCCGATTACAAAACNGCTCCATTTGGGCGCCCTGCCGTCATGGCGGGAACAGAATTGTTCATTTTCTATGTGACTCATTCTCTCTCTACAGTTCCTTGTGACCTTCATTCCACAGAGGGGCTCTTAAGAAAGGGCGCCCAAGTCCACACAGTGGCTTCCTATGTTGACTTCATATCTGCCCACTTATGTCCTTGTCCACTGCACCATGGTGGTTGAATAGCCACCAAATCCCCCCACCTGGAATTTTAGCATGCTTCATCCAGATGCTCACTCACATCTCTTCCCTGTATCCATGTTGAACCCTTCAGGAAGGTACCTTTCCTAGGACAACTCTGTGCCCTCCAACTCACATGGTGCCAGGAGCAGTCTCTATATGTGTTATGTTATGTAAGAGCATGAGNCCACGAGGCTTCTGAGCTTGGCCTGTGGCTAGTGTGTCTGGACACCTGTATTTCTGAAATCATGGACCTTTTAGTCATTGTGATGTATACAGCTTCACATGACTCAACAATCTGACTTAGCTCACCACACTTTAGCACAAAGCAAAATAATCCTATCTTCTCCCAGCAAAAGAGCCAGATTCCTAGCAGAGTGTAGGAAGGTTCTGCCTGACGCTGTGGGTATTTTCCAAGCTGGGTTTAAATTGTTTTTCCCTCCTCAGTCTGTGTACTAGGCCTGCTGGATTTCTTCACTTTCCAAACCAGGCCAGGTTCTTTCTCCGTTTGGGCTTTCACATAGAGAATATGCATCACGTGGAATTTTCTTTCCACCGTACCTGCCCCAAAGTGCCAATATCCTCCTTCNAGGACACTTAAGGTAGCTTCTGGGAGCTCTGATGGACCTCTCCACATCACTCTGAGCCCTGCCTCTAGAGCCATGCTTTAACTGTCACATAGTAGATTTTCAGATCTCCTGGTTGGAGGTTTTCCCACTCTGTAACTTCCAAGCACTGCTTTTAAAATTAAAAAAGAAAAAAAAATGTTGCAGCAGTTTCTCTTGTAGCTCTGGAAGTCAGAAATACCTGTGTCTATAGGGTTGATTCCTCCTAGAGGACAAAGGGACATTCTGTTTCTTTTCCCTTACCAGCTTCAGATCAGGGAGCCCCTGCATTTCTTGGCTTGTGGCTCCTTCTCATCTACTGAGCCTCCTTCATTAGAAAAGTCCTGCCGATATTACNGTACCCACAAGGATCTCCCAGGAAGCACTCCCCTATCCCCACATCATCCTCATCTACAGATCTTTGCCTTTGCAAAGTCTCTCTTGCTAAAGAAGATGACATCGCTCAGATAGCTGAGGATTGGGATGTGGTCAACTTTGGGGGGCATGTCGTTATTTGGTCAACCCCATTTTCCAACTAACCTATGAATTCTCTCACAGCCAGAGCTTCCCATCATCACTGTCACTGCCAAATATAATACCAGGCACACAATGTGGGGTGTGTGTGCGTGTGTGTAGAAACAAAGCACAGCTCCCNGAGCACTTACATAACCTGCCTCTACCTTTCCAACAGTGTCTATTGCCCTCCTACAGGTAGCACCAATCATTCCTCCCTCTTCATTAGAAATTACCCATNGGTGGATCTTCCTGCCCCATCACAAAGGCTCCTTCACCATCCTTCCTACCCCCAGTGATCTACAGCTTCTCGTGCTGAGCTGATAACCTCTTTGAGAGAGAAGAGAGCTGCGGACAGGATGGACATCCACGTGGACCAGCACAACCACTTGGACAGAACCCTTGTCAGTCTCTGAATTGACTCAGAGCAGCGGCACTGTCACACAGCCGTGGGGGACTGAGACTGGCAGAGTGAGTTTCAAAGTGGTCACAGCCACAGTTGCCAATCTGTAGTCTGAGCTCCTATGTGCGCGCGCATACACACACACACACACACACACACACACACACACACACACACAAGGGTATTTCTGTAAAATCTATTTTTAAAGATTAGAACAGAAATCTCATGCCAGCAGCTGTTGCCTCAATCACTGAATTTTAAAGTATATGTTTTTCCCCATAAATTGTGCATAATTCCAGAGTATTTTTGGAGCCATATTGGCATTAAATGCACCTGACTGAGTGTCCAAATATCTCCAGCCCCTTTATATCAGAAGATGATCCTGAGCTCAGAGTGTGCGAGTTCCTCCCAGGCTGACAACATGCCCGAGGCTGGACTCCCTCCCAGTCCTGTACTTTTGCAGATGTCATGTTCTTGAAGAAAAAAAATAAATCACTCCTTAAAATTGTGTTCTTTGGGCTGGAGACAAGGCTCAGGGGTAAAGCATATGCTTTGCAAGACTGACAACCTGAGTTTGATCCCTAGAACCCAGGGTAGGAGAAGAGAACTGACTCCACAAAGTTGCCTTCTGACCTTCATAGGCACCAGACTGTTTGTGCCTTCACTTGCACTCACACACACATGCACATACACACAGGCACAACAATGGCAACAATAATAAATGACTAAGTGCTTTTTAGAACTACGTTCCTCTCAGTAAATTTGGACTTAAAGTCTAACCAATCTCCATTGCAGCCTGGACCTGCTGGCTTTATATTTGGCAATGGCTATGAACTTCTCAGGTCACCTTCTCTTTGTGTGTGAAAGAGAGCAGGTGAGGGAGAGAATATTTGCTTTCTCCCTCNCTTGTTGTAGGATGAAATGGGCCAGGGCTNCTTTACAGTCAAGTTGTTATTGTTGCCATCTTAGTGCTTGAGCATTCTGGCCATCTCTTCTCTTCCTCCTTTCCATGGTGTCCACTTTTCTGAAGGCTTGTTCTGCTCTCTGCAGTTTGTTAAACCACTCACCAACACTCATCAAGGAAGCCACAAGTCAGAGCCTCTGACAGATCCTGGAGGGAGAAGGATAGAGCAGGCACAGCCAGCATCACAGTGCTTAAAGTCCAGAGAAGTCAAAGAAGGGGCTGGAGAGGAGGGTCAGTGCCTGCTGTTTTTTCAGAGGACCCGAGGCAGCTGAGTTACAAGCACCTGGAACTGCAGCTCCAGGAATTTAACACCCTCTTCTGTCCTCTGAGGACACCAAGGAGCACACATGTATACAAGCACACATATACATGAATAAATACTAGAAAAAAAAATTAAAAGTACAGGGAAGTGAACAGATGGAGGGATGTGGGAGAACACAGCAATTCCAGAGGTCACAGCAAGCATCCTAGGAAGAATTCATGTCCAGGCTGATCCCTGGGGAAGGTATGGAAGTGCACAAAGGAAACTGAACAGGTGTTACCAGTAGAGGGATAAGCATTTGAGAAAGGCATCCTACAAAGAGCTAGGAACAGATAGGAGCGTTAGAGGTTAACTGAGCCTGAATCCTGGCTTGAAAAGTGAGACTTGATTGGAGGACACAGAGTATGGCGCAGGCGGCAGTTCAGACAGACAAACATAGAGAAGGGTGGGAAGCTGCTCTCCTGAGTCTGGCCTACTCACATGCCTGGACTCAAGCTTAGCCTTGAGCATTTGGNAGGGAGAGAAACAGACCAACTATGGAGGCTTTATATTGTAGAGCAAAAGCAAAANGCAGGGACTGAGCACAGAGGAGCCTGTGGAGAGGAAAGTGTGGGGCCTCCAAACCACAGAACACAGCAGAGATGGAGATTTCTTGGAGTCACCCCNCTGGGCTGCCCTGGCGCTTTACAGCAGACTGTGGGATACAGCTCAGTGGGCCCTGACATCAGTGCTCACAGAGTCAGGAATGTGGGGTTTTCAATAAAAGTACAGGCAATGGGCCCGGAGGGAGCCCTGGCTCAAATGAGCTTTTATATTTTTATGTGGAACGTAATCACGTTTGGTCATGATGGAGGCGGCCCCGTTACTGCTATTAGAGTGTTTATGGTTCTAAGGGGGATAGGAGACTGTGGTGGTACGTGCTTGCAAGTAAAAGCAACAGGGTGTGCTGATGCTAGAAGCCACCTCAAAATCTCAAGAACACATGGCTTGGGATGATCGCACTGTATCTATAAGCATGATAAGAGGACCAGGTGTCCTTAGGTCCAAAGAGGGTCCCTCTGGAAGGAGGGAGAGATCATAAAGTCATAGGCATCTGTGGTTCTTCCCATGCTCCCTGCATCATCTTCCAAACCCCCACTAAGTAACTTGTAGTCACTGGACCACTCAGGAAGTTCAGTGTCCCCAAAGCACACAGTCAGGGGTATAGTAAATTTTGATGTCTGCTCTGACAGGTGAGTCATTTTTAGAAGAGAATTTATTCTTTCATAATTATGGGGGCCAGAAGTCCCAAGCCAAGATGCTATGAAAGCATTGCCCAATTTCTGGGACTTCCTAGATATCCTTGGTGTTCCTTAGCTTGTGGACACACCCATAAATGTTACCTCTAGCCTCACATGGTCTTTGTCTTCAGTGTCCATGCATCCCATGCTCTTCTAAGGACACCAGCCACTGAGATAGGGCCCCATCTCATGCATAAAGATCTTATGCCAAGACCTTTTACAGTGTCTACAAATACTATCTTTGAAAATGTGAACATATTTTGAGGCCCTGGAAAGACATGGTATAATAGCATCCTCTTGTGAGTGTGGCTGAAACACTGGACAGAAGAGACATAAAGGAGAAAGGATTTATTTGGGCTCATGATTTCCAAGGGCTCAGCCTGTGGTTGCCTGGCTCTAAGCACTTGAGCAGAACATCATGGCAACAGGGATGTGTGGAGGGGGAAATTCTTCACATTATTGTGGACAGGGACAGAGAGTAGAAAGAAATTCTAGAAGTAGAAAGAGTAGCATCTAGCCCCCAATATTTATATTCATTCAACCCGTTCTGTTCCTCCAAGGGACCCTGACAATTACACATATCCACATCAGGAGTAGTACAGTGTGCTAGACTCACAAAATGGAATGCTTTTAGAGAGAATAATAGCCAACCATAGAAATGAGTCTCATAAGCATAATGCCAAGCAAAAGAAGCCAGTAAAACATCACACTTGCATTTATCCAAAGTTCACCAGCAGGCAGAACTTGTAGGGTGAGAATCTGGGTTAGCACTGTAGGGTTAGGATTTGGGTTAGTGACTATCCTGGAAGGGGATGGTGGTGACCAGCAGGTGTATGATTATGAGGATGAGCCTANAGTATTGAGCATTTTCTTTTCCTGGACCCAGGTGTCATGCATAAGCAGTTCACAATGTGCAATACTTTAAGCTGCAAAGCTGTGATCTGTGATCTCCATGGGTGTCATACTTCTGTAAATGCTCTTTACAGATCATACAGCATAGTGCCTGGCTCTTAGAACTTGCAAATCCTTGCAACATACTGAGGATGGCTTTGGTGACATCAGCTTCATGGAGTACCAATTGTATGGGGAAGGGACCATCTAAAGAGAATAGAAGGAGGTTGAGGATGTAGGAGAGGCTTGAGAGGGTAGAGGTCTATTTCATATTCAGAAACTCTCTGACCTTCATAGAGGCCAGCATCCATTCACAGCACTGTCTATTTTCCTCCTAAAAGCTGTGGGATGCCCAGGCTGTCTCCACCATGACTTCCATAGCTCAGCTGATCTCACAATTGCTTCCTTAGCAGCTTGTCCTCTGTAGTCCTCCCCTGCAACCCAGTGCTATCTAGCCATTCTGACATCTGACCATTTCTATATCAGTCTCTACAACCTAAAATAGCTTCCTCCTAAATGGCTCTCCTTTGTGAGTCTGTAGTCTTTATTACCTGGGAATTGTCTCTGATGTTGCTCTTATTCTCACGAATCTTTTGGTTGTTTGTTTTATCTCCTCTTTCAGTTTTATGCTCACCACTGCCCACCACGCTTCCTCCAGCAGGTACCACGAAGTACTCTCCACACACAGGGGAGTACCCCCAATAAATGAAATCAAGGGCACATTAAGTTTCCTAAGAGGTGAACAATATATTTGGCTCCTGAAAAGATCTACCCAATAAGGTTATTTTGCTTATTGTTATTATTCTGGATCATTTTATTGTATTTATTTTTGTTTTTGTTTTTGTTTTTGATACAAGGTCTCATATAACCCAGACTGGCCTCAAACTCACTATGTACCCAAGGCTGACCTTGAACTCCTGATCCTCCTGGCTCCACCACTTGAGTACTGGGATTACAGGAGTGTACAAATGTTCCAGTTGAAGCAAAATGACTCTTAAAATCCTAAACAACTCCAGGAAATGTTTTTGTAGCCCTGGGGATTTGTCCTTGGGCATTATGATGCTAGGCAAGTGCTCTAACACACATACATCTCCGATAACTTTTTTATTCTTTTTTTACTTTGTACTTTTTAGGCAGGGTCTCAAGTAAGTTGGTTAAGCTGGCCTTGAACTTATTGTGTAGGCTGAGCAAGGCCTTAAACTTAGGATCCTCCTGCCTCAGCCTGTTTAGTAGCTGGGATGGCAAGCCTTCTCCCTCAGACCCATCTGTAGAAACATTGTTTTTGGCAACAGACAGATTTCAAACTATGACCCAGAAATCTGAAAAGATATACATAAATCATGGAGTCCAGTTTTCACAACAGGGAGTGGTAGGGTCAGTAACAGCTGAAAGGCCAACACACAACTAGGCAAAATGCAGCAACCACTGGCCATTCTCTCCAAATGCTGCCATCCTGGAATACAAGTGTCTGGTGGCCTGATACCTCTGATATAGTAGAGGCCAAAACCAGTGGTGTGGGGTGTGTGTGTGTGTGTGTGTGTGTGTGTGTGTCTTTGCGTGCACCTGCATGTGTATGTGTTTCAGTGGTTGCATGCATAGCACTAGGATTGCAAGAGCACACTACCATGCCCTGGCTTTTTCACATGAGCTCAGAGGGTCAAACTCAAGTCCCCAAGCAGATGTAGCAATCATTTTACCAACTGAGCCATCTCCCTAGCTCAAAACCTGTGTTTTTTGAGATTTGAAGGACATCAACATTTTAGAACTGGTAACAAATGCTGCATGCACTTCTTCGTAGATTCCAATAAGTGTTTCCCAACTACTCAAAGCTGATGTCACGCTGTCATTTAAAAAAGACAGGGAAGTGGTTTATCACTGGTATTACAGTTAGGAATGGTAAGACCTTGTCTGGAATATTCAGGCCTCATTGTTGTTGGCCCTCCACTCACAAAGAGAAATATCTCCGTGCACACACTCAATTTTATTGAGACAAACCAGCCATCATAAAGTGAAATTCTGCCTTAAGTTAAATGTAGTATTTTCCAGAGTATCCTGTGTGGCTCTCTTTGTTAGCCTTGCATGAGAGCCCACAGCCCGGTTATAAAGCCCATCACAGTAATCTTAAGGAAGAGGAGTGAGGCTGCTTTAACATCTGACATTAATTTATAACCCACCTGGAGCCAGAGTGTCCACACAAGGTGCTAGGCTGGAAAACGCTCCTTTATGGAGACCTGAGCCCTCACCGCTGCCAGCGGCCCCTTTTAATTCTGTCTCAGCAGCTTGGGCCTAACCCTGTTATAGAAAGAGTAACCGTAAATCTGCATGAAGTTTCTGATGATTAGTTTTGCTTGGAATTGGGCCAAAGAGCCAGACTTTTTGCCAATTCCATATGTACATGTAAGTTCTTTCAAGAAAGAATTCAATAATCCTCCCACTAGGCTGGGGATAAGGCATTGGGGGATCGCAAGGAGGAGACAGCCTCCCTGAATTTAGTTCTCTGTTTAAAAGGTGTGTAAAGAGTCCATGACGGTCATTTTAATAAGCAACCTAAGAAAAACACCATTAAACAAACTGTCTCACTTTAACTTGTTGTGGCACTGATGGGCACAGATTATGAAATTGTTAGGCAGATAATGAAACTGAAAGTTAGATTTTAAGTCATTTGCTGAGCCTGTGAAACTTAGAAAGATGTTGAGCTGGGGTTTAACCCTCGCCTGTCTAGTCGCAAGCATGCTGCAGGAAGGAGCAGAAACCAGGAGAGTATCACATNCGACTCCACTGTGTCCAGCNATGCTTTTCCCATCCAGACAGTGACAANGGATTACCCATCTGCCTGACTTTCTTCTCCCTGNCAGCTNTGATGATAGTCAATCTGAGGAGATGGCTCAGTGGATGAAGTGCTTGTGAGCACAGGCATGAATATTGGAGTTTGGATCTTCAGTGTCTGCATAAAGGATGGGCAGACTTTGATAACTCATCTGGTGTAAGACTAGCTGGGGTAAGCTGGCTAGCTGGTATAGTGAAATAAGTGAGTGGTGGCCTCAGCAGGAGACACTGCCCCAGTGAATAAAGTGGGGAGTGACCTGGCCTCTGTCCAGTTGTGTTTGTCAGTACATCACATGTGTGACTGTACACACACACACACACACACACTGATAATGCTCAAGGCAGAGTAGCAGTTAGCTCAGAGAGGAGAAGAAGAATTAGAAATGAAAGAATAGGGGTAAAAGTGCTTCCTGGAGTTTTTGGAAGGAAAGGGGAATCAGAACTCCCAAGTCTGGCTCTAGACAAGATTGTAAAGCAAATGGAATTAATAGCTGTGCCGTCTTGACATGAAGTGTTGCTCTGCGTGGGGCTATAACAACCACAGTCACCTGGAGACGGGAAGGAAGCTGCCTGCTGAAACGCAAGGGTCAAGGCTCTGGGAGTCAGGCCACTGGAGTCTATGTTCTTTCTTGTCTCTCACCAGTTATCTGTCACTGGACATGTTGGCTCAGCTCTTTCCATCTCAACCACCCTGTCCTAAAGTAAGATGCCATCCTTGGCAAGCAATTGAACTCGCATGNCCAGCATCAGCAGGAAGACAGAAGTTTCTAGAANGGAATCCCTGCNTTTTAAATCCACCTCCCCCTGCCTGNTATCCNGACTTGAGATCTCCTCACCTGACGGCCATGCCTAGGTACGGGAATGGGAGTCAGAAGCCATCCTGNTGGCCAGGTGAATGACAGCCTTCCAGGAGGAAGAGAGCTAGCTGTTTTCTGAAACTGCTTGATTAGGGAGTATTGGAGATCCACCTGGCAGCTATGGGACCTCTGGGCAGGACTCACCCAGCAGTTGTACATGTGTGAGTGTGTGAAAAAACATGGAGGTATACATGCCCTGGAGGTGATCCCTCATTGTTGTCCAAAGCACAAAACATCCTGAATGCATTCAGTCATGGGANGTTAAAGAATTGAGCAGCAGATGGGTTTGACTTCAGGACCCACTGACAGGGGAAAGAAAGTAGGGAAGCAGGCATTCCTGCCTGGGGGTTTCAGGCAACTCAATGCTATAACAGNAAGTGATACAGGAGGAGAGGAGATGAAGGGCATCAAGATAATNCTTCTGAAGACCAGACCGGCTCAGCCTCCCAGTGGAAGCACCCCCATCATCCTAAGCAGAGAGAAGCATGTGCCCCTGGCAAGTTCACACTCAGCAGTGACCCATCTTTGAGTGGCCTTCAAAAACTTTTGAGGGCTGTCTTTCACCATTTTACAGTAAAGAGACCAAGTCCCAAAGGGATTAGATGACCTCTGTTCTGGCAACAGATCCAGGTGGGGTTCTGCAATCAGCTCTGCTCTGCCCTCCATTTCCNGAAGNTTGGGCTATATTTAGATATTTTGGTTGTCACAGCTAAGGAAGAAGAGAGCTTTTGCTGTNAGCATCTGATAAGGAGGACTAGAAATTCTGCAGGGCATCCTACAGTGTGCAAGATATCCCTAACCCCAAAGAATGATCTAGTCCAGCATATGCAGGGTGGCTAGGTTGGAAAACCCTGGATCAAAAGTGACATCTGACTTGTGTAAAATTGTATTTACTTCCCAAAACCATCCTGAGCTTGTGATCAGCTGGAAAGTCCCTGAATGTCCTCTCTTCTTAACTGTTTTTGTTCTCCACTCTCTTCAGCTGACTCCTCAGGAGCCCACGTGTGANTCTCCAGTTTACCTGACTAAGGCTCAGCCTCTTGACTTCTAACTTNAAGAGATTAACGGTCACATTTAGAGACTTTAAGACANCATAATTTCAGAGTTGTGTGNTTGAGTTAGGAACCAAGAACATCNGAGAAAAAGCCCTAAAAATGAAAGAAGAAGCACATATGTGTATGTATGTGTATGTATATATGTATGTATGTGTATGTATATTTACATATAATTATAAATATATATATTTTAAGATGTGTTAGGAGTTTAAATGAACTGCAAGATAAAATAAACTAGCTTGAGCACCCAACACAAATGGAAACTGTGGGTTGAAGTTGGTTGGGGTACGCTGCGGTTGTAGGTAAATACACTGAATGCTAATGGTTTTATAATAGTCTTATTAATTCACCCTTCGTAGTTAATGTTTAAGATAAACTCTGTGTCTTTAGAGTAATTTATGCGTTCCACTTTTAGAGAATTCCAGCGGAATGAATATGAATATAATCATTTTACACAAATGTTCTCCAAGGAGGGAGCAGAAAGCATGAACCAAGCAGACTCCCCACCGCTTAATTCATAATGGATCAGCCGATTCATTCCTTATTAATTTAATGGAGTACAAGTAAGCATCGTAACAGCTTGAGTTGAGGAGTGTTTCACAAATGGGGCTTTTTGTCTGTAATCGCTTAATCCTGCAGGCTAGGCCTCATAAATTGAATAAAAGAGGGAACTGGGTTTTAATTAAGTCCAAGAATGAGGCTGAGTCAAAGACACAACCACCCCTGACAAACACAAGGGGGTGAAGTGTGTTTGGTTAATACCCCCTACTNGCAGTATCCTGGCCCAGGGAACCCCTGGCCAGAACCTTTTGATGTCAGGCTGGAAGGGAAATCCTTTCCCCTTCATGAGCTGGCTGCAGAGAGGGCAGAGAGAGAAGGGAACAGATTACTGTGAGCTCTTGCCAGCCCAGACCTCCCCACTGGGCTGAGGCTCAAGCTAAAAGGGCATCCACTGCTTCTTGCCTTGTGTCTGTACACATCTAGCTGGGAAGCAGACACTGCTGATGAGTCACACTATCCACTGAGAAGAATTCTTTTCAAGAAAGTTGTGCACCCTGTGGGGAACAGTCTGATGCCCAGGAAAACAGACTCAGTTCAACCCTTGGGTACANGTTATAATAGTTATGAGTTTTGGAAAAGAATAGAGATGATGTTATCCAGGTAACCATAAAGATGGAGTAAGGCTATGTACTGAGGCTCTTTGCCAAATAATGAGTGATCTGTCCAATGAGATGGCTTAGCTAGTAAGGGTGTTTGCGGCCAAGCCTGACAACCTCACTTTGTGCTTCCAAGCCCCACACGGTAGCAGGAAAGAACTGACTCCTGCCAGTTATCCTGACCTCCACATGCACTGTGGCATATGTGCCCACATGCACACATACAGACACACAAAAAATAATTGTAAAAAGGTAATGGTGACTCAGCAAAGACATCCAATGGAGCAGTAGCCATTGTAGCAGTCACCTCTTAATTAAATGGACAT
>LZPO01097127.1:23274-35106 GCA_001675575.1 Neotoma lepida
TGTGTGTGTGCACATGTTTCCATGTGAAGATGAAGATTAATTTTTCAAGTTCTCTAAAGAATTATGTTGAAATTTTGATGAGACTTCCATTGAATCTATAGACTGCTTTTGGTACAATGGCCTCTTTCTCAATATAGATCCTACTGATTCACGAGCATGGGAGANCTTTCTGTCTTCTGCTATCTTCTTCNATTTCTTTCTTCAGTGTCTTAGTATAAGAGTGTTGGTTCCTCAGGAATCTAGGGAATCAATCTACCTTAAGATCCAGCAACACCACTTATGAGCATACACCCAAACAACTCTACATCCTATTACAGAGATATTTTCTCATCCATGTTCATTGCAGCTCTATTCAGAATAGCCAGAAATTGCAAACAGTCTAGATGCCCATCAACTGATGAATGCATAGTGAAAATGTGGCACATTTACACAATGGAATATTATTCAACTGTGAAGAAAAAAATGAAATAATTTTCAGGTAAATCAATGGAGCTGGAAAAAAATCATCTTGAATGAGGTAAGCCAGACTCCCAAAGACAAATATTATATATNTTCTCCTGTATTAGGATGTTAGCTATTAAGCTTTTAGCTTGCAGGCTACAATCTGAATAACCACAGAAGTTAGGTACCCAGTAAGGAAGCAGCAGGAAGAAGGGGATCTCCCAAGGAAGAGGAATCGAATATAGTGTTGTGGAGAGATCCAGGAAAAACTAGTACAGTAGGATCAAATAAAGAGGNGGAATGGGGAAGAAGGGTAAAGGAGGGAAGACAGGGAGGATGACTAACACTAAATGCTATTTAAAGAAACATATGGAATGCTACTATACTATAGAAGCTTCCTAAAGCATATACATATATGAAAGGAATCTAAATGNATTCACCAAGAAATTTAGGTGAGGNAACGCCCCAACCAGACATCTTATGCCACCAAGTAAAACCCCCAGTTCCAAGAATAGGTTACATCTTGTTGAGTAATTGACCAAAGGGGTACCATGGAACCCCTAAATACCACAGGCCATTTCCAAGGCTATACATTGCTCTCCAAAGCCTATGGTAAGGCCCTCTTGCTGAAGACAGTACTTATGTATGCTATTGAATATGGAGAAATTGAGGTGGGGCCTAAGTAGAAGCTTCACCCCTACTGATTGGCATCTGTAGTGCTGCAAGATACTCTCACACAACCAAAGAAGAAAGTAATCATTAATAGCCAACTACAAACCCTGTGCCCTACAAAAGTGACCTGCTTGCAAGATACACTGCTGAAATAGTGGCATAAACTTTATGGGGTAACCAACCGTTTTTAAAAATTGGATCTAAAGCTGATTCCATGTGATGTAACCCATACCTGATACTGCTAAAATGGCCAAGAATATGAGACTAGATAGGTCACAGGCCTAGAGAAAAACATACTACNATTATTCTGCTAAAGGAACATGTAGCAATATAATGATTCTTAATGACATATTGCTATACCCATAGAGTGATGCCTCACTCAGCCACCATCAGAGAAGCTTCCTCTTGCAGTAGATGAAAACTAACACAGAGCCCTATGACTGGATGATGTACAGAGAGTCAGAGACCTTGGAGCAGTCAGCCCTAAATCAGATGTCTTCATCAAACCCCATCCTTTATTGCTCAGAGATCTATGCAGAAAAGGAGGTGAAAAGATTGTAAGAGCCAGAGCTGATGATTGACTCAAGGAAAAGGTATCTTCTAGAGCTGATGCACATATAAATTCACAGAGGCTGTGGCAGCATAAACAAGATCTGCAATGGTCCAAGCCAGATAGGGTCCCAGCACTGAGAGGGAGAAGTAGACACAGGGTCTCACCCCTAACCAAGGAGGTAATTGCAATTGATTCCTGCCACAAAAATGAAAATCAGTTTTCTCCAATAGAGTGTCACTGGATATAGCAATCATACTTTAGGATAGGCCCCCCCGTCCAGGAGTAGTTGACCGATACAAAAGGAACTCCATGTTTTTTAGTGGGCTTTTCTCTCATTTTACTTTGTTTTTATTATTTTTGTCTAACTGGTCTTTTGCTGGTTTGTTTTTATTTTTGTGGGCTTCTTTTTATTTTTTTTATTTTGTTTGTTTTCTTGAAAGAGAGAGAGATCATAAAGTTGAGTGGGTAGTGATGTGGGGGAGAATCTAGGAGAAGTTGAGGGAGGGAAAAACATGATCAAAATATATTATATGAAAACATTTTAATTAAAAAATGTATGTGTTNANNTAACACATTTTGGATCCTTACTCTCAAGTCTTAGTTGGACTGGTGCCACTCAGATGGTCCTTCCTGATCTTCCAATCTGACCACTTACCCTGCTAGATCATGTCATTTTTTTTATTTTCGCTTAGTGCTCATTTCTTTTTGCACTTATCTTTGGATTCCATTTTAGTTGACTTCCTCTTGCTTTGTTTGAAGGTAAAACACTTACTTACAAGTGGTCCTACTCTCCTCACCTGAATNACACNTAAGAGCACCTGACATTCACCAGGGTTTCAGTGGGCAGTTCTTAGCTTCCAGGGTTTGCAAATCCACTTTGGATAAATGACATGGTATGTAGTCTCCTACCATGAAGAAAAGTGGTATGGACTCAATTTACGCAGTAGTTTATAGAGATCAGGGTATTNGTGTTACCATCCCTCCATGAGNGGATAATAGCTACTATACCTAACAGTCTCAGATCCCTTCTAAACACAAGGCTGGAGGTAATTGTCACAAATCAACTGTATGAGGAACACAATCAGAAACTCATTTTCTATACTGAGAGAAAGATGGAAAAAAACTAGTTAATAGAATTTTAGAAGAAACTAAGAACATTAAAGTTTGGGGTCTATAATGTTAATAACAACACAAATGATTGATGGATTAATGTTAGCTGCTAGGCACTGTCCTAAGATATGATAGCCAACATTTATNCAATCTTAACATAGGCCTTGCAAAATGGAACCTAGTTTTATTCCATTGTTACAGATGGGGAAACTGAGATATGAAGCAAATAATTTTTCCCAGCCAGATGTGGTGGCACAGGCCTTTAATCCCATCACTTGGGAGGGAGAGGCAGGCAGATCTCTGAGTTAGAGGCCAGCCTGGTCTACAAAGCAAGTACTGGGACAACCAGGACTNCACAGCAAAAAGAGAACTTTTCCTGAAGTCACACAATTAATAAATTGCATAATAAATTATTGAAATGAGATCTTTAATTCTGGATACCTCACAGTTACATATTCCATAATAGATTCCATATCTATATATGTATATATATATATGCCTCTATATACATATGACATATATACATATGTAGATGTATGAATACATATATGCNTTTACATACTTGCACAGGCATATAAATTATATATATTCGATAATATATTTCATATGTGCATATGTACACATATACAGATGTATATCTGTATATGTATGCATATTTGTGTCTATATGTATATATTGAATATATATGCATATATAGTATATAGTATATTCCATAGCATATATTTTATATATTTATTTGGTCAATTTAGGATATGGAGTATGAGAACTCTTCCTTTGAATATGTAATTTGAAGCGCTGCCAAATATAAAGAATTAAGGTCTGCTCTTCAAGGCATTGGGGACACTGAGGCAAATGTTCCCATTTGCCTAACATACTCCCACCAGTCACACCTTTAATCCTCACAACAATCCCGCATGGTTGCCATAAAGTCATGGGAACCAGGAGTAGGGAGTGAATGGCTTTGCCCAGTTCCCACAGTTCTATTGCTCCATGATCTAAGCTCAAATCCAGCTCTCTTTTTTGAAGGCCCTTGGCTTGTTCCATTTTTCTCAATTACCTGCAACCCAAATTCAACCAGAATGATCTCTGTGTGTCTTGAACTCTGCTCAGCACTGAGAATTCAAAGACCAGAAAAATCTAGCTTTTAAGAAGTTTAGAGCATGGTGGAGAAGATGCACGATGTCCTCTTGTGGTTGAAGCCAGGAGAGGGTTCGAGATGATCTGTTGCCAACCTTGAAAAAGACAGAAAAGGTAGGAGCCAGGGAATGTAGGTGGTTTCTAGAAGCTAGAGGAGNCAAAAATATTGATTCTCCTGAGAGTCTTTAGAAAAAGCTGAACCATGACAATGCCTTGATTTTTTTGGATATCTTATCTACCAAACTATTAGATAAGAAAGTTATGTTGTTTTAAGCCATGTGGTNCATGNTAATTTGTTGGAAGGATATCGAGAAAAGAACATAATCCTATTTGTTGAGTCATCTGTGGGGTGATTTACATGTTTTTATTAAAAACGAAATACTAAGTACATAGGATGCTCTGGGAGTTGGGCCAGGCTCCAAGCACAACGAAAGCCAGACAGCTCCAGTCTCTACTGGTAGAGAACCTATCCCTGTTGGATGTGTAATAAATGAGAGAGCACCTAATAAGCTTGGCGTGGCATGTCTCTTCTAGCAATAAACAAACAAAGGCTGTAGCAGTAAAGTAACTTCTCCTAAGGCTTTTGAGCTAGAGAAGGCCCAGCCAGGATCCAGACCTTTCTGCCTCCCATAAGCCAAGGGCATTTGACTGCAATCTCATTTCCTCGGGGACACTGCACACTCCACGTTGGGAATCCCTCCACATGCCTAACCCTCACGTTTCCTTCTGAATTCTGCCACCTTCCTTCTCTCCTCTGAGAGGATGATGGCCATTCCTAACTCTGCTTTGAATCCTGGCACTTGGTGATTCCTTCTCCCAGGACCATAGATATGTATCTTGCTTAGGGAGACTCAAAAATCTTGATGCAAATCCAACCTCATAATCAATATCCCTGTTTTCCAAAAGTAAGGTTTCAGAAGCATGAAAACACACAAAAAAAACTAGGCAATTTCTGACAGTCTTTGCAAGTGTCCATGACAGGAGAGACCTAAGTGGCTGAAAGCTATTTTCTCCATTGTCAATCCTTTCCCTGCGTAAATGCATACCCATGCGGTCTGGCTAATGCTTGCCTTTCTGGACATATGTGAGCAAATAAATGCAATTACGAGCAAGATGTAATCACAATTGTTTAGCTATTAAAGCTGCTGCCTGCTCTCGTGGTCTGGTTGACAATATATGCAAAAGGGTGGAATTGCTTGCCACTTTCCCAGGAAGAAAAAAAACAGCAACAGAAGTATTGCCTCTTCTATGTTATATCTGAGAAAATACAACATTTAAATGCAGAATTTGACTTTCCAAGAATTGCACCAGAAAACCTTTTAGCAGAAACAGCGGGGAGAGAAAGCTTTTCAAATCAGGATAGTCCATGAAGGATTATGAAAATGGAGGTCATTGCACGAAGCGGAATCTCATATACAATGAGAAGCATCTTTTACTCTGTGTAAATACACACGGGCAATTTATTCTTCTCTGTTGAGCTACCAGGGGATATTTTCAGTTTCTGGGGGGGAAAGGAGAGGAAGGAAGCTACCNTGTGCAAATGGATCTATCCAGAGTGATGAACCTGGCCAGCACTGGGAGTAGTGGCCAGTTTCTTTTGTGTGAGCCCAAGACACCTGGAAAAGCGTCCCTCTGTCTGGCTTGCAGNCAGTTAAGTACCTGGGGATGCAGAGGCTGACTGAAGACTTTCATCTGTATTCCATCCTTAAGTGGAGATCAAGAAAGGGCAAATCCACCCACACCAGAGTACCTGGATGCACTCAGAGCAGGCCAAGGATGCATTCAATATCATTGACTTTGATTGGGTCTCTACTCAACTCATCTGGTAGAAAGATCCAAGCCACCAGTGAGGTTATGTGGCCTCTTTGGCAAGGCTGTGAGGAGGAAAGAGGCTATTGAACAGTGGATCCAGTCTATAAATCTTAATGAAAGTTTTGTAAAAGCAGCACTTGCGTATCGCCACCTGTGAGGAATGGTGTGCTCAAACACTAAGCCTTGCTTCGGAATCATGCAAGGTAGGAGATGATGGTGATTAACATTTTCTGTGTTTATGACAGGAGCTACAATTACCTGGGAGACAAACCTCTGGGAAAGTCTTGAGGAAGGTTCTAGATTAGGTTTATTGGGATGGGAAGATTCACCTTGAATGTGGATGGCTGGGATTCTAGACTGAAGAAAAAGAAAAAAAGTGAGCAGAGTACAAGCATTCATGTCTCTCTTCTTCCTGACTGTGGAAGCAATGTAACCAGATGCCTCAAGTTCCTGGGGCCGTAACTTTGCTTCCCCATCTTGATAGGCTGCACCCTGGAGCCATATAAACCCAACTGTGAGACAAAATAACCCATCCTAAGTGCGATTGGAATATTTTGTCACAACAACAGGAAAAGAAATTTAAAAAGTGATATAGATTGATTGGGTGGTTGAGATTGGTTGATGATAAGTGGATAAATAAAATAATTGGTTGATCTCNGCAGAAAATGATGAGGGAATATCAGATATATGATAACAGTGGACAGATGACTACATACATTCATATGTGATTTATTTTCACTTGACATCTCTTGATTCTTTTTTCTTTTTTTCTTATTAAATTTTTTTAAAATTTATTTTACATACTCACCACAGTTTCCCCTCCCTCCTCTCCTCCTGTTCTCTCCCCCACCTCCTTTCTACACACCCCCCATCCACTCCTCAGAAAGGGTAAGGCCTCCCATGAGAGTCAACAAAGCATGGCCTATCAAGTTGAGGCAGAACTAAGCTCCTCCCCCTGCATCAAGGCTGAGCAAGGCATCCCACTATAGAGAATAGGTTCCAAAAAGCCAGCTCATGTGNCAGGGACAGATCCTGGTCCCACTGCTAGGGGCCCCACAAACAGACCAAGCTACACAACTGTCATCCACATGCAAAGGGCCTAAGTCAGTTCCATGCAGGTTCCTTGGCTGTTGGTCTAGAGTCCTTTAGCCCCCACGAGCTCGTGACAGCTGTCTCTGTGGGTTCCTCATCATGATCTTGACTCCCCTGGCTTCTACAATCCCTCCTCCCTCTCTTCAACAGGACTCCTGGAGTTCAGCCCAATGCTTGGCTGTGGATCTCTCCATCTGCTTCCATCAGTTACTAGATGAAGGCTTTATGATGACAATTAGGGTAGTCACCAATCTGATTACAGGGGAAGACCAGTTCAGGCACCTTCTCCACTATTGCTTAGCAGTCTTAGCTGGGGTCATCCTTGTGGATTCCTGGGATTTTCCCTGGCACCAGGTTTCTCCCTAACCCCATAATGGCTCCTCTATCAAGGCATCTCTTTCATTGCTCTCCCTCTCCGTCCCTCCCCCAACTTGACCATCCCAATCCCTCATGCTCCCATCTCCCACCTCCTCTCTTCTACTCCCTCCCCTCACNCCCAGTTTACCCAGGAGATCTCATCTATTTCCCTTTCCCAGGGCTATCCGTGCATCCAGAAAGACAAACATGGTATGTACTCACTCATAAGTGGATAGTAGATGTAAAGCAAAGGATAACCAGACTGCAACCCACAGCCCTAGAGAAACTAGGNAACAAGGAGGACCCTAAGAGGAACACATGGATTCTTGATTCTTTTCAATGAACTAGACAACTATTTCCACACTGAGAACTTAAAGGTAATGAGACTTGTGGGCACTCTGACTTCAAGTATACTGTTTTCTGGTTGGTAAATACAGATAACCAAACAGATTATATCAAAAAAGCAAAGAGTGCCTCTCTATACGAGGAGGTGAGGGGGGAGCTGTTTCCCTGGTTTGTCCACACTGGGTACCAAGATCTTGACTCATATTATGAACTAAGTTCATCAAGTTCAAATACTTTTGTGAACCTCCAAAAACCCAAGTTGCTGTGGCTTATAAAAGAAAACCCCAAATTTAGTGTTCTGTAACATGAGTGAGCCATTTGATGTGATTGACTCTTGCATAAAGTAAACTGTATAAAATTTTCTGGAGTTAACACTGTATGTCTTCAATATTAAAGTTTGTTTTTGGCACGTTTTAGCGTCAATGAAATGTGGCCGCCACCTGCGGGATCTCAAAGTTGTCATTGCTGTTTTTCTTTCTCAGTGCAGTATGATCTAATTGAATGTATTGATACACCTTAGTTACAACTGTACAGAGAGTACTCAACACGTAGTGCGGTGCTGGTGAGTGGTTATCTAGCTGTGTGCTGGTAAATGTTTAACTAGTAGCCTGCTGGGAGGAAGATGCTGATACATAGCATTCACCGTCTCCATGGTTGATCTCAAGCTGGAGAGGTGATGTCAAGAATGTGAGAATGGAAAACATGCTTGATTCAGAGAGCCTGTCTGAGCAGGCCTCAGCATGCCACTGCAATGCACAGGTCAAGAGCTCTCATCAAACTTCACAGCCAGTGCAGCTTGGGTAGCAGACCAATGCTGGCTGTACCAATCCACTGAAACCCATTAGAACATCTGTAATTTAATACCAAATTATAAATAACCCACAGTCCAGGTCCAATATTAATTTGCATCCCCTTCTCATTAAGCTCTTGGCCTCTGTTCACAGGGGAATATAAATCTGTGTCTAAATGCTGTGTCTTGTTTAAATCCCTTTTGTCAAGCTTCCAGTTCAATGCATGGAGTGGTCTTTTCCCCAAACTTGGAGCAACTGGCTCCTTCTCATCATCTGAGTCCAGATGCAAAAGTCAGTCCCCCCTGAGAAACCACTCAGAGAGAAGGTCTCAGTATCTCCATTTGCACAGTCATCCTCTCCTACTCACNGAGATTCAAGCAATCACTGCTGTTTGAAGTGACACCACCCACGTGTTTGCCTGTGGTAGCTGCCTTCTCTTGCACCACACAGACTTTCTCTCCGGAGCCTAGACCTGAACTATTATGTAATAAACAGCTGTGGAATGACCCAATCACTGAATTCAAGATTATAATACCAGTTAGATCCATGCACTGTATGCTTGCATGTCCATATTTTTGTAGGAAGAACAAAATTTTCTTTATATAGTAAATAAGCTAATCCATCATGTGGATGCCATAAGACTTTAAACCTTTCTATTTTAATGAGGAAATTATTTACAGTGGACATAGGGACTTCTGTTCTCAGACAAAGTGGACCCACAGAGCCTGGCTTATCTTACTTCCTAAATCAGAGAACAGATGCATTGCACTTTGGCTTTTAAGATGCCGGGCATCAGCCAATGAAAGACAGGGAACTAGGAGAGCTGGGCCACAAGTAAGNTGGACCTGACTGTTGCTACAGCTTCCTCCACCTGACAAATGTATCTGTGTACAGTCTACGGCTAGAACTAAGCTTTCAACACTGAATTCTCTCTCTCCCATGATCAGAAGAAAGGAGGGCCACCCTCACCACTCAGAACTGATGCTGTACCTAATGCTGTAGCTTATCTAGGAAGGCAATCCAAGATCTTGATTGGAAAGAAATCATTTAAAAAGTTCTTCGTTATGTAGGATGTTATCTTTCTTTTTCTAAGACAAAGTTTCTCTATGTAATATCCCTGGCTGTCCTGGAACNCACTTTGCAGACCAGGTTGGCCTCAAACTCACAGAGATCTGCTTGCCTCTGCCTCCCTGAGTGTGGATGTAATCTTTTATGTAGACAGTCTGGGGGCTGTGGGTACAGCTCAGTGTTACAAGGCTTGTTCTTCTACTTTGTTCTCTGGTTCTGTGATAAAAGTTCAACTAAAAGCAAATTTGAGGAAGAAAGAGTTTATTTCACCTTACACTTTACTGTCTATCGTCATCAAGGGAAGCCAAGGCAAGGACCTGGAGACAGGATCTGAAGCAGAGACATTGAAGAAGGCTGCCTACTGGCCTTCTTTCCTCTCTCTTGCTAAGTTACTGTTCTGATACAGTCCAGGACCACATGCCTAGGGATGGCAATGTCCACAGTGTCTAGGCCATCTTGCATCAATTAGCAATAAAGAAAATGGCATGAAAACATGGTCACAAGCCAATCTGATGGAGATAGTTCCTTAATTGAGGTTACCTCTTCCNAAGTGACTCTAGTTTGTGTCAAGTAGACAAAAACTAGCTAGCATACATGTTTCGCATAATTAAAACCCTGGGTCCAATCATAAACATTTCAAGAAAGAAAAGAATTTGGGTAAAAAAGAAATCCCTTGGAAATACATCAGAACTCTAAAGGTGGATTTTTCTAGGTTGTTGAACAGAAAATCAATGTGCAAAAATCAATTATATTTCTATAATACTATCAATAAATGATTTAATTCCTAAAGCATACAACCATCTAAGCCTGAATCATGAAGTAACATGAAACCTGATAATACTATTACAGTAAAGACTGTATATTAAANACACAAATAAATGGAATGATATCACTATTCATGAACTGCAGAAATTAATATTCTTAAAATATCTCAAGCTAATTGAGAGATTTGAAGTAAACCTTATCAAAATTATAATGACACTTTTCACAGAAATAGAAACAAAATCCCATGACTCACAGGGAAACACAAAGGATGCCTAGTAGCCAACACAATCTTCAGCAAAATGGACAAAGTTGCATATACTACCTTATTTTAAAATATTTTAAAACATACAACAAAGCCCAATCGTTCAAACAGTATAACGTTGTTATTAAAAACAACCATGTAGAATAGAGAGGCAAGGACAACCCACATAGTTAATTGGGCTTTGAAAAGATCCCAGTAAATACACAATAAGAGAAATGATTGTCTCTGTAATAAATGGTGATGGTAAAACTGGGTACCTAGTGGGAGAATTAAATTGAACCCTTATTTTACACCATATGTTAATTAAAAAAAAAACCTAGGAATACATTAAAGAGTTAAGCCCTAGAATTAGGAGAAAAACAGCTTCTTACACTGGCCTTGACAATGCTTTTTTGCATAGGATCCAAGACCGCAGGCAACAATAAGTGAACAGACAGATGAGATTGCAGTAAAGAGCCCTGCACAGTAGACCCCTGTGGTGTGAGGAGAGAACCAATCAGCAGTGTGAAGAGACAACCTATGAGAGATAACACTAGCAAACCCATCCACTCAATAAGGGGTTAATATCCAACGTATTTAAGGAACTAAAGCAGCTCATTGACAAGAAACAAATAACAATAATTTTTAAATGACCAAAGGATCTAAAGAGACATTTCTCCAAAGAAGAAATAAAAATAGCCAAATGGTATATAAAAAATGGTCATTTTCACTAACATTCAAGGAAATGCNAATTAAAATAATAGTGACCCGAAATTTCATACCAAGTCAAGTGTGCATCTATGTATGTGTGTGTGTGTGTCTGTGTATGGTATTAGAGCTGGAGAGATGAGTAAAAATACTTGCTGTCAAGTCTAAAGACCTGAATTCAGTCCCCTGGATCCCACATGGTAGAAGAAGATTGATTCTTTTATGTTGTCATCTGACTTCTACATGTACACAATTGCACATATACTCCCCACNACCACCCCCTGACACATATACATATATACATACACACAAAATAAATAAATAACATGTAATTTTATCAAGAGAAAAGCAATTACAAATATTGAATTAGATGTGGAATCAATGGACCTTTGAAACAATTATGTTAATATAGCCATGGAAATAATGAAGAGGATTCCCACATAATATTAAAAATATAATTATCTAGCAATCCCACTCTGGGTATGTAACCAAACTAAATCCAATCCATATCCCAAAGAGAGGCTGGTTCTCCTATGTTCCCTGTGGCAATGTGTACAATCACCAACATAGAGATTTAACTTGTATGCCATATGTGGGCAAATAGATAAAGAAAATGTAATACAGTAGGGTATTATTCAATCTTACAAATAAAAGGAAATCTTATTTGCAACAACAATGTGCATGAACTTGGAAGACATAATGCCAAGTGAAACAGAGCAACCACATGAAAACAAGCACTG
>LZPO01097127.1:49902-62478 GCA_001675575.1 Neotoma lepida
AAAACGGCATCTCTCCTCAAAAAACCTGACAGAGTTGCAAGGAAAACAGAGTGAGGTGTGAAAGGGCTGTGCTATAGTCAGAAACAGGCATTTCTCTTTTAAATGAGGGAATCTGTAGAAAACGCCACCATTTGGTAGGTAAGTGCAGAGATGGGTTGTTTGTTTAATACAGTTAAAGTGCAGTTAGAAGCACCAGTAGTACTTTTGTGGCCCCAGACTTGTACAGACATAAGAGTCACACACAGCCTGGAAAGAGAGAGCAAATAGCATTAACGGCAGTTGTTTGAATCCCCTGAATAACAGGAAACACTGATAACATGACTGTCAAGAACATATCAGATACTTTTCTTGTCTAAGCTCTGCCACATGCCATGTGATCTTAGAAAGAAAGGTTTTGGTGTCCAGAAAAAGGAAATATTTAATGATATCAGAAATCGACTCCTTACCTCTACGGTGTCCCATGTTTACTTGTGTATGGGACACTGTTCCAGGGAGAAGAAACTGACTGGTTTGTCATTTTCTTCATCCCCCCCCCCCTTTTCCAGCTGCCTGTCTACATCCCTGCATTTTCCAAGGGTGAGGCACTAGGTTTTAAGGAAGCGATTTAAGAGGATTGTGTGGCCAGGAGAAGGCAAAATGAAGGCAGGTAGGCTTATGTGTTTCCATAAATCATGCAGATTTTAATTGGAAGTGGTCCTGTTTTCTATGGTAGGAAGGCAAGAAGACAGGGGCTGTTCATTACGCCGGTGTGTCAGCCTGATCAGGCGGGACTGGGAACGTGGAGAGAGGGCCAGCAGAGACTGCCCATCCATTACTGAGACTTCAGGAAATCAATTAGCTGTTGATAGAGGCTCATGAGGAATCCATACTGAGCTATATTCCTAAGCAGGGTGATTGGTGGAGGCAAGGCTGCTGAGTTGGAGGTGATTTTCCCAGTGAAAGGAAATACTCCAATCTTCCTGGGTTCAAAAAGAAAGAAAGGAGAGGGAGGGAGGGAGGGAGGGGACAGAGAAGAGAGGGAGAGAGAGAATNAAGCTAACAAGTGAACACTCTAATCCAGATTGTGGAGATCTTTGGGGGAAGAAGCCAGTATTTCCTCGATTTGTTTCATCCCATGCCTCCTGTTCCATCATAAATGGAATTGACAGTTCACACTAAGAAGAGACACAGCCCCACTCATTCTGATTTTTTGCCTTCGTAATAGTGGTTTCCCACCAGCTTCCTTCCACCCTCCCCTTGCTCATTCATGTTCTTCCTCAAGGATGCTGGCAACCACAGAGTCACTAATTTTTATTCTCTGTTGGGTGGCCTTCAATCATCCCATGGCCGATTAGTGATCTGGGTTAGAAGATATGGGAAAGCTTAGTGAACAGTTTATAAAGGAAACAAAGACTCAAATACAATCCTTGCTCACACTTTAATAGGGCTCTAGACCACAAACCTCACTTGATTCTAAAAGCAGAGTCATGTAATAGCATGTCAATACACACATGGACTGGGTACTAGAGACTCAGTCTCCTGGAATAGCTATTCTGTAGAAAGTGGAGATATCTGTCCTCAGCTTCACCGTTCAATGTCTAAGCCACGTGACTTCTAAGTTAAGGTGTCTTTAATTTAATTTTCTAGGGGCACAAGTCATGACCTCTGGTATATTAAATATATTTAGCATATTATTGGTCTATTAAAATCTTCACTAATGTGCTTCTAGTCTTAATGCATGGTCAATTGTTACACTCCCTTATGTTCTTAGGAACTATGATCTACAAGTTACCCAAGAACTGAGAACACAGAAGCCTTTTTGTAGACCACACATCTTCAGGGAAGACATGCATTGTATTTATATAATGAAGTGCTTGTCTGGGAAGCTGTGTAACAACTCAAGTTTTTTTTTTTTTAATAAGTAGAAAAATGTAGTATGGAAACTTAATTCTGCTTCTGAAGCAGGTTGATAAATCTCAGCAAACATTTATTTTTTACACTATATTAAAGGAACATTTTATGTGGTATAGCCATTGATCTTCATGTTATTGGGAAGTATGTTTAGATATTGCTTTTCTGTCTTTCAAATAGCCCAGTGAGGACATCTGCTCATGGGAATATTCTATGGACATTATTCTAAATGAGAACTCTATTCCCAAATTTGGTCTGGATTCACTGGAGACTGGGCACTATGTCCTTATATGCATCACTGCCAAAGCTTTGTCCACAGAAGGAGGAGACGATGTTCTTGGGAATGAATAATGAGCACGTGGTCCTTCAACCCATTCTCTGGACTTTTATATCTTCCAGAATTTTCCATAATAAGTAGTCATTTGAAAGAAAGGGGCAACAAAACGGAGAAAGGTACCTACAGGAAAACTATTAAAATGTGTTCCCATAGATGCATTAGTGTCCACTGTCTCCCTGAAGTCTATACACACACATCCTGAAGTCTAGCAATCATTCTCCAGAAACTCATTCTCAAGTTGAAATGGTAGATNTGTTCTATGGACTGCATGTCTATTGCTCCCACAAACTCCAAGAAAAAAAATCACAATGCAAAAGTATTTGGAAAATCCTTATANGAGCCATGACCTCTCCNCCTCTCCAACCCTCACACTGAAGATTCAAGAAGAGTCTNCTATCTATGAGCAGGAAAGTCAGAAGTCAGGCAAGACATTGAACCTATTACAGCTTCAATGTTTAACTCTCTATGGAATTGCAAGTGAAGCCTGGGCTTCCTGGAATGACACAATTCCTTAGCTTTAGGCACACTGAGGGCAAGGATGGTATTATCACCGAAGAGTTCTGAAAGCAAAGTAAATGACATACAGAAACTGTGGGGTGCTGAGAAATTTTCCTAGAGAAGGTACTTATTGAATGTCCAAAGATAAGCAGGCTTTGAGACCCTAAGGAAGCTCAGCTAGTTCATGGGCTAATAACATACATAGAGTTTAAAGAAGATGGAGACAGATAGTGTTCTATCTGTACTGACTTCCTGAAGCATGGCCTGCAGGGCTCACAAGATAAAGTTTCCAGGTAAATGAAGCTNTGAATCTGAGCATTAAACTGTATGATGAAACATAATTTGTTTTAAATATGGTAAATAAATGTATTCAATGGATAGGATAAAGAACACATAATTTTCTAGTTTGAGTTTTAAAGAATATTGGTAGCAATGTGAAACAGGAGTCTAAAGAAGATCAGCCCTGACAGTCATTACACACACATACACACACATACACACACACATACACACACATACACACACACATACACACACACATACACACACATACACACACACACATACACACANACACACACATACACACACACACACACACACACACACGATCCGAGATCCACTCATATGGATGCCGCTAGGGCTCTTAATTACTGTAAATTATGATTTTTTTTTAACAAAGGAAGTTCTAAGACCATAAGACCTGCACAAGATCAGGCCAATCAATATTCTGGCATGGGGAGAGGGGCTCTAAAGCCCCAACCTCTAGCTGAGCAGCTATTGACTGTTGATGGCTGCTGGGGTAGGGGGAGAACTAGTTTTCTTGAAGATTGTGTGGGTCCTACTAAGTCAACCACATTCCAACGAATGGCCCCACACCCATGTGTATATGGGCCACACAAGTTGGACCAAGTGGATTATTTAAATAAAAAGAGGACATGAAGTTGGGAGGTGACTGAGGAGCAAGGAGTGAATCTGGAAGGAGCTGGGGTGAATATGATCAAAATTCATTGTTTGTATGTATGAAACTCTCAAATAACAAAATACTGTATCTTTTAAAGAACAAGAAACTGTAAGAATTTAAGGGTATTATCCCATAGTAGGACTAAATTGTAGTTTATCCCTAAAAGAGTAAAGGGTGTGAATAAGGGGGCGTCTGTAAGCAAACACAATCAGATCTTAAGAAACGCACCAAGTTTTAAGATTATTTCCTTAGACAGCAATGGCAGCCTACACTGAAAGAGATTACNACAGTTTAAAATGAAGAAGGTCTCAGTGACCCTCTATGTAAACAAAGGATGCTCTCAGAAAGCTACTGTAGAACCTAGGTCAGAGAAAAGTAGAGTGTCAGAGGATNTCAGAGGATGNAACAGAAAATACCTAAGGACAGAGCCCAGAGTAAAAGGAGAACTACGAACTGTGGAATCACTCCTAGGGTGAATTAATAGGCCAACTTTATATAAGTAATTCTCAGTCCCTAGAGGAGAGAGAACTGGAGGCAGGTGGCTGGCTGGATTTCAGAATCACTACTTAACAGTGAGGGCTAAGTGCCTCCTTTCTTTCCCACTTTCAACAGTCCTATCCAGTGCTGCTCCCCTGTGCTTAGCTCATCATTGTCCACTGACTGTGAAATTAGCATCCCACTGGTCACCCTAAGTCTGTGTCTTTGTATCAGGAAGCATCTCATCCAAAGAGCCCCATCCTGAATGCGTCATCTGTTACTGGACAAGTTGCTGGTCATGAACTACTTGACTCTGAGACTCACTGGATTAAGTTTAGGGAAATCTGGGAGGAACAAAGTCTGGTTTGTTTATGGGATGAAGTCTAATGATTTTAGACAGCAGACAGGCTGCTGTGAATGCACTACCTGTATCACACAACTACCCANGAGCATGGCAGTTTTACTTTTGTAAGGGCAGAGATCTCATCATGCCACACACAATCCTTACACTCATAAAATCATACTACAAACATGTTATGGAGCCTCTCAATGATTGCCTAAAACCCTCCTTAATCCTAGGGACCTAACAAACTGAAAACAAACCTTGCCCTCATGGGGTTTACTTTCCCAAGGAGAACTTGAATGAGCAACCTAGATAAGATAGTGTGGATAGGAGAAAGGATTGGGAGCAAAGGGCTCAGACTATGTAAGATATCATGGAAGATCACTAACACCGGTCGCTTGGGACCCAAAGGTCGTTGGGTCAAGAGAGTGTTAGAAGGAGGAACTACTCATAGAAGAATAATCCAGGTGAGTTCAATTGAAGAACTGTGTTAGATTTTGGGTTTGGAGGGAGGGATTACAGGCATTAACAAGAATTAAGTATTTATCTCTTGAGCTGTTTCAAAGTCCTTAGCTAACTTTCAAATAAGTTCCTGGATCTTGAGTTTTGTTGTTGCCTGGTTTGGGGTAGTGCTGTGGATTGAACCAAAAGTCTCACGCATGTGACACGGGCCCTCTACCTGTTAGCTGTGTCCCTAGTCCAAAGACTAAAGATGCTGACTTTCATCAATCATGTGGTAAATGTCTCTGTAGACATTTAAACCACTTTCTTTTTTTCTTTTCTTTGAAATGGTATATTGATTTATAAGAAACAGAGAAGGGGAGGGAAGGAAGGAAGGAAGGAAGGAAGGAAGGAAGGAAGGAAGGAAGGAAGGAAGGAAGGAAGGAAGGAAGGAAGGAAGGAAGGAAGGAAGGAAGGAAGGAAGGAAGGAAGGAAGGAAGGAAGGAAGGAAGGAAGGAAGGAAAAAAAGTAACAATAGACAGTAGCAGAAAGAGTCCCTAGTGTGGAGCCAGGAAGACATGAATACATTCAAGATAGATGAGCAAGCCAGTCAATCAATCTCCCAATGCCTTGGGATTATTTTGATAACTACACAGAATAATATACAAAATGGCATATGGAGTATAAGGTAGCTAGCATACAACTCCTATCTGGTAGATAATGGGTGCTCAAATATAGTTCCTTTTCCTCGAATCCTTAGTCCAAGCACANGGCTTTGTGTCTAGGCTCGTGGACACCAGCTGAGAATATTAGGTATATATGACTAATGGTCAGTTTCTGCTGTTAGGTTCATTGGATAAACATGTCACATGGAAAATGTTTTATTTAAATTCTTTTTATATGTACAAGGCTGGATTAACCAATCAGGATAATGATGCANGATGTCATCTCTTCAAAGCACTCTGCACAGTGGCAGATGGAAAAGACAGCCCAAGACATGTTAGTGCCAAGTTAACAGCATGGCCCTCTTCGGATGTCCCACGGCACCCCATCTGGGTGAAGGGGCACAGGAAATACATGCTTAGGGCCTATGAGGTCTGCCTAGGTCAGAGATGCCTTGACAGACACTTCAAGGTCACATTATTCCCAGCCTCAATTAGAACATAGAACAAATAGTTCATGAGACCCAGGTCAACAGTAAGGTCATCCTCCTCAGCCCATGTGGCAGCTGAATTATGAACCTTTCTCATGTACTCATCTGCAGCTCAGGATAAATTATCCTCCAGTCTTCCTCATTATTTTCATGGGGTTGACCTGTAACATGGCCTCTTAAAATCACATAGGGTTGACACATTCAGACAAGAAACAGCTGCAGAGAAAGTCCAAGGTTAAACCGGAACTGGGTGTTCAGTCTCCTTGGCCACACTGGAGGGGGGAGGAGCCATTTGTAGAATGTGCCTTGATTATGCCTATGCAATGACAAACTTGCTGGTTCTAAGGGAGGGAATGTGAATAGATATAAATATAAACATAAACATTATAAATGAGTCCCCAGCTAAAGGAAAGCAACTCAGTGAAAATCCAAAGGAGCAAAGCAACATTTAGTTGTAACTCCCATTTATTCAGAGAGGGCGAGCCTTAGTGGGCTGGGCTAGACAGTGAAGAGTCACCAGTGAGGGGGCTGTGTTGTGTCCTGGTAGTTTCTGGATCCCTAAGGCAGTCTCCCTGTGTGGTCCTGTGTTGAGGGTGGTTATCAGTTTAGACANCACTAAGAGCTGAGTTTCCTGAAATGATTGGGCCGGGAAATGTTTTGCATTTGGGGTTGTTTTATACTTCTGAGTATTTGCATATGCAAAAGGAAGTCTCTTGGGATACGACTGGAGTCTAAGCATGAGATNCGTTTATGATTCAGCCACACCTAGACACACTGCCTGAAGGTCATTTGCATATCTATACATATAATTTTTGTTAAAAGATTTTTGTACATAAAATAAAGTTCTACAAGTCTAGGATTTTCTACCTGTAGGATTATATCAAGACTCAAAATGTTTTGTAACATTTAGGACTTCGGATTTGGGGGTTAGGTATTTAAGAGGCACAGGCACAATGCCTTGACTCAAAGAGTGCCTTGGGAGAGCTTCGCCTTCGATGATCTGGACTTATTCAACATAGCTTTTCTCAAGAGTGCCTGAACATTCAGAGTGGATGCTGTAAAAGGAACCTACTAGTGCATCCTAGTGGTCCCTAGAAATCTTCAATTTGGGTCTGGTACTGTGTCTTGCTATAACCCTGAGCAGTCCCTCCAAGCTTGCATAGTATAATATTTCAGAGAAGTCACTTTCTCCTATTCTTCCCAGTCCCTTTCTAGACAGTGGCTAACTGGTAAAGACATGGATGAGAAGTTTGAGTGTAATTATGAAGGTCACCATGGCCTGATNGGAAAAGATACACACTGAAGTCTTCTCACTTAAGAGTCTTTGGTTCTAAGAAATGGAAAGGGAATATTAGAATTATATAGCTATGGGGTCTACCATTGTTCTCAAGGGCAGAGAAGGGAGTAGAATGAGTTTGGGGGAGTGCATCTTTTGTGTCTTCGGGAGTTTTTCCAATCTCTTTTCTTTTCTCTGCCTGTCTAGTTCACCCCTCGTTGTTATTCTGGTCTAACTTCCTTTACTAGTTAACATGCTTGAAATGCTACTTATACTTATATACTCCAGAGGCCAAACAGCCAGAAACTAGGTCTCTTAGCATCTGTGTATATTCCTAGGAAGGGGATTTTAGTCTTTGAGAGTCATACAACACCTTCATTCTATTCCATCGCAGCCAAGGACACAACTTTGTTGCAAGGTGCATAGANAGTATGGACAGGACATGTCCTAAGACAGATATCAAGCATTTTGCACCATTGGTGGATAGCTTGTGAGTGATATTAATGGTTGGTTCAAATTTATCTTTTGAAATTCCCTTCTTTCTTTGGGATCATCAGAAGTGACTGAAAAGGCACCGAGGTATCCCAACAAAACAGTCAGAACACCTTTTCTTAAGAAGCTAATGAAAGTGGGGGACTCGGGACTTGACGTGATGGATCAGACAATTCATCTCTACGCCTAACATCTTGACAATTAGTCTTCTGAAGTGTGTTTCTTACAGTAGTCCTCCTCCTGGATATCTCAAGTTTTCTTAATGAGGTTCTCTCCTCTCAAATGACTTTAGCTTGTGTCAAGTTGACCTAGAACTATCCAGCAAATTGATCCCTTGTCAGCTTGACACGTAAGCACATCACTGTTAACCTTTCCCTTCCTGTTCATCCCAAGATCACACATTAATATCAACATCATGATATAAAACATTTTACAAACTAAAAAAGTCGCAGGGTCTTCACAGATTCAAACACTTTAAAATGCAGTTTCTTTAAAAATCCAAAGTCTCTTTTAAAACTTAAAAAATCTCTTTAAAAATCCAGTCTTTCAGCTGTGGGCTCTTGTAAAATCAAAAATAAACTAAATATTTCCTTACTTCAGGAGGGAAGAACCAGGGCACAGTCACAATCAGGTCAAAGCAAAATCAAACTTCATAATATAAATCACTCAATGTCCAATATCTGAGATTCACTCATGATCTTCTGGGCTCCTCCAAAGGCCTTGGGTTAGTTCTCTGACTCTGATGTCTGCAGCACACACAACTTGTCTTCTAGGCTCAGGCCAGCTCTACTCTGCAGTTGCTGCTGTTCTTGGTGGTCCTCCTGTGATACTGGCATCTCCAAAATGCTGGGGTCTTCTACTGTACCTGGGCTGCACTTTCACCAATAGCCTCTCATAGCCACAACTTTCTCCATGGCCCCCCTCAGTCCTGGGGATTTAGCTCCTACCCTGGCTGTACCTTGACCTGCGGCCTCTCCTGGCCTCTCACAGTGCTGATAACTCCAATAATCCCTATAAGTCTGTCTTTGAAGATGGAAGCTGGTGGTCTTGACCTCACTTCTGTCAAATTCTTCTTCATGCCCACCATTGAGGTTTGCCCTTTGTTAGTGAACTGTCATGACAATGGAGTCAGACTCTCATTTCCAGTTCTGTTCTGTCCCTAACCAGCTGTGTGATCAGGAGAAAGCTATTAATTAATACTTTAAGGTTCTGGAGGACCACAATGAAGAGTGTGGGAAGAATAAAATAAATAACATTCAAACATGCTTGAAGAGATGTTTGGGATGTGGAAATATAGAGCAAATATTGTCTGCTCATCACCATCAGTACTATGCCTGTCACCATCAGCACCACTGCCATCATCATCCTCATCCTTACTATTATCACCATCACCATCAAACATCCTAACAATCACCAAGAAAATTAATAATATAATCAAACAAATAAGTCCCCAATTTTTCTCTCTCTCCCACTTCTCTACAGCCCCACTGAACATACTTCTTTAATAAATGACCAAAAATAAGATGGGGACTCTGGAAGAAATGAATAAAATGTTGTCTTATTAGTGAGCCCTCACCCATGCCTTCCACCAAGAGTTGTGAATAAATGCTTCTTAGAAACAGTGTCCTCTTCTCCAAACACCCTAGCTAGGCCCCACCCTAGACCCTGGCCTGGAGCTGCTCACACTGGAGCCCAAAGGCACAGGACACTGGGGCAGGGAGCTAAGCTACAGCACTCAGTGTGGCTCCACTGGCTGTCCTGGGGGAGGGATATGACAGCCTTATGGTTCAATTGAAATAGAACATCATCAGAGAGATAAGGGCAACAATGTCTGTCCACGAAGTGATAAATTACTAAGTCACATTATTTCCCTTTATTTATATACGTCTGCCTTTATTGAATTTAGTGGGAGATAAATAAACAATCTGCCAAGCGTCTGGTTAATATTACTTCTCACTGGCTTGTTTTAGGTCTAACTAGACTCCTACTGATAACATCACCCGAGCTTTTCAGGAGGGAGAGTCATAACATTTGTTTCTGACAAGGACCCTCTGCTTGCCTTATCTGTTTCATTTGAGAGGCCACCGACCTCAGCTTCTCTAGTTAAAATTAACTTTTTCCAAGCAGGGAGACATTCTTGAACTTGACTCTGGCCACACAGTGTGACTGGGAGCACTAGCTACCCATCAGAGGAACTCTGTCACAGTCAGCCAGCCGTTCTGCTCCCTGATAGCCTCCAGGAAACACTGGGGAACATGCTGTTGAAAACGCATTAAGATAAAAATTCCGTTTTCTAATCTGAATTTTTCTCTCTGGTCTAAAGAGTGTTTCTTTTCCCTTGAAGATAGCACTTAAAAAATTGAGACAAATTTTTATGCAATCTAGACTGGCCTTGAACTTGTTATGCAGCCCAGGCTGGTCTTAAACTCAAACTCTTCCTGCCTCAGTCTTCTGGGTCCTGGAATTACAGTCATGTACCACCATTCCCAGCAATAAAGATAACTGTTGCTATTATGGTGGTGATTATAATGCAAAGAAATGCTGATACAGGTTGTTTTAAAAAGCTACAATTGAGCTGTAGCAATGAAAGTGAACTAAGCCACAAGTATAAAAATAAACCTCAAACTCTTACAACATGCCATCAGAAGGCTGTAAGCCCAGAGACCTTACTCTTAATGGCCACCATGCTAATGCTGNGGCNNCATATGTACCACATTGAAGGCATGTCCTGATGCACTTCTCCTTTACAGGCCGTTCAGAGGCAATAGCTGATTGTAGATCTGTCTCCATATGGCCACTACTTTGTTATATGCCTCTGTGTGTGTGTGTGTGTGTGTGTGTGTGTGTGTGTGCGCGCGCGCGCGCGCGCGCACACCACACTTCCTTGCTGTTTGCACGTGCTCAGTATGCTTCCTGGCTTATACAGGCATCACATTCTCTCTGTGCCTTCAGGGTTTAGTTGAATATGTGGTGTGGAGTAAGTATAAGCATCTCCAGGTCAGCTTATTTTTTGATGGGATTGGGTTTCTTACCCTTGAATGCAGGTCTCTGAACTTTTCTTTTTTCATAATTAATTTTTTTGAGAAATGTGTCTCTCTCTTATCAGACTATGACTTCTATGAGAGGATAACAGTGCCTGGCATACAACATATGTCACTGAGTGAATGAAATAAACAAGTGAAGAAATGAATGAATGGACATCTATGCAAGAAGGAAAGTGTCACAGTGCTTCATAGAAGACCATACTGGAGTTTGGTTTGATTTCTACTTTAATATAATCTGTAGGAGAAAATCCTTAATTTCTCCATGTGTTAATTTCACTTATACATTATGAGAAAAGTCTCAAGAATTGTGATAGATGTAATGAGCCAGTGAATCTGGAAGGCTGCTTTGAAATACTTTGATATCAGTGACTTTTTCTGCCCCTGGATGGCAAAGTGAGCTTAGCATATCCACATATCCCAGCTACATCCCTCTGGACAGAATAGTTATGTGATGATGGTGATGATGATGATGATGATGATGATGATGATGATGATGATGATGGTTATGATGGTGATGGGGATGATGGTAGTGATGTTGACGATGATTTTGGTGGTGGTGAAGGCAAGGGTGATGGTGATGGCTATGATGCTGAAGATAATGGTGGTGACGATGGTAATGATTATGGTAATGATGGTAATGACGATAGTGATAATAGTGATGGCAATTATAGTAATGATGGTGATGATAGTGCTGATTATAATGGTGATGGTAATGATGATGATGGTGGGGATTGATTATGATTATGGTAATGATGGTGATGATTGTAATGGTGACAAACTCCAAATTCCCAGTGACTTGGAATAACAAAGACTGATTTTTCATATGGTGCTCATTGCCAACTGGCCTGGTTCATGTGCCATCATGTCCAGCTTATGTCACCTATATTCTTGAAGCCTAGGTTAACACAGCAGCTTCTGACTGGAAGTGGCCAGTGTCACAGCAAAATGTAAAAGTAACCTTGGAAAAGTCTGAGCTGGGTTGTAAAGCTTCTGTTTGGGAGAACCAGCAGTCATTCTACCTGACTCTCCAGTCAAGTCAAATCTCCACAATGAATTAAAACATGCCCTGGGGGAAGGCCAGTGATGTTTACAATGTTCTCTCTACTCTAGCACAGTGACAAGAGTGGTGATCCTGCATAATCTAAACCAGTTTCCATGCTATATGCCTTATCCTCTCCGCTGTTCATCCTGACCCAGCTCAAAGGTCTTGTTTTTCTCAAAAAGGTCCATTTGATCTATAAACCCCTACAGTTTATTCTATAAAGTGTGATGTTTTACATTCTATCAGCACATCTCAAATTAATCTTTGCTATGGTGTGAGGTAGGGAACCCAGCTGCTTTTATCTCTATGCTTATCCAGATGTTCCAAAAGGTCAAACAATTAACTCTTTGTGAATCTGGCTTTGCATTTGACTTTGTTCTCTTAGGCCAATCGTCAGTCCTTCAAGCTCCACTGCAGCAATCAGGATAACTTCATAGTAGAGCATAAAACTGAATGGAAAGAGCACTTACACTTTCCTCTTCTGAGATGTTTTCGCTATTCCCGGTCCTTCACATTTTCAGAGAGCTTTTGATTATAAAAATCTTGATTTTTGCCATTTTTTTAACCTTACATCATGGTCACAGGTTCCCCTCCCTCCTCTCCTCCCAGTCCCTCCCCC
>LZPO01097127.1:64809-79720 GCA_001675575.1 Neotoma lepida
AGAGGGCCCAGCCCAGTCCCATGCAGGCTCCACAGCCATTGATGCAACTTTCATGAGTTCCCACTAGTTTGGTTTGGTCATCTCTGCAGGTTTCCCCATCATGATCTTGATGCACTTGCTCATAGAATCCCTCTTCTCTCTCCCCTACTGGACTCCTGGAGCTCTGCCTGGTGCCTGGCTGTGGATCTCTGCATCTGCTTCCATCAGTCACTGGAGACAAGCTCTGTGATAACAGTTAGGGTATTCACCGATCTGTTCACTGGGGCAAGCCAGTTCAGTGCAGGCACCCTCTCCACTATTTCTAGTAGTCCAAGCTGGAATCATCCCTGGGGATTCCTGGGAACTTACCTGGCACCCGGTTTCTCTCTATCCCCATGATGTCTCCCTCTGTCATGGTATCTCTTTCACTGTTTTCCCACTCCATCCTTGTTCCAGCTCAACCATCCTGTTCCCTTATGTTCTTATCCCCCATCCCCTACCCTCCATTGCCCACCCCTCATCCCTAGTTTACTCATGGAAAACTCATCTATTTCCCCTCCCCAGGGCAATCCATGTGTCCCTCTTTGTGTCTTCCTTGTTAGCTAGCTTCTCTGGAGTTGTGGTCATACCCCACTTTTTAATTGGATTATTTGGTTTGTTGATATCTAGTATCTTGAGTTCTTTATATAATTTGGAAATTAGCCCTCTATCAGATGTAGGGTTGGTGAAGATCTTTTCTCATTCTGTAGGGTGCTGTTTTGTCCTATTGATGGTGTACTTTTCAGTTTCATGAGGTCCCATTTATTAATTGTTGATCACAGTGTCTGTGCTACTAGTGGTATGTTCAGGAAGTTGTCTCCTGTGCCAATGCATTCAAGGCTACTTCCCACTTTCTCTTCTATCAAGTTCAGTATATCTGGATTTATGTTGAGGGATTTGATCTTTGACTTAAGTTTTGTGCAGGGTGATAGACATAGATCTATTTGCATTCCTCTACATGCTGACATTCAGTTATGCCAGGACCATTTGTTGAAGATGTTTTCTTTTTTCCATTGTGTAAGTTTGGCTTCTTTGTCAAAAATCAGGTGTCCCTAGGTATGTGGATTTATGTCTGGGTCTTCGATTCCATTCCATTGATCCACCTGTCTGTTTTTATGCTGATATCATGCAGTTTTTATTANTATAGCTCTGTAGTAGAACTTGAAATCAGGGATGGTAATGCCTCTGGAAGTTCTTTTATTGTACAGGATTGTTTTAGCTATCCTGGGTTTTTTGTTTTTCCATATTGTTGAGTACTGTTCTTTCAAGGTCTGTCAAGAACTGTGTTGGGATTTTAATGGGAACTGCATCAAATCTGTAGATGCTTTTGATAAGATTGCCATTTTTACTATGTTAAATTAGCATAGGNGATCTTTCCATCATCTGGTATCTTCTCCAATTTCTTTCTTCAAAGACTTGAAGTTCTTGTCACACAGGTCTTTCACTTACTTGGTTAAAGTTACACCAAGATATGTTATGTTATTTGAGGCTATTGTAAAGAGGATTGATTCCCTGATTTCTTTCTCAGCCGGCTTATCATTTGTATATAGGAAGGCTATTGATTTTTTTTTTTTTAGTTAATCTTGTATCCAGCTACTTGACTAAAGGTGTTTATTAGCTGTAGGAGTTCCATGGTAGAATTTTGGGGGTTGCTTATGCATACTATCATATCATATGCAAATAATGATACTTTGACTTCTTCCTTTCTGATTTATATCCCCTTGATTTCCCTTAGTTGTTCTATTGCTCTAGCTAGAACTTCAGGTACTATATTAAATAGGTATGGAAAAAGTGGACAACCTTGTCTTGTGCCTGATTTTAGTAGAAATGCTTTGAGTTTCTCTCCATTCAATGTGATGTCAACAATCAGCTTTCTGTATATTGCTTTTATTATGTATAGGTATGTTCCTTTTATCCCTGATCTCTCCAACACTTTTATCATGAAAGGGTGTTGGATTTTTTCAAACATCTAATGAGATGATCATGTGTTTTTTTTTTCTTTTGGTATGTTTATATGGTGGATTACATTGACAGATTTTCATATGTTAAACTATGCCTGCATGTCTGGGATAAAGCCTACTTGATCATGTTGGATGATCTTTTTGATGTGTTCTTGGATTTAGTTTGACAGTATTTTGTTGAGTATTTTTGCATCAATGTTCATGAGTGAAATTGGTCTGTAATTCTTTTTGTTGAGTCTTTGTGTGGTTTGTGTATCAAGGTGACTATGGCCTCATAGAAATTTGACAATGTTCTTTCTGCTTTATTTTGTGGAATAATTTGAGAAGTATTGGTATTAGCTCTTCTTGAAAGTCTGATAGAATTCTATGTTAAAAACCATCTGGCCCTGGGCTTTTGTTGTTGTTGGGAGACTTTTAATAACTGCTTCTATTTCCTTAGGGTTATAGGTCTATTTAAATTGTGTATCTGATCTTGATTTAACTTCATTCAGTAAGTGGTATCTATCAAGAATTTTATCCACTTCTTTTAGATTTTACAATTTTGTGGAGTACAGGTTTTCGAAGTGTGACCTAATGATTCTCTGGATTTCCTTAGAGTCTATTGTTACATCTCCTCTTTTGTTTCTGATTTTGTTAATTTGGGTATTCTTTCTCTGCCTTTTAGTTAGTTTGGATAAGGATTTATCTATTTTGTTGCTTTTCTCAAAGAACCAACTCTTTGTTTCATTGACTCTTTGTANTGTTCTCCTTGTTTCTATTTTATTGATTTCTGTCCTCAGTTTGATTACTTTCTGCCACCTGCTCCTCTTGGGTGTATTTGCTTCTTTTTGTGCTAGAGCTTTCAGGTGTGCTGTTAGGTCACTAGTATGAGATCTCTCTAGTTTCTCCATGAAGGCACTTTCCTCTTAACACTACTTTCACTGTGTCCTATAAGTTTGAGTATGTTGTGTATTCATTCTTATTGAATTCTAGGAAGTCTTTCTTTCTTTCTTTCTTCCTTAACCCAGTGGTAACTTAGCAGAGAGTTGTTCAGTTTCCATGAGCTTGTAGGCTTTCTGTTGTTATTGAAATCCAGCTTTAATCCGTAATGATCTGATAAGATACCAGGGGTTATTTCATTGTTTTTGTATCTGTTGAGACTTGCTTTGTGGCCAAGAATCTGGTCGATTTTGGAGAAGATTCCACGAGGTGCTGAGAAGAAGGTATATTCTTTTCTGTTTGGGTGAAATGTTCTGTAGATANCTGTTAGGTCCATTTGAGTCATAACAACTGTTCTGTTTTTTTTCTGTTTAGTTTCTGTCTGGATGACCTGTTCATTATAGAGAGTGGGGTGTTGAATAATCCCACTATTATTGTGTGGGGTTCAGTATGTGATTTAAGCATTAGCAATGTTTCTTCTACAAATGTGGGTACCTTTACATTTGGGGCATAGATGTTCAGAATTGAGACATCATCTTGATGGATTTTTCCTTTGGTGAGTATGAAATATCCTTCTCTATCTCTTTTGATTAATTTTGGTTGGAAGTCTATTTTGCTAGATATTAGGATAGCTACACCAGCTTGCTTCTTAGGTCCCTTTGATTGGAAATTCTTTTCCAACACTTTACTCTGAGGTAATGTCTATCTTTGATGTTGAGCTATGTGTCTTATGTGCAGCAGAATGATGGATCCTGTTTTTGTAACCATTCTGTTAGCCTATGTCTTTTTATTGGAGAATTGAGTTCATTGATATTGAGGGATGTTAATGACCAATGATTGTTAATTCTTGTTATTTTGGTTGTGGTGGTAGTGTGTGTGTGTGTGTGTGTGTGTGTGTGTGTGTGTGTGTNTGATTAAAAAAAAAAGACAAAACCCCCAAACTATAGTATCACAAATTCTCCCCAGAGGTCTTCCTCCCACAGGTTTTTGTTCAGCTCCACTCCTCAGGCTTTCTGCCATGCCGAGACCGTCTAGGGTTCTGCAATGTGGACTTGCTTCTTGGAGTGTCTCCTTTACTAGCAGTTGATAATCAGCTCTCTTAACTCTTAATGCCCCCCCCAATTTGGTGGGGTGGGGACCATCCACTCTTCATCTTCTGAAGCTTCTTGCCTTTGGCCAATATTGTATATTCTTTAGTTCTTTCTCTACAGGGAGTTCTAACTCACTCCTTTTTCTCCTTCTCTTACTGAATTTATTTACTTGGTATTTTAGGGGGAAGCATGTGTTAATAGCCGTGTGTGTGTGTGTGTGTGTGTGTGTGTGTGTGTGTCTGTGTCTGTGTCTGTGTCTGTGTCTGTGTCTGTGTCTGTGTATGTTTCCCTTCTTTGGGTTTTGCTGGTGTTAGATTAACCATTGCCTGTGTTTCTGTGGGTGTAGTTAACTTTCTTGGGTTGGAGTTTTCCTTCTAGTACCTTATGTAGGGATGGATTTGTGAATAGATGTTGTTTAAATTTGACTTTGTCATGAAACATTTTATTTTCTCCATCTGNGGTGATTGACAGTTTTGCTGGGTATAGTAGTCTGGGCTGGCATCTGTGGTCTCTTACAGTCTGCAAGACATCAGTCCAGGCCCTCTGGATTTTAGGGTCTCTGTTGAGAAGTCAGGTGTGATTGTAATAGGTCTGCCTTTATATGTTACTTGGCCTTTTCCCTTTTGCTTTTAATATTCTTTCGTTGCTCTGTATGTTTAGTGTTTTCATTATAATGTGGTGTGGGGATTTTCTTTTTTCGTCCAATCTATTTGATGCTTTATAAGTTTCTTGTACCTTTATAGGTATGTCCTTCTTTAGGTTGGGAAAATTTTCTTCTATGATTTTGTTAAATATTTTCTCTGGGTTTTTTAGCTTGGTTCTTCTCCTTCCTCTATTCCTATTATTCTTATGTTTAGTCTTTTCATANTGTCCCAAATTTCCTATATATTTTGTGTTAGGAATTTTTTAGATTTAATATTTTCTTTGATCAGTGAATGGATTTCCTCTATTGTGTCTTCAATGCCTGAGATTCTCTCTTCCATCTCTTGTATCTCTGTTGGAGATGCTTACATCTATAGTTCCTGTTCACTTACCCAGATTTTCCATTTCCAGGATTACCTCTGTGTTTTCTTTATTGCTTCTATTTCCATTTTCAGGTCTTGAACAGTTTCCTTCACTTGTTTGGTTTTTCTTAGCTTTCTTGGCATTCTTGTAGGGATTTATTGATTTCATCCAATTTTTTGCTCACCTTTTCCTCAATTTCCTTAAGGGATTTNTTCATTTCCTCTTTAAGGACCTCTATCATCTTTATAAAGTATATTTAAGGTCATTTTCTTGTGTATCGGCTGCATTGGATTGTTCAGGTCTTGCTGTCATTGGATAGCTGGGTTCTGGTGGTGCCATATTGCCCTTTTTGTTATTGATGATGTTNTTACAATGGTGTTTAGGCATCTGAACTTGGGATGATTATAGGTCTAGGCATTGATTCCTGTGTTTGTCTTTGTTGGAAGGGTTTTTGTTCCTTGGTTTTTCTTTCTTCCCTGGCTTTCTGGCCTAAATGGCCAAAGGTTCTTGTGCCTAGTGAGCCTTTAGGTCCAGTAACCTGTCTCTTCTGGGATTTGGGGGGCCTGGGGTCCCCAGATCTGGCCTGGCCTCTGCTAAAGCTGAAGTCTTCTTCCAAAGTTGAAGACTAGGATATGGAACTCAGGGGGAGGAGGTACAGTCTGGGGTTATTGGGCCGGCTTAAATGGGTTTAGTGATCAGTGGACAGTGTCTTACCTGGGGTCACTAGAACCAGCCTAGGCTCCAGTAAAGCTGCTAGGGCTGTGGGCCCTAGTGATTTTTGTCAATTTTGATTGCAAAAGCTTCCTGGGTTTTGAAGGGGGTTGCATTGTGTAGACACTAATGCACACATTTTAACAAAACTAAGTTTATTGATTTAAGAACACAGCATATCTATTTATGAGTTTCTTTTTAATTTCTCTCAGAAATGTTTGACACGATTTCTGTCAAAGTTCCTAAGTGTCTGTCTTATTGCTGGTCTGGTTTATTTGGAGGTTCTAAGGACTGAACCAAGGGCTCTGTGGATGCCCAGCACTCCACCACTGAGCTACATCCTACATCTCCAACTTTCCTTATGCTTTTTAGTTTTAGACAAAGGTCTCACTAACTTGTGCANGCTATGCATGAACTAATTCTGTAGCCCCCTGATGGCCTTGAAATGACTGTTAGCCAATAACTACAAACCTTAAATATTTCCGTGAATTTTTTTATAGTCACTTGGGAAGACAAACTCAGTCCTAGCTACTTCATCATGACCAAAAGACCATTTCATAATTTTCAATCTAAATGGGTGACTAAAAATTTAATTACAGGAGATTTAATTTTATGCTTTTGTTCAACTCCGGTTTTATGGAAATTGCACACAGACTACTATCCTTATAGATGATTTTGAAAATATTAGAAAAATGCAGAAAAAAAATAACCAATCTAAGAAAGAATGAAGGAATNCACATTGTGGTAGCAAACTTCCTAATATTTAGGCCAACACTGCAAACATTTTGGTCTATTTTCTTCTGGATATACACGAACATAATTCTTATGATTGTATAGACAAATGTTTATCTTTCTTTCTTTTTTTAACTTAACATTATAAGTAGCAAATTTTCCATGACATTAAATATCTCCTGAAACATTATTTTTTTATGACTGCATATGTTCTCTCGTTTCTATTTAACATAATTTATTTAACTGGCTTTGGCATGCATTCCATTCCCACATTTTTGCTATTTATAAATAATGTTGCAATGAGTGTATTTGTGCATAAATATTCATACTTGTTTCTGACTTTTCCTCCAAGAAGAAAAAACACTGTGTCAAAGGGCATGAACTCTGCTTCGACTCACTATATATTCTGCCAAATGCCTTGTAATATTGACNGTATAACTTGAACTCCCCCAGGACATGACATGAATGTTTATTTTTCTGCATTCTTGCAAAACCTGCTTTTTTTCCCCCATTTTTAAACCTTAGCTAATTTTACAGCTAAAATGTTTCTTTATTTGTATCCTAATTTGTTTTACTTTACTTTCCAGTGAGGCTGAATATTTTTGTGTATTTATTTGTATTTCTTTCCTGTCTTATCAACTTGTACCTTTTTTAGCTCCAGATGCTATTAAAATATTAAAAATTTAACGATTGTCAGGCATGGTAGCTCATACTTATAATCCCAGCACTTAGGAGATGGAGGCTGGAGGATCAGGAGTTCAAGGCTATTCTCAGCTATGGAGGGAGTTCAAGACCAGCCTGGGCTATATGAAATCCTGTCTTTAAAAAAAAAAAACGGGAGGATGCCTCCTATTGTATAGAGCAAGGCTTAAACACAAACAACAAAACCTCATATAATTCAAAGGTTTAAAAAAAAAAAAGTTTACTGACTTAAAAAAAATACTCATATATAAAATCTCCTTTACTGATTAATTTTTAAAGACCATTTTCTAGATACAAAAGTCTGAGTTTAATTGATATCTTCAAGTTCAATTCACATATGTGTGCATGACCACACTTGTATACACACATGTCTAATGTCTCTCCTTAAGTTGCTCAGAGTGGGACAGGATGCCAGTGCTGCCTACAGATAACCACATTGACCTCAAAGAACAGTAAATACTGCAAGGCAGTTCAAATGGTCTGCCATGACTGTGCAGATAAGAAGAGAACTATTGTATCTAAGAGAGGGAAGTGCAAGGGACTAACACAGTGCAGCTGTGGCAATTAGCACAGTGGGTGACAGGCTTGAAGCTGCATCAACATCACCACAGGAGCAGGCATGGTGGTACAAACCTGTGATCCTGTGCTTGGGAGGTGGAAGCAGGAGGATTAAGTGTTTATTAGCTACATAGCCAGTTTAGGGTCAGCCTGGGCTACAGGAGACTCTGTCACAAAAAAAGGAAGNAAATAAAGAAGGAAGAAAGGAAGATAGGAAAAGAAGAGAGTAGGAGGAAAGGAGGGAAATGGGGAGAAGAGGAGACTGAGTGGGGAAAGATAATCATCTTGCAGGGTTTGTCAAAATAGAGATTGTGGATTGCTGGTCTTACACGGGGTCCAGTAATTTGTATTTCTTTCTTTTAACCTTCATTTATTTCCCTATTTATTGTGTGTCTGTGTATGTGTGTGAGTGTGGCACCCATGGAGAGTTGAGAGAATAAATTGAAGGAGTTGTCTCTTCTCTCACCATGTGAGTTCCAGGGACTGGACTCGGGTCCTCAGACTTGGTGGCAAGTGCCTTTACCAACTGAGCTATCTTCCTGGCCCCCAAAATTGCATTTTCTGACATGGCCTCAGCTGACACACTGAGGCTGGTCTAGGTTTGACACTTAGAGAACAATTAAGCAAAGAAAACTCAAGAGGAAAACAAATGGAAGACCAGCAAGGAAACAGCTTTAACTTTAACGAAACTCTGCCTTTTCTCCTCGTAAAAGATACAGCCTCACTGAGTGCTGAAACAATAATAAAAACAACAACAACAATAAAGGGCAATGTAATTTGGAGTTGTTCACTCTTCCTAAATTATAGGAGTCCACAGAGAAAGCAATGGAATCNCTTAAACTTACTGCCAACTGTTGTAGTTTATGGAAGGTTTATATGCAATTTAACTCCAATAACAACCAAAGGAAAGCACTTTGCCCCATAATCCATAATCCTTAGCTACGTCCAACTTCACTCTATACTAACATTTTNAAAGTCCATCTCTGCCTTAGTTTCTTTTTCTGATGCTGTGATAAAATGGTTACAAAGTATCCAAAATCAGGAAGCAGAGAAGGTAAATGAAGTTCTTGCTCAGCTCCTTTTCTCCATCTATACAGTCCAGGATCCCAACCAGGGAATGGTGCCACCCACAGTGGGCAGATCTTCCCACCTCAGTCAATGCCATCAACATAATCTTCCAGATGTGGCCAGAGGCTGGGTCTCCCAGGTAATTCTAGAGTCTGCTAAATTGACAAAACCTCCANGACTCCCTTTTTAGCTTTTGACTTAAGTTTATTTTAAAATGAAGTAATCCAAATGCATGTCTGNTATTATTTGCTCGGAATTAAAAGGTAACTTCTAAAAACAAGCATCATGAGACCAAATCCTGTTACTAAGGACTGACTAGCTATCATTTCCTGNCTGAGCTGAACACATTCTTCATTAAGGAGACATCGGCAGACATCAGAGAAGGGTGGGGTTGCCTGATAAAATACAAAGACCCAGTTAAATGTGANTTTNAGAAAAGCAGCAGGTATTTTTATCTGAAAGTATACCCTTTACCCTATTTGGTACATAGACTGAAAATGTGTTTATTATTTTCTAAAATTTTAAATTTAAGTAGGTGTCCTGTGTTTTTATTTGCTAAATTTGGCAAACCTAGAGAGGGGTTAGCACTTCAAACAACCCACAGACCTTTGTTGCTAGACATCTCTAGAGAAACATAAGGAAAGTTACAGCCCAACTCTTGCCTTATGACAGGCCCTATTATACTGTTGAGTGCCCTGTCCATGTGCTACTTACAGCAAGAGTGGCAGTAGTGGAAATGGGAGCTTTGGGAGTGGAGGTTGCTTGCTCGGTATGTAACACAGCCCTAAAGTGTGGATGGAGGAAAGAGGTAGATTTTTCAGAACATCCTGGGCTCTCAGTCGCCAAGATAGGTATCTCTGTCTTGAGGATAATCAATTGATCTAACTTTTGCAAACCAGAGGAGAATCTAAGTCCCTGAGGGGACCATAAAGGGGGCTTCAGGCAAGAAGAAAGTGAGAGATTAGTAGGCAAGTCCTCAAGCCATTAGCTCGACTAATGGGGAAAGTTTACATACAAATGGCCAGGCTTTCAAACCAGCTTTCTTTAAGATAACCATCAAATCCCTAGATGTCAATTGAGGTTAATAAAAAATTCTGAAGTGTTTCTGCTCGCCTGCAAAGTTCATTCCTTGCTGGCATCCTGTAAGCTCCTTACAACCTAAACGCCTGCTACTAAATTCTTTTCCATACAGGATCTGCAATTCACTCAATGCACAAGGTAACAAGGTCTGCTTTTGTGCCACACAGCAGGACTAAGTAGTGATGCCCTTCCAGCCAGGTGCTCCGAGTTTGACTTCTGATTGCAGATGTTGTCACTCACTAAATCACTGGAAGGAAAGCCTGGTACCTGCTGAAAAGGACGGCAGGGCCATCTGTATCCTGTCTATCCCTGTCCTCAGAACATTCACGTTCCTAGATCATCCTAGAGCTCACTCCACAATGTCCTGGAATATTTAGTCCCAGCTTTAGCTCTGTGAAATCTACAGTCTTATAATTGAGATATGTAAAGAAGGAAAATATTTCAAATACAAATGTTCGAAGCAGGAAGTAGAAACTGGCTAGGCAGACTTAGAGCAGGGATCCCTGAAAGCAGTTATTCTAAAAAACACTCTTGGCCTCTTGACCAGGAATGTCAGAAGGAGGCATTATCTCCTGGTTTCTTCTCTCCTCTGAAATGAGAATNCTAGAGGCTATAAGCCAGAAGGGTGGGACCAAAATTCTAATCCAGACTCGAATCCCTCTGATGAACCGCTTTGAAACTTTAGCACTAGGTCAGTGATTCTTAAACTATGGGTCTCGACCCCTTTGGGGGATNAAATGACCTTTTTACAGGGGTCACCTAAGATCATGGGGAAAACAGATANTTTGCATTNTGATTCATAACAGTAGCAAAATCACAGTTATGAAGTAACAATGAAAATAATTTTATGGTTGGGGAATCACCTCAACATAAGGAACTAGATTAACNGGTCGAAGTATTAGGAAGGTTGAGAACCACTGTTCTAGATTTTCATGGTGATATTCCTGATTTCAGCCCATTTCCTAAATGATTTTACTGTTACTTCTTTAGAGGGAAGAATATCCTAAGAACTGCAAGAGTAGACCCCCAATTTTCCCAGTAATATGTGGTGGTTCTAGAGGGTTTCCCCCAAATCTCCAGTAATACAAATTGAAGGCAGACAATCATCTTCATGGGACTGAATGGCCACTGACTTAAACAGGAACTTAAGTAAGAGAGTGGCAGAGATGATGAACAGACATTTTGGAAGAACAGCCATAGATACCATAAACACCAGAATGTAAGAAACACCTTGTTGGTAACAGTACTGTAGAGTGGCAGGTAGTTTAAATAAACCATTCGATGAAAATGGTACAATCTCCNTTATAGGCAGGGAAACTGGGGCCAGAAAACAAGTGGTGGGGGCTGGGCAGGTGGCTCAGCAGTTAAGAGTACTTGCTGCTCTTGCAGAGGACTTGAGTTCAATTCCCAGTTGCTCACATGGGGTGGCTCACAACTGCCTGTAACTAACACACACACACACAAGCACACACACCTTGTTTTAGAAGTGGCTTACTGGAACCATGCTGTCTTCAAATCCTACAATGACCTCCTGGGACGATTCAGTCTGTGGCTTGTGTACCCCAAGAATTCCAGGGTGGGAGGGAGCTCTTGTCTTCCTCTTCCTTCCCTTTCTTCTTTCTTTGCAGACCTTTGCAGATCTTTGCAGAATGGGAAAGCCCCTTGCCTCGAGCTGAGAAGCAGACTCAACTCTACCTTGCCTTCACCACTGTGAATTTCCAGGAAGCCACTCAACTGGGAAGAGGCTTTGACTATTTCCTTTCCTCATTTTGAATTGAGACATCTCAAGGACTACAAACAGTTCACACGAGCCTGNAAAGCCTATTGTTGAGGGGGAGCCAAGCACAGCTGTCTCGACTGGGCACAGGGGCACACACCTGTAATCCCTGCACTCAAGAGGCTAAGGTGGGAGGATCAAGAGTTTGAGACCAGCCCATGTTAGAGAGAGGCCCCAGTTTGAGGAACAAACAAAACAAAGCAACATAAAATCACCTAGCTGTTTTCTCTTGAAACTTCAACACAAAGGCCTAAAACTTTCATTCACATAAAAGCTCGAAGCAACAAAATCAAGAGTGTTTGATCTCTTATTACCAGACTCGGGGTCACAGCCTGCGCCCAAACAAGCCACCCATCTCGGTGTCAATCAAAAGAACCAAATGAATACTGAAAACAGAAAAAGCAGATTCATTCAGTGGGGCCAGATTGGAAAGAGGGACGAGGGGATGCAGTGAGTCCCTACCCCAAGTCCACCTGGGGGTTTTTCACAGGGCGGTAGCTTACAAAGAAAACATAAATAAGCTGCCCAGCCTAGGTATGACCCCCTGCCTGCCACTGACTCAGCTTGGAGTCTCTCCGGCAAGGTCATTTGACAAGCTGCAAACCTTCCTCCAGGAGACAGTCCCTTCTGTCTGCCCCCCTCCCCCCACCCCTGCCTCCAACCTCCTCTTCCTCCAGCAGTAAACTGCTGGGAAGATGCTCATTTCTTGGAGTCCATTATTTCAATAGTCTGATAGCCAATAAAAATAATTGCACTTGTTCCTGCCAAGCAAGGAGGTTACAGCTTAGCATCCCCCCTTGCTGNCCCTTTTACTTTATGAGAAGTTTTTCCATCACCTTGTATGACAAATGTCACTAAGAATTTCAAGCTGGACCTTAGATNTGTGGCATGTAGGATTTATTGTTTAATTTTTTAAACTTTGCTATATGACTATTTTCTAAATTGTCCCTGGTCACCAAGGATTATATATTCTAAAGTATTTAAAATTATAAAAATGAACAAAATACCTCAGGAAGCTTCTTGCTTTACATCCGAGCAACTCTTGACATTCTAGGTTTAAAAATTCAAGCTAATTTTGATTGCTTAGTCGGGTGAAAGACAGGCATCCCTCATTCTGACTTCTGACTAGGACAGGAAAGGGAGTTTACTCTGAGTCTGAGGGGACCACCCTGAGCTCAGATGGACCCTCAGTGGGCTCCACTTTGACTTTGCCAGTGCGTTAAGGGCAAGCAACTCAACCTCTAAGAGGATCCAGGTGGTGACAAATGAGTGAGTTCCCCTAGGGAAGTAAAACCAACCCAGCATGCCCCTTCCCCCAGGCCAGGGGGCCTGACCAGGCCATCCCTGCCATGTGTCAATCAACTCTGCTCTCAAGTTAATGTTTGTCTGCGGGACAAAACCCCAGGAAGAAATCCCTGAGGTTTAAGGCTTACTTCAAGACTGTCCTTGGAGACAGATAGTCTTCAAGCTTCAGGGCTTTTTCCTTTAAATCATCAGGATAACAAACATAAAAACTTCCGNCTTAGGGCTTCAAATAATCACAGCTGGGTTGTTTGTCTGTTTAANTCTTGCTTTGGAAATCTTGCTGGAGAGGTGATTCATATGAGTGTGTTAAATATTCACAGTGCTGTCTTGAGTTCCTTAGGTCTTACATTGAATGATTTCCCAGGAGTCCAAAGCCACGTTTTACAGAGATGAGAGTCGTTTTAACTTCCATGAACCCCTCTTTGTCTCACCTGATGTATGACTTTCTGTTCTAGAAGGTTCCATCCTGTCTGAGAAGGAGTAACAGCAGGGGCATACTCCATTTCTCTTCCTGTTGTGTTCTTCTAGTCCTTTGTGTGTCTTTANCTCATTTCCTGCATGATCCCAGGCGTGTCTTGGACATTTATCTTTTTGTTAATTCCTTGAGAATTTAATACATGCATACACTGTATTTTGATCATAGTCATTCCCCATCCTTCCCTCAGCTCCTCCCAAATCCACCCGTACCCTTCATGCCCCCTCCCAATATCATGTTCTCTTCTGTGTATATTGATTTTATATATATATATATATGTATGTATATGTATATATGACCTACTGAGTCTGATTAGTACTGCCCATATGTACAAGGATGTTATTTGCAAAAAGATTAGGCTGCAATTTTGCTGGTCTTGTGTTGATCTGAATTTGATACCAAAANCAAGAGAGAAACCCAAACAACAGAGCCACTGGAGGACCCTTNAGTATCAGCAGAAACCCCTTCCAACCTGCCATGCTTCCACATGAAGTTCAGCCCCTGAAGATGGAACATGGCTGACCTGTTCCATACAGTAGGAANTGCCTGGTGAGACCAGGNAAGAGAAGCTGGGATCCAGAGGGCCCAACTAAGCTGCCCAGGAGTCCAGAGTCGTTCCTCCCCACCCCCTCAGGTGCGAACTCAGAGAAATTTTGCACAAGGAAAGCAATTTACTTAGGTAGTCATTTTCTAGATTTGCTCAGCAATTATTTCAGCTCTTTGGGTTTAAATGAGGCATTTTTTTTCAGTCCCTGCCCAGTGTCTTTCTGCTTCACTGGATGGGGAAGCCTGGGTAGCATTTTCTCTCTTGATAGCTGAACAGCTCTGGGTGAAGAAAGTGGGAGAGCAGAGTGGATGTGTCTCAAAAGTTGCAGGTGTCTCCTTGAGGTTAGCAGCTGCAGTAGTGTCCCCAGTAGGAATTCATTCAGTGCTGATCCCTGGGAGTCCCTGGTTTAGGAGGTCCAGGGCAGGGCTGAGGTAAGCAAGCACGAGCTTAGCAACCAGCTCCTTGGAAAAACAAATAGCCTGGATCGTGGGAATTTTCTGATTTCCTGATGTAAATATTTCCACCAGGCCCTGGTGAGGTTATTAAGGAGATGATACTGAGTGGCACTGAGAAGAGGACACTCAGGGCTTGTTAATCACTGAAGACCCAGTCCAGGACACTCTGGGTCTGGACTGGGGGTCTGCATGTCATTAGGCTCTCATGGTGTCCCATTGGGTATGTGGTCCTCCGCTTGTCCATAGGAGCAAGAACAGAGAAATAGAAAATCAACACAATTGTGAGCCTAAAGACAATACTAATTTGTTTGTGGGAAGCAACAATGCCATTGTCACTATTTCTGTCCCAACCATATATATTCTGTACTAGTTTTTATTTTTTTAATTTATATNATCATTTATGGTTTTATTAATATTACTGTTATTACAGTATTGAGGTTTGAACATATGATCCTGTGCATGCTAGGTAAGTGCTCCACCCATTGATTGCACTATAGCCCCAGCCTGT
>LZPO01097127.1:80374-100340 GCA_001675575.1 Neotoma lepida
AGGCAGGAGAGAAGGAAGGAAGGAGAGAAAGGAATGAATGAAGGACAAAAGGAAGAAGACAAAGAAGAGTAAAGAGAAATTGGAGAGTGACATCCTGTCNACCAGAAGGCAGGATGTTGGCACAACTTCAAAACAGGAAAGCAGAGAGCCTTGAGCCTTCTTAGAAGTGGAATCATAGGGGACATGGTACTGGTGACACTGACAGTGGTGGTAACATGGTCCTGATCTCATCATCTACAATAGACTTTGGGCCAAGAAATCAACCTCCATCACCTCTAGTTACCAGTAAGGAAACTGTGGTTTGGAGAACTTCATCTTAGAGAACGGGCTGGTCATGAGGCCATGGTTGGAAACTGAATCAGACTGAATCCAGAGCCCATTGTAAGAACCTACCTTAGGTTTTATGGTTCCTCTTCCTTTCCCTTCTCCATTGCNTTNTAGTAGCTTTGAGTAAGATTGTGTATAGAAAGCACCCAACCACTGCCCAGCCTACCACAGGCTCATGAGGGAGACTGGCATCNATGAATGTATGCAACACTCAAATGTTTATGGGGGAGATTATCATCCATGAAGCTATNCAGTACTCAAATATTTATGTCCCCAGGACACAGCCTTTCCTGATTCTTCCCTGAAAGACATGCCCAAAGCAGGGGNTCTTCAGCACCAAGCAAGGTAGTTTCCTCNGTGACTGCCAAGGGCTATGGCTCAGTCTCCTCATGACTCACCTGCCCCTTGAGCCCACAGGTCTCCATCNGAGGGCTTTGAACAAATATTAACTTGGCTCCCAGTTGATAAGATGTTTTTTTCTTCTTACTGACCTCGAGATAAAAGGCTGGAACCTTTGATAAGGCGTTTCTTCCTGGCTCCAGCAATTCTGAAAGAAGGGCAAATGACCCGAATGAGTCCCAAACACAGAAATGAGAAAAGAAAGCAGGTAACACCTACAGGCCTTTGGGTTTTTCTGCCCAACTTGCTGCATAGTGGTGAAGTTCTGTTCTTAACAACCATCTGCATNTATGATGACCTGGCCTGCTTCCTGATCATGTGACCTNCTCAGAATTCCTGGAGTTGAATCCATGCATGATCCTCTATTAGGAAATTCTGAAAANAGTTCCCAGACTCAGTGGACCTATATACATCTCTTAATTGAGAGAGAAAACAAACATATTTCCTATTTGTCATGTTCATAGCATCAAAAATTACAATAGCTATCACATAAGTTTTGAAATTCTAATTGTGAGTTATTTTTACACCATATCTTAGTCACATCTAAACAATTCTACAAGNGGCTAGGGTCGTGGCTTATTTGGTAAAGTGCTTGCTTAGCATACACAAAGTCCTGTGGTCAACCCACTGTACCATATAAATAGCAGGAATGGTGGCACATGCCTGTCATCTCAACACTTATTATACAGAGGCAGAACTGTCGGAAGTTCAAGATCATTCTTNGCCACATAGTAAGTTCAAGGCCAACCTGAGCTATAAAAGACCCTGTCTTAAATATATAACAACAACAATAACAACACACACAACACACACAAAACAACCTTTAGAAATGATGGTTGTTAACATGGCTCATCATGCAGAGAGATACGAGCAGAAGGAGGAGGCTAAAAGACTGGTGGTTTTCTACCAGCGACCTGTTTAAACCATCTTTTGTGAACACGTAGCTCCATGTCATCTCCAACTCTCATGTCAAACTTGTGTTGAGATCTCACTTTCCAGAAAACACAATGGAGGCTCACAGAGGACCATTGGNGAAGGACTAGAATTCAAACTCTGATGTTAGGGCCAAAACTGTGTCCTTTCTCTATTCATGTAAGTTCTTGAGCTGAGATAATGACCTCTGGTACAACTTGATTCTATTTGGATGCAGAATCTTGTGAAAAGGGGATTGAGGTAGGTGAAATGGTATGGATGGACCCTTACACCAATGACTCCTTTCCATGTAAGGTAACGATAAGGAGACACAGAGAAAAAAGGTGACTTTCTTACAAGCCAAGGAAAGAAGGCTCAGAAGAAACACCCCTGCCAACACTTTGATATTAGGCTTCTATTTTCTAGAGAAACAAATATCTGGCACTTAAGCCATAACCTGTAGTACTTTGTTACAACATCACTAGCAAATCAATACAGCAGGTCCCTCCATCAACATGACGGGAAAGACATATAAACAAAAAGATATCTTCTGGATGTGACACAGCCATTGTACTCATGAACTCACTGGAGCTGTNGTGATCTACACAGGAATTGGGAAAGATTGAGGACATCAGAATTTCAACAGCAAATGGNGGGGACCCTCCCTNAGGGGTGATTGACAGCAGTTGCTGAAGAAATAAGTGCTCTGTTTCTTCAGTAGTGTAGCCATCAGTAAGTTGCCCATGCTCTAGTTGTAAGAAATTCTAAGAGTGCATTTTCTTTTGCCCCATTCTTATAGATGAAGAATGTGTGTGAGCTCTGCTGGGTTGTTCATCTGCCTAGTGACACTCTCCAGGCAATGGGCCCTGCAAGATCATTTGCAAGGTGGCTTCTTCTCTCACAAGTCCAGAGGATGGACTGAGAAGGCTGGTTCTTGCTGCTACTTGATGATGTGGAGTTGATCCAGGATTGCTCTGTTCTGTCTTTGGGGCTTAGTTGCTAGATTCCTACATCAGCCATCCCTAGATGGAGCCTTCCAAGAGGCGAGGGCTGAAGTTACAAGGCTTTTTTCTGATGATCTGACCTCAGAGGTCCCTAAACTTCACTTCTCTTCCCTCACTTTGACTCAGTGAGCCATTAAGCTTACTCAGCCCCAAGAACATGGGGAATGAATAACACTGCCCAACTCCATGGGGGGGGACGGAATCAAGACATTTTTCAGACACCTGACATATACCAACATCCTAGGATCNGGGCCCTGCATGAGTATGGACATTTTGAAGGAGTCTCATATACTCGTGGCCAGCTGCTTTAGAAATTGTACAAACCCAATGGATTTCCTCCAAAGGACTGCATCCTTCCTGGTTGCATCCTGAGATAAGAAGGCACTAGCAGGCAGGAATGAGTTTTGTCCAGACAATTTGAAGTCAGAGTCCTTTACTCTGATCCNCACTAAGAGTTCCTGCAAACCCACCTTCTGTCCTTCNGGGGATGGATACTAAAAGAAATAAATCATTGTGGCCCATTTTCCAGTATGAGATGCATTTGGAGCTCATCAGAGAATCACACAGAACCAGGAGACACTAAGCACCTGTCTTTCCTTCCTGGTAGCCAACACCTGNTTGTTTGGGCATGCTCAGCTCATCCTCAGGTTCAAACATTACAGGCAGCCTGCTACATGACTGNGCCCATAGAAGAGACGTAGAACAGAAAAGGAGGGAATCTCCATCCTCAGGATACAAGTTAGATANGGCTTTGTATTATGAACTAATCAGATGGGGAATTGGGGGAGGGAGCATTACTAGACGTGGAAAGATTGTCCCTCCCCAAGGAATTCATCCAATAGTGCATTCAAGAGGCAGGGAAATGCATTTGGGAATACGAAAACCAATGTTTTGTAGCACATTGGTACATCGGCCATTTTTGCTTTTTCTCTATGCTGATGCAGGACCTTGGGAACTCAAAGGATAAACTGCTTTTTCTTCTTTCTTTTTTTCTTTTTCTTTCTTTTTTTCTATTCTGATTTCCCTAGAATTCACTATGAAGTGAGAATCCCTGTTTCTCACCATGCTGGTCAGGACTCTGATGGCAATATAGACCTGGAATTGAGAACATGGCCACAGTGCTCTGCCTTCCTGGAGAGCCCAGTATTAAGAGTGCTCAGTCAGAAGCCATTGCCAAGTGGCTGACTACTACATAATTCACCTTAGAGATGCAGTGTGATAAAGCAAACTACAAGCCCATATTGACAGACCCTACAGACAATTAGCAAGGGAAGCTGAAGAGCCAGGTCACCTGTGCTCTCTGACAATGCTGGGAAAATAGATTAGCTATCCAAGGCCTGAGACTCATCTGACTTCTTTGAAACTCAAAAATTACTTACTGGGGCTGGAGAGGTAGCTCAGCTCATAAAATGTTCACCACAAAAGCATAAGGAACTGAGTTCAACCCCCAGAACCCATAGATAGATAAATAGATAGATAGATAGATAGATAGATAGATAGATAGATAGATAGATAGATAGATAGATTTATCTACCTGTATATATATATATATATACAGGTAGATAAATATTGTAGATGTACTGCTTTGAATGACAATATTTCTCATAGGCTCAAATATTTGAACACTTGGTCTCTGTTGGTGGCACTGTTTGGGAAGATTCAGGAAGCATTCTTTTAACTGAGGAAGTATATCACTGGGAGTAGACATTGAAAGTTAAAGCTTCAAGCCACTTCCTGTTTTTTCTTTGCTTCCTACTTACATTTGAGGATGTGAGCTCTCTCAGTTTCCTGTTCTTGCAGCCGTGCCTACCATCTGTTCCCATGCATCTTTGCTGTTATGGATGCTTATCCATTTATAATNGGTTCTCAACTTGTGGGTTGTGATCCCTTTGGGGGTCAAATGACCCTTTCAAAGGAGTTGAGTATCAGATATCTTGCATATCAGATATTTACATCATGATTCATAATAGTAGCAAAATTACAGCTACAAAGCAGCATCAAAAATAATTTTATGGTTGAGGGTCACCACAACATGAGGAACTGTATTAAAGGGTCGCAGCATTAGGAGTGTTAGAAACTACTGCTTTAGAACCATAAAACAAAACAAACTTTCTCTTCTAAGTTGTCTTGTCCACGGTGTCTTATCACAGCAGCATAAAAGTGACTAATACATCCTTGAACATTTGTAATCCCAACACTGGGTGCACAGAGTCGGGAGCATCCCTGGGGCTTGCGGACCAGCCAGCTTAGATTAACAGGCAAGCCCCTAGGATCCCTGTGAGACAACTTATCTCAAAAAGACAAGGTGAAATGTTTCTGAGAAGCAACACTCAGCTTGTCTTAGTTACTATTCTATTGCTGAGAAGAGACACCATGAACAAGGCAGTTTATAACAGGAAGCACTTGACTGGGGGCTTGCTTACATTTTCCGAGGGTTAGTCCATGATCATCATTGTGGGAAGCATGGTGACACCGGGCATGGCTCTGGAGTCGTAGCTGAGAGCTTACATCCTGATACACAGGCAGGAGGCAGAGAAAGAACAAGACTAAACCTGGCATGGACTTTTGAAGCCTCAAAGACTGTCCCCAGTGATTCCTGTCCTCCAACATGGCCACACTTCCTCCAACAAGGCCACACTTCCTCCAAGGCCACATCTTCTCCAAGGCTACACCTCCTATTCCTTCCCAAATAGTCCACCAACTGGGAACTAAGCATTCAAATACGTGAGTCTATGGGGTCTATTCTCATTCAAACCACTTCAGTTGTCCTCAGGCACACACACACACACACACACACACACACACACACACACACACACCAAAAAGCATAATAACTAAGAAATTTACTTTCTTTTTTTTGTTTTTTTGTTTTGTTTTGTTTTTTTTGTTGTTGTTGTTGTTGTTTTGTTTTTCGAGACAGGGTTTCCCTGTGTAGCTTTGCGCCTTTCCTGGAACTCACTTGGTAGCCCATGCTGGCCTCAAACTCACGAGATCCTCCTGCCTCTGCCTCCCGAGTGCTGGGATTAAAGGTGTGCGCCACCACCGCCCGGCAGAAATTTACTTTCTATTGATGCTGAAGTTTGGATTGTGAGTGCCTCCTACCCTCAAAGGCCCGGGTCTTAAGGGCTTATTTCCTGGGGTAGTACTATCAGGAGGTAGTGGAATCTCCAAGAGGCAGGGCCCAGCAGGAGGTCTTTAAGTTATCCAGACACTTGACCCCAAAGAGGATTGTACTTTCAATCTCCCCGACCTTTNTCTTTGCTCCCTGGCTCAGGATGTGAGTAGCTCTGTTCCTTCACATCCATCCCTCCATGACTATCGTGACACAGAGAATGAGTCCAGTTGTATCACAGAATGTGAGCAGACATAAACCTTTCTCTTTATAAGTAAATGATCTCAGGGGTTTGGTTACAGGGACAGGAAGCTGACTTACACAGCTATGAGTAAACACTGTTGGAAGTATACCACNTTTCATTGCCTGGCCTTCGATCAGTGGGAGGGTGTTGTGGCACTGTTCAGCTCCCGATCTGTGAACTCAGTGTGATGTCCTCTGTGTCCTCAGAGTCTGTGCTTCAAGCTTCAACCTGCCCCTTTGGCAGTGAAAGGAATGGACATCGATGGCTGAGAATCTTGGGTATCAGCAGGAAAAGGGGGAGGGGGAAGACACTGTCCTCTGGACCTGCACATTTGTCTTCCTTCTTCTGTCTCTCTCTCCTCACAGTCACCATGCCCTTCAGGCCTGTCCCGACTCTTCAAAAGGCCAATGGAAAACTCACCACATCAACAAAACGCAAGATAGCAGTATGGATCCCTACCTTGGTACCAGATGACATCAGATATCAGGACAAGAAGGTGACTCTCCTTCTCTCCTTTCACCACCCTGAGTCCCAGTTGCCCCTGGTGTTCTTTACCAGTAATAACTGGAGAAAAGATGAATCAGTGATGGACTTGGATCAGCTTCCTCCCACATTCCTTCTTATTCCCTTCCTCCTCCTCCCGTTTTTTCCTCTGCCTCCTNCTCTCCCTATCTCCCTATCCTTCTTCCTTTCTCTCCTTCTCTCCATCTCCGCTTCCCTTCTTCCCTTCCTTTTCTTNCCTTCCTTCCTTTCCCTATTATTTTCCTTCTAAGAGGATCCTCACTATGACCAGCACATGCCAGCTTAGTGATCTCCTAAGAGACCACTCAGATCCAGTAGGAAGACATCAGAGTCAGACCCTCCATTCTTCCAGCACTTTACCAGAGCAGTCTAGACCTGGGTGGCTCCCTGTTCTGTCTTGACCTGTTGATAGCCAAGGCTTTTCCCAGGCATATGCAGAAGGAAAGATTTCTCAGGCAAGACAAGAATCTAAAAAAAAGATATAAGGAGAACCACCCCACTCCACCCCCATGCTGAAAAGTTTATGACTCCCTAGAGTCAGCACTTCTGAACACCTCTAGGGCACTTCTGCATGGCTTCACAAGTGTGTCCTCTGATACCCCGCAGGTCATGNATTCAAATCCTATTTTTGCCACTTACTAATGTGGGCCTCCCTTGTACCAAAGCTTAATCTTTAAGATGAGAANAGTGTGGTTCCAGAATGGGCTGGTAGGAGAGTCAAGTGACTAGGGCTTGCCACACAGCACTAGGACTCAGTGTCCTAAGTGACTGACAGTCAACATGAACTAATGTCACCTACACCAGTCTCCTAGTCCAGGAGTTCTCATAGCCAGCTCCCACTTTTTACTCTCCCTGCAACCTCATTTAGTGAACACTTCACCTCCCCTTGCTGTCTCTACCCCTTCCTTTATTTCTNAGCATTAACCCATCACCCGGTATGGGTATGTACCATTGCTGGAAGAGGGCATGAAAGAAAGATAAGAACACATTCCTATTTTGTTCCCAGGCACCCAGAACTTCTGAGACCACAAGTCGCTGAAGCAGGAATGTGTGTCACTATGACCTCATTCTTTCTTCTTGCTGGTGCCATCGGCCCTGGTTTCATCATTACCTAATGCCCTCTACAGTTTCACAGCCCATAATCTACTTTCGCATTTCAGAAAAGCACACTGAACCAGAGATTAAATATCCAACAAAAGGGGTATCACAGGCTCACCCGGCTTTGTTCCTGATCGGTGACCTGTGAGCAGGACAGCAGTATGAGTATAGAGGCATTGTCTCTACAGGGAGAGGGTGGAACTGAGGACACCAGTGAGTTTGTGATGGCAGCTTTTAGCCTGAAGCCTCTCCAGGCCAGGCTTAGGATCCAGTTACTCAAGTTCTGTCACAGCCAAGCTGTCACATAGACAGTGATGTACACAGTTACCTGTGATGCTGCCTAGTGTGAGACCTAGTGCACAGCAAAAGGATGTCACTTATCTGTGATTGATATGGACACAGTTTGGAGAAAATCCCCTAAGATGTGGGGTTCGAGATGGATCTCATTTAGCAGAGTGCTTGCCTACCCCGCAGGAAGCTCTGCGTTGGATTCTAGCATCTCATAAACCAGCAGAGTGGTGCATGCCTGTAATCCCAGAATTCAGGACATGGAGGCAGGGACTTACAGGATAGGAGAAAACAGATTGCCACAAGTTGTCCTCAGGCTTCTAAGTGTGCCATGGAACACATACACACACACACACACACACACACACACACACACACATACACAATGAAAAACACTTTGATGATAAGGGCAAATAATGAAATACAACATGCAAACCTTACTTTTTATGTCTGGGGATCCCACAAACATAAATTGCTGTGGAAGTTTCTAGAGGCTTATTCTAAAACTCTGAGCTCTTATAGCCAGGGGTCGGTATACAGAATTGAAGATGGGCAGTCTCCCTTGACAGTAACTGTCAGGTTTCCATCTGTGTTGATGTATAGATGGTGTGGTTAGCATCTGGCCTTTACTGTTTATTTCCTTCTGCATTCCCTCCCAGGTACCAAATCCCTTGGCAAAGACTGCATATCCCAGGCCTAGCCTAGAACTAACTTTTTCTGGTTGTTGTTCTGGTTTGTTTGTTTGTTTGTGGCAGGTCTTGCTCTGTAGCCCAGGCTGTCCTACAACTTGTGGTCCTCCTGCCTCTGCTTCCTGGGTGCTAGGATTACAGGTGTGCACCACCATGACGACTCCTGAAGTAAATACACTGGACATCTGGGTGTAAGAGGGCATTTGAGGAAAACAACTCACCCCCAAATCTCTCTCCCAGCCACCACCACAATTACTCGGGATAGTTTGTATGCACTTAACCCATCAAGTTGGTCAGATGACCACCCCCACTCTCTGTGCCTACATTGCCACTTATACACCAGAGCAGAGGTCAGCTCTGCTACTCCTGTGAGCTCATGGTCTCTGTAAGAGGGGAGCTGCAAGACATGAAGTTCAGAGAAAAGCCCATGTGAGGCAAACCATCCCTCTGGCCATCAAAACCCCCGCCCAGCTTGAGACTTCCTTTCAAAAGAAATAATTGTGCTCTTCTGAGTAGGTTAATAACAACAACAACAAGTGTACCTCTTCTGAAAGGGAGCCAGTCACTTCTTTTAATAAACTCTTTGGTTACAAAGATGAAATGGGCAGGCAACAACAAAGACGATATTATTAACATAGTTTTGTGTAATTAGATAGAGGGATAATATTTATTTTAATATTACAGAGGAAATATCCCACAATGCAGATCCTGGATGAATTCTTTCTATCTTTTGACTTCACTTATCAAATAAAATTGTACTTATAGAAAAAGCAAGCACATAAATCTTGCCTCAGTGTCAGCCAGCAACTCCCAGCAAAAACTAATTGTGTCACACGTCTTCTGCAGCCTTGCCTCATGCTCACGGGGTGCAAGGGCAAGGTAGTTTATTACAGGAAGTCTGANATTGAAATTCCATGAAGTCCTACAATGTTCCCCTCTCCAGTGTGGGANGGCAAGGAAGAAGCCACCAAATGGAATCTCCTGGAAAATTATCCCAGGGATAACTATACACCTCTTGAGAGATACCAAATCAGACTGTGGGGAGCATTCTCTGAAGGGCCCTGGGATGGAGGGTCAGCTCTTGGGAACATTCACTGAACAGCTTCTATTCAACCAAAAGAAAGTGTGGCCATGACTGGCCAGAGCCTGAAACAGAATTTGTCTTCATCCCATTTGTCAGAAACATAACAGGGTACTAGTGATCATCNAGGGTTTTGCTGAGTTCATTCCCTGGATGGACAAAGAACTGAATGACCAGGAAAGGCAGGAGAGAAAAGGGAAAACAGAGCTTTATCCTTTGGGGATGGGTGCGGCCTAAGGCTGGGAGTCGGCTGAACAGATGGTGTCTTGGGTACTTTATAGGGTTCCTGGACTTCTGATTTTCTTCTTAAACTTGTTTGATATTCACCCTCCTGCCTTTCACTGGTTCTTGGTTCCTGCTAGCAAAGTCTTTTGGAAACAAGAAGCCACCATCCCAGAGATCTCACTTTCCTTTTCTGCCTGTGTCCCTTTAACTCTTCTTCAGTTGGCAGGGCAGTAGGTACACATGTGCTCCCCTTTCTGTGTTTTCCCTCTTATTCTGACTCTGCTTGTCCTTCTTTCTGTCTCCTGTCCTTTGTGAACAGCTAAGCTAGCCCATACTGAAGTCTTGCTGATGCCATCTTGCCCTTTCTGGTTCATTTTCCAGCCAGACACCAAATTACCATTCATCTCTAGACCAGAGCAAGCAGATTCCTTCCTGTCCTCTGTGCGCCTTCTCCCAGGGCTAGTGGGCATGTTATACCATTCCAGAACATGTCTAAGCCCAACCACAGAAGGAGTATGCTTCTCTTTTCTCACCACATTCCCCCACATTGAGGTTTGGGTACTAAAACCAGTTATGATAATTTCTGGTTACCTTGCAACAGTCTTTGGTGCATATGTGTCCTTTGGAAAATTCACAGAATGAGTGCAGCAGAATTTGAACAATCCTACCCTAGCTTCCTGCGTGAAGAGTAATTGATAAAAATAAAGTCATTAACACAAAGCCGCTCCTTGGTGGTGGATCAGCTAAACCCAATGGGCCGTTCCTGTGACCAGGTGTTAGGTTGGAGAATGTCTTGCATTGTAGACATTACTGCCATAGAACCATATAGAAGCTTCACCCAACTCTTGTTGAGGAGGTGAAAATGAAACCAAGGTGTCAATCAAGGCACAGCAAACCTTCTTGAGGTCTGTTTCAATGATCCCAGGGACACAAAATCTGCAGAGCTTCCCAGATAATGGATTAGTGATTTGCACAACACCAGAGAGTTCCTTGGACTTTGTCATTTTCCATTCATAAAAAAAAAAAAAAGCTGTTATCAGAGCATGAGCTCACCACCCAGGAGGTTGTAAATTCCTTGACAGGTTAAAGCTAAATCATTGTTGACCTTAGCTCTACTTTTGAAACCTTAGAGAATCTTATTAAGTTCTCTCTTGCCTGAGGAGGTATGTGTGTTCTAAAGATCCTAAGGTGAGGAGGATGGGAACTCCCAGTCATCAGCNGATTACATATGCTACAATGATGATGTGGAAAAAGATTGGTCAGAATTTCCAAGAATCATTGATAGGGAGACCCAGTGCAAAGTCAAAGTGTGAGAACTCATGTTCAAAGACTGTTAACCTCTTCTCTTGCGGGCAGGANCCCCTGTATGAAAGGTCATGTCCCACAACCCTTTAGCTGGCTCTGCTAAGAGATAGCTACAAGCTGTCATCATAGCTTCCTGAGATGATTCAAATAGAGGCTACCTCAAGAAAATCTTCTTTAACTACAAGCAAAATTAAAGGAGAAATTCCTTTTGTGAAGTCACAACCATGAAGTCATGTGGCTACACAAACGCTCCTGCCCTCGTTTGCAGAACAGGAAGAGTTCACAGAGAAAAGAAAGAGACTCAAAATGGCAGCAAGTGAGAAACTACTTCCTGCTAAGTTTCTCCTCAGGACCAAAGTAGGTCCCTACTTGTCCCATACTCTCCCTTTCCTTTCTGAGGTTAGAAGGAAAAAAGGAGAAGTGAGCATTAGGGAACTGGTCCAACAGAGAGAAGAGACACCATGAGGCTAGGAATTTGAAGAAATCGAATCAGTTCCCCCAGCTGGGAGGTGAGCAGGCAGTGAGTGGGGTAAACTGAACTGGTTACCCCACTGGACACAGATTTGCAAGAGAGAGGTGTAGTGGAAAGGTATAGTGGCAAGTCATAGAATTAAAATATCTAGAACATTCAGGAATATACCCAAATTTTACATGCATCCTCGAGACAAGGAGCCATCTGAGCCATTGCAGGGATGAAAAGTTTATGGAAAGAAACCAAAGAAGTCTGACTGAGACTCTAAGGCAGGCATCATTAAATCTACTCTGACATTGTGAATCTGGAAAAGAGAACCATTTTTCTACCTTAGTAGCAGAAACCTGTCAAGGCTGAAGAGTCGAGGCCTGTGGCCTATTTGAGTGTTTGCTGTGTCTGTTTATACTTAACAGAATAAAAACTTGTCTCTGTGAAGAGGATAAGTTTAGTGCTCAGANAGAATCAAGAAATACAGACCCATCAAAGCAGAAAAATAACAAGACAGAACACAAAAGACCTGTGCAGACAGGACAAAGAGTTTTTTAAAGATGTGTTTTTTTTTTTTAAATTATGTGTCTGTGTGTGGGTGTGTGCACGTGAGTGCAGATACCCAAAGATGCCAGAAGAGGGCATCAGATCCCCTGGAGCAGGAGTTACAGGTAGTTGTGAGCCTCACTTCATGAGTGCTGGGAACTGAATCCTGGNCTTTTTCAAAAGTAGTATATGCTCTTAACCATTAAGCCATCTCTCCAGCCCATAATATTAAGATCTTAGAAAAAAATAAGGTGGCTGATAATTGAATAAAAGTCCTCTTTTTTTCTTCTTTAGGAGGCAGGTGGTAAGGATAGATTTTATTTTTCTTTCCACTGTCCCCTTAAGTGTGAGGCTAGACTCAGATGTGCTGACTTCCAATTGTCTTTTCTCCCCAGAGAGACATTTAACTAAGCCATCCTCCATCCAATTTCCAGAGGATGCTGAATATGACGTCTTCACATTTGTTGGAGAGTAACATCTCACCCTTCGATATTTAAAGAGGTTGAGGGTAGAAGTTGTATTGCAGGAACTTTTTTTTACACCCCCCCCTCAAAAATGTATGCTTTGACATTTAACCAAATTAACAAACAGTAATTGCACATAAACCCCACTTTGCTGAACTGCAATGAGCCATTTAACCCTATGGACCAATCCACCCGAGAGTTCGGAGGAGGAGAAGCGGAGTTGGCAGTTCTCAAACGTTCAGACACTCAGCTGCCTACACCCAAGCTCCTTCGAGGTCAGAGAAAGCTATGTTGCAGAAAAAGAATGAGAGGCCAAATTAGCAATTTGGCAGCATTCTTCAAAAAGAAAAATGCCACCTCAGAACTTTCCAGGATGCTTGGCTCGGTCTTCTGAGACGTACCCCTGGATAGTAGTCTTGTGTGTACCCAGTACAAGGTTGCTCTCCATGGCTCCCCCTTTTCTTGCATAGATGTAAAAATTAAGGCATTTTTTTCCCATTGCCAGTTTTTTGGGGGAGTGGGGCAGGGCCCATCTCACTCTGTTAATTGCTGATTTTCTCTTAGCCCAAGGCTATGACACTTTCTGTCACATTAGTTTCCTTGCCAGCTGTTCCTCATCGCAAAAATCATTTCTGCATGCTGTCTTCTCCATGATGTGAAGGGATCAGAGGACCCACCTCTCCACTGAGGGTATAATTCCTGGGGACAGGTGACCTACCAGGAGGGTTTGATTTGCNTTATGATCTGGTAGGAAGAACCCACTGCCCCAGTAGGGAGAGTAGGAACTTCTTCTGTTTTATTTAGTCATCATCCTGATTTCAGGGGTAGAGATTCCTTGCTGATCTGTATTAAATGCTCAAGAAAAGTTTGATCACTAAAGAGTGAGCAATGAGGTGGAATAATGTTTCTTCTCCCCACCAAAAACAAAACAAAAACCAACCAACCAACCAAACAAACAAACAAAAACAACTGTCTTCCCAAACGCCATGAGTTCCAATGAAATCACATCTTGCCATTTGTCTGCTTGTGCACAAGAGCTGCCCTGAAGTACATGCTTGACCCAGTAGTCACTTTCCCTTTGGGTATGCACACCCTGCAGTGCTGCAGCACAGTGCAGACCCCGGGGATCTGAAGCGTGAGATACCATCTTTCAAGCATGTAAGCTTTTTGACTCTAGTGTCTCACTGACAGTTTCTCCAGGGATAATGCACCAAGAAATGAGTCCATCTTGGAACACGTGGAAATGTTGGGCACTGTCCTGCCCTCATCTTCTTCTGTTAGTGTTTCCGGCACTAGACGTTAGGGTTGGGGAAATTCTGGTAGAAAGATACTTCACCTCCGTGATAGAAGGCAGATAGATACACACTGTCCAAACACAAAGGTGTGGGATATACAGAATAAAATTTAATATCTGGTAAANAAAGCAGAATTAAAAATTAAATTCGGTACAGAGTACAGGCTACCATCTCATTTTATGTATGTAAAGGAAATACCTAAATCTGGTATAATAGTCACATAGTTATATAGGCAAAATCACTTCATAAAATATCTCATATCCCTATATGTTTATATTGGGATTTTGTATATATACACATAACATATATAAAATCAACATAATGCAATAGAAACAAGACACCTGGGAAGCATGAACTCATCCCTGTTCATCTTTTCTGCAACCACAAATACCTCTTAGGAACAAATCAAGCAGAATAAAACAGCTTTGTCCCAAACTATTGGTTCACCCAACAACTACTGTGTTAGACTACCATTGCTGTGACGAAACCTGATAGAAACAGTTAAAGATATACTTGGATTCAGTTTTAGAGGCTTCGGGCCATCATCNACTTGTTTTATTATTACAGGTTTTAGAGAGGAGGGATACTGGGGTAGCAGGAGTATAAAGTATTACGGCAATTATATAGCCGGCTCAATTATTTATATATTTTATCAAAATAGCTTTATTTTATAAACAACTTACGAACAGAGGGGAGGGAGCAGGGANGGACAAGAAAGCAACACAATCCAGCAGAGAATTCTTTGCCTTCTAAGATCACAGCGATCACCAACGATGAGACAATACCAAACGGAGAGAAGTGAGTGAGAGACNAGAGAGAGCTCACGTAGCCTCCTCGATTTTTCAAGGGGCTCAGGTTTTGGCCACACCTTAAAAGGGAGGTGCTAGCTACCTGGCTAAAGCCAAAATAGCCATCCACTACATCTCCCCCCTTTTTTTAATAAGAAAGTTCTAACCTAAATATAAACTATTAACAATAGGAATAATTATCAAATATTATTCAGAAAGAATAAGAGATAATAACCTGAACAAGAGGAGCTATACCGACATGAATAGCACCAGACAAGTGACACTTACTAAAATCCAGAGGAGTTTGAAGCATAAGTAAATGGCATATCACACAGCTCATTCCAAAAGATGCCCTATCCTGGAAAACTTGAATCTAATATTTAATAAGTTCTAACTGCAATATACGAAGTTTGTAATTATAACTGTCTAGTCTTTAACTCCATCAAAGACCTGAGAAGGAATATAATAACACCTGAAAAACGGGAGAAGGTCGCAAGCAATTTTGGGGAATCTTGCGAGAGTAGACAGAGACAACTGGCAGCCTGGACAATCACCTAGAGTCTCTCTGTATCGTTGGTGCATTCAGGTTGGCTATAGCCTAGAGTATCGGTCAGACCATTTTCAGAAGCAGGTTTTTTGAAAGACTATCTTACCCTGTCCAGAAAACANCAGCCCCCAAACAGCATGGTTTAACCAGAAAGCAGCAAGATCAGAAATGNTCAGCCAAGGTTAAAGCGGAGATGGGGGACTTGTTGGTACTGCACAGTGATGAAGCATTTCCCCGTGTGACCAAGGCCCTGGCTCCAATCTCCAGGACTGGGGAAATAAAAGACAAAACTTATATCCAGTTTGGATAAGNACACCTTTAAACACATCTTGTGAGCCAGATGAAGAACAAAATTAAATCTGCATCTATATTTATTAATAGAGATTTTCATAAAAAAATATCAGTATGTGACNAGTCCATACAAGATGTATAAAATCCTATAGTCAGAAGCAAATTCACAGCTTTAAATGTTTTATACATGTATACATTTATTTGAAAGTGTATTTAAATACTCTATATATGATACTTACAAACTTTAAATATAATGTGTGCACTGTGCTATCTGTATATGGGTTCATGTGTGTTGCATTTTTTTCACTTACGTCCAATAGGAGAGCCAATGAAAATCACACAGAAGGGAGAGTAGAGGGAAGGATATGTAGAATGATAGCTTAGTAAGTTAAGAAAGAGAAAGGCAGTTGGATAGATGGATCAGTTGGTAAGGCGCTTTCATCACAAGGACCAGGACTTAAGTAGGACCCCCAGAACATACCCTTAAAAAAAGACAAGTGTGGTGGTGCATGCTTGTAATCATAGCACCAAGGAGGCAGAGACCAGCAGAGTTCTGGGATCACTGGTCAACCAGCATGGCTGACTTGGTGAGTTCTAAGACAGTGAGAGACCCTGTCTCAAACATAAAAGTGGACAACATGTGAGCAACANNATCCAAAGTTGTTGACCTCTGACCTCCAAATGCAAATGCACATACATGCAAGTTCTCTCTCCGTCTCTGTCTCTGTCTCTCTCTCNCACACACACACATGCACACAATTTATCAGAATGTCTAAGACGTAGCTGAACAGAAAATAAAATGNACTCTCAGAAGTCAAGTAATCTCATCCCCCCCAAAAAAATGAATGGAAGAAGTAAACAGAAAGAGACACATAGTTTTACATATGCACAAAAAATTGGGAGTAGATTTAAATCAGAATATTGTACCAAATTATAATAATGAGTTTGAAAAATCACAGAGAAATGCTCAAAATATTTTCCAAGAGGCTATTAAAATTGATCCATCTGCCTAGATCAATATTTATTTTCAAAAAGTGAAGGGGAAGAAGTCACACATAATCACTTAAACAAGATGTCTTTGGATCCAGGGAATTTAGGTAATTTCAAAGATTAACTAATTTTCACATTAGATCACCATATCCAAAACACATACAAAGGAAAGATAATTCCCCAATTTACTTCAAGAAGTGAGTTTGGCTGTGCAACGGAGTTGAAAGATTCTAAAGTCCAAACTGCATTTTCCTCTCATTTGGGAATATAGACGCAAATGCTAAATAATATACTATTCAATTGAAATCCAGCAATATATTTAAATACTCACAGAGGAAACTGCTGTAGGATCACGAAAGTGCCATTTAGCACCAGGGAGTCAATGAATTGATCCTCTTCAGTCTGTCAAAGAAGAAAACTATTTCTCATCTCAATGAAGCCAAAATTTTATTTAGTAAAAATCAGCATCAAATGCCAATAGTATTTTACATAATGCTCTTTTAAAACCATACATGGGTAAAGTAGTGGTGTTCAAAGCCTAGAACCAGATGCTCACCTGCTGTTTGTGAACTGCTGGGTGTAGGTGTGTGGGAACTGAACTCAGGGCCTCTGCAAGAAGCCTTCTCCCTAATCCTGACAAAGCCACCTTAACAACAACAACAACGAAAGTATATAAACTGGCAAAAAGAGAATGAAGAAGACAGAGAGAGGGAGAGGGGAGAGACTGATTGATAATGTACAATTTTTTTTACTACAGATTATCATTTCACTTTACCATTGAAGTTGGCAGAGTGGTTCCTGGTGTCATCTTCCCAGATTACAGATGAAATGTCGGAGGCACTGGGAAGTAACTCCCTCAAGGAAAATAACGTAGTGTTACTGAGTATCTAATACTAACTAGTATAAGCACAGTACTCATGTCTTCCTTTCTGATAGCATCTGCTGTAACCCCTAAAACACCCCATCTTCTGCTTTAGTAGGACTGAGACTGGGAAATCAATTCATCCTTACCCGAAGCACTAAGACTAAAAATGTTTCCATTTGGGGAATTTTCTGATGTACAGAGTTGCATGCATGTACATGATGAGATATTTTGAGANCCAGAGTCAAATCTAAGCAAGACACTTCAGGAGGGTTTCATAATGCCTTATACATCACCAGAACATGGTTTTATTGAATATCTTTAATGAGCCTGTGTGTCACCATGACCTGTCACATGGGGTCCACTGTGGAATTTTCNGTTGTGGACAGGTCAGTGATCAAAGGTTCCCAATTTAGGATCTGTGGGTTATGGATGCTTATTCTAAACTTGCCTAAGGTCACTCAGCTTCTAACAGACAGGGACCCAACTCTTAACTGCTAGGACACATTCATCTCTAAAGGGATAGCTCCAAGGACAGGTCATTAAGCTGATGACCACTGGAGGTGCAGTTGCTGGACCAGGCTCAAGCCAAAGCTGTTAGGCAGAGCTGGGGACAAGGCTCAATCAGGAAAATATTGGTAAGCATGAAAGTCCAAGTTTGAGCCCCAGCACCCACATAGCCAGGCATGGCGGTGCTCACTTATAATCCCAGAGCTGGAGTGTTGGAAATAGGGAGATCCTACCAGCCCAACCTACTCAGGAAGCTCCAAATTCAGTGAGAGACCCTGTCTCAAAAAAATAAGCAGAGGGATGGAGGTGGCTCAGTGGGTAAGGAAGCTTGCTGCACAAACATGTGGGACTGCGTTTGAATCCTCTGCACCCATGTAAAAAGCCAGGAGTTTCCACAGATTGCCTTTACCTGCAGCACTGTGGGAGACAGGAGGGTCACTGGGGCTTGCTAAGCTGTCAGCCCAGCTGCTGCTCCAGAGAGAGACCCTGTCTCAAGGGAATAAGATTTGGAGTGATAGAGCTGGACTCCTACCATCTTCTGTTAGCCTCTGCATGCACACACAGGTGCACATACAGCTCGCAAATATGTGTTCGTATACTACCAGCATATACAAGATACATGTACTCCATGTGCACATACACACATTCACACACACACACACACACACACACACACACACACACAAAACAAAAACAAAGGTGAATGGCACCTGAGGAATAGCACCTGAAGTTGACTACAGGCCTCCACGCAAATACGCTCACACATGCATATATGCTCAAATATACATGCATGCCTGCACACAAACACACACATGCACATGTGCACACATGCATACACACTCACCAAAAGACATCAAACATACCTTAGTTTCAGCTCTTCAGTCCTGGCTCTCCCACTGGGGTACACCTAAACAACTTGCCAGTGCCACCCCAAGCTACCTTTCTCTCATTTACACCGTAGAAGTGACAGCATTTTTCTTGCCAAGACTCAAGAAGACTGAATAACAACAGTCCAAGGAGGCACTTTGGTCAACACTTGGTACGTAGTAGGTGCTCGACGTGTCTTCATTTCCTTCTCCTCCAGAAATAGCTGGGGTGAGCCTGCAGAGAAGAGCTTGTTGTGGTCAATTAAGCTATTCATATTCTCCCAACTGTGGTAAAATTATAGATTTGGAAAATCTCTTTGTAGATCAATTTCTCTAAGTCTATTGAGTTATAGAGAGGCAACTCACACACTGAAGCAAGGGAGAAGGGAGGCTATAGATGGGGGTTGTTTTTAATTGGCCGTGAGGAAGAATTGTTGAGATATAGTCAATGCTCATCACCAATTTCTCTCCCTTCATATCATGGCCGAATGGTCTATACCCACACATGCTGGTGGGAGATAGTGAATCCTGTGCTACCAGGGAGGCTGTTTTCACAGACTGTTTAAAATAAAGACAGTTTTGATTTAAAAATTTCCCCAGAGGTCTTTAAAAGTATTGGGTGCATTTTGAAAAGCCCGGTAAATGTTTGTCTCTTTATATAAGGCCATCACTTTTTGTTTGTTTGTGATCTCCCCTCACCCCACTCTCAAATATAAATCAAGTGAAATATTTAANATCTGAGCCAAGTGCCCAGGAGCTTATTAAAAATGAGTCCAAAGGAGAGTGCTGGCAATGCTAGAGTGTGGAAATGAGGCGACATTTAAGAATCCCGGAGTGATCCCAAGAAGGAATGAGATACATGGAACCCTTGGGGGGAGCAAGGACTAGAAATCTGAGTAGCTGAGAATGAGCTCAAAGAGATAGGAAGGGGCAAGGAGGGGCCTGGGAGAGGTGCACCAAAGGGCAAGGGCCCTAGGGCAAAGGGCAAGAAGCACAGAGGATCTGATGTATGGAAAACAAGACTGAGGGCCAGGTGCCCTCTAGTCCACCTCTAATGCACTCATGCGTGTGGGCGCGCGCGCGCGCGCGCACACACACACACACACACACACACACACACACACACACGGAGGGAGGGAGG
>LZPO01097127.1:166300-181925 GCA_001675575.1 Neotoma lepida
ATTCCTGGGAGAAGAGCCCAGGATCTGAGTCGTAATGGGGCCTCCCAAGATTCTTCTAACTGTCAGGAGGAGTGGAGGGTGCTGGTCCATGGTCCTAGTGACAGGAGAGACAGGAGGTTGAAAAAGCAGATGAGTGGATCAATAAAGAACGGTGGCTGTGTTTTGATAAATCTATATTGCAGAGTCTTATGGAACTATTAAGAATTAGATAATGCACACAACCCAACAGGCACTTCTGATGTACTATTCAATAAAAAGGCAAAATGCTGAGTACACACTAAAAACAAGCAGACGTCTACCTACATGGGTGCACATTTGCATGCTTACATAGGAACAGAAAGAGCTTCAGGACACTGTGTACCAAAAACATGAAAGGTGACACACTGAAAGGAGAGGGGGGGTAGAGCGATTTACTTACATTTTAATATATATATTTTTCTTTTTCTAATTTACTCAAACAATCATTTTTACAAATGCCATTTTCTCTTGAGACTGAAATAGTTTTACAGTGGCAGAAGGATATAAAAGTGTCCTTTGATCACCGCAAGGCAAGCAGGTGGCACTGTGAGCATGGCCCTGCTCTGAAGCACTGGGAAAGGCACTTCTGAGAGACTCTTATACCCCTCCCTCAGGCTGTCCCATTATCACCTTTTGGTNGGCATGAGCAAAATGACCATGTTAATTAACTTTGTGGCGGGGCACAGACAGGGCTACAGAGAGGGTAAGTGGGGGGAGATGAAGGGATGAAAGAGAAGGGGAAAGTGATGTAATTTTATTTCAATCAAAAACATATTTTTTTTAAAGCAGAAAGAAGAATTGGAGTGAGAGCTGATCCTCAAACAGGAGACAGGAAGGGCCTCACTCTCCACCTGTGAAGGAATGGACATATAAACACATTCCATCAGGCTGGGAAGAGCTGCAACCTTGACTTCCCACAAAACCCAACTCCATTCTCTTTTAAAAATGGGAGATCCTTAGGACCTCATTTCCCCACCCAGATTTGAATAGGAAACTATATTTCTGAAGCAGAGCACAGAGACAATGATGGCAACCTGAGCCCCATGTCTCTTCCCACTGGCTCAGGTCGACTGGCTTACGTGTAAATTTACACCTGTCATACAGGACCTTAGAGTGTGGCTTCCTAGAAAACCCAAGACTGCATGAAGGACATTAGACTCCCTTACCCCTATACTTACTCCCTACTTTAGTCAAACTGTAAATAACTTCCCATTCTGTTGCCAGTCTCTATTTCCTGGTTTGCGTGGGATATGGGAAAGCTGAGACCTCAGGTGCTCACTAAAGTGTACAAAGCACAGAGAAGGAACACAGCACTAGGCCTCTCTCTCATGGCCAACAGCTCACCAGGTCTGAGCTCCACTTTTCATGTGGCTAAGGCACCGCCCAAGGAGGAAGCTTACACCCTGATTTCCATCCTGTTCTGTTCAGATTCCTGTGTGCTTCCTTTTCCTGGGTCTCTGGAGAAGATCACTGAACCTCCTAACTGTCCCTTGTCACCTTCTGTTTTTGTCTGTCCTTACTTGGGTCCCGATTTGGAGAGATGATGACAGAAAGCATCTCACAGCTTGGCTCAGGCTCTGCTCACATCATTCAGCAAAAACNCTTCTAGACAAATTGCATTCACCCCAGACCTGCTTTGGGGGAACCCTTAACAAGAGCCTCTCTGGGGTCCTTCTCAGTCAACCACATGGCCACTGGGTGCAGTCATTTTTCTTAGGATTCCCTNCCCGCCTCAAGGGCTCAGCCACTGGCCATGGGGAATCTGGGCCATCGCCAGCCTCAAGATCTGTGCTCAGGAAACAGTGACCAACACCGCAAAGGCCTTCAGAGGTGCTTAGCGGTCCCCAAAGCGTCAGTGCCAGGGCCTGTGGTGGGGGAGGGGAGAAGGGGCCTTTGGGTGGAAGCAACCTCAGCTCAAAAGAACCAACTGTGCTGATTCAAAAAAAAAAAATTTTTTTTTCAAAAGCGCCTGTGGGTAAATTTGAGCTGCCCACAGCTCCCCAGGGGCATTGCGAACTTGCTGCCGAGCCATTTCTGTGGATTTCAGTCAAATCCTAATTTTAGTGTTCATTAAACATGGGTAATTCCCCAGCCTGTCCCTGCCTCACCTCATACACAGGGAACATAGGCAATATAGGTCAGCGAGGCTCCAAAAACACTCCACATCAAAGGCAAACCTTTTCATTATAAGTATTAACTTTATAAATAATGATGAACTTTAAAAGTTTTTCAAAACCACGGGGCCTGTGTGAGGAGAGTTGGTACCGTCCCTGGTCTCTGTGAATATTTTCAAGACTGTGGCTCCTGGGGAAGGAGGCTCTGTGTTCCAGGAGGTGACAGGATGCAACCCTGTCTGCAGCCACCCTCCCATCTGGGCTGATATTTGTCCAGACCNACACAGCAGACCACAGCTGAAGTGTGCAACATTGGGAGGCAGAAGCACACACAAACTCACGTGCATGCACACATGCACAGCACACACAAATACATCCATCAAGGACATACATGTGTGTAATGACAACAAATGGCTTGAACACTATTTGAGCTCATATCTTAAAGGAACAAAAGGAGACACGGATGCTAAGGTTATTTACCACTTCACTGAACATCTGAAAGGCATCCGTTACAATCCTCATAGCTTCATGATCACAAGGTGGCTGCAGAAGCACCGAACATCACTTTTTCCATCAGAGTACCTACTTGATTTGACAAACCTTAATCATACCATGATTAAGTGTCACATTGGACAATACTCAGCATGGCATTTCCCCTAGTCACGTCTTCGTGCAGTCTGTTCTCATTGCCTTAGACTCTCTGCCCTTGTTCTGAACAGGTAAACCTGGATATCTCTAACTGCCCTGGCACCAGCTGCTGGGAATCCCCTCTGATGACCCTATTGACACCCCTCAAGAAAGGACTTCATGTAGCCCAGGCTGACCTCAAACTCATCATCTAGCTGAAGATGATGTACTAGTTAACTACTAGTTAACCNGGATAAGCCAGGTAAGGAACACAGAGATATGAAAGTATGAAAGACTAAACTTCTGATGCTGCCGTCTCTACTCCACAGTACTGGGATCACAGCAGTGTGTCACCATGTCCCACTTATGCAGTGATGNGGATCAAAACCNGGGCTTCTTGTATACTAGGCAGTCGCTGTACCCACTCCACCACCCACTTCGCTTACTACTATCAAAGTGGTTCTAGATCATTCATGTAACTTCTTGTTTATCTGCTCCTCCATCAGGACTAAGTAAGGTGGNTGAGCAGAGACTTGGTGGATCATCTCTAAAGCCCCTGTGCTTCCAACAGACCTGGCTCATCTGTGTCATCATCACCGAATAAACAAGAAGCAGGAGAATGACCCAGATGCCACCCTGAACTTGACAGCTAACTCTGTGTGGGGCATAGACTCCACAAGCAAGGTCTGCCATCACCAGAGCACAGTCAGAGGCCGTTCCCAGGCCGTTCTGGGAACCTCTTAGCCAGAGACCTACCCCTCCTTGAAAAGCCCCACGGGACTCACACACTCCAGATGCTCCAGAGGTTAGGGGAGCCTTCAAAGGGCTTGCTTTTAAACTATACATCTGTTTATAATCCCTGCACTGCAGATGAAGATTGATCCGGAGTTCAAGGCCAGCCTGTGCAGCATAAGGAGTTTCAGATCCATCTCAGCAACAGAAAGAGGCCTTGACTCAAAACAATAACAAACTAGTTATCTTGGTGCAGGCTTATAACCCAAGTCCCTGGGAGGTCGGGGAGCAGGAGGATGACTATTTTAATGTTACTCTTGGCTACATAGCAAGTTTGAGGTCAAGCTGGACTCCATGAGACCCTGTCTCAAAATGCCAAACACCAGGGGCTGGGAGAAGAGGAGACAGCAGGCAAGAGGACCCGAACTCAGATCTCTGGCATTCATGTGAAGCAGTAGCAATCTCAGAATCAGGGAAACCATACAGGCAAACCCCTGGGGCTCACTAGTCTGCCATTCTAGCCAAATAGANCCAGATTCAGTGAGAAACCCTCTCTCAGAAAATAAGGAGGAGGGAGCTCAAGGAAGACAACCAAATTAGATCTCTGGCCTCAAGTGGGCACACATGCAAATGTGTTCACATGACACGTGCACACGCGCACACACAGGCACACACACACACACACACACACACAGAGAGAGAGAGAGACAGAGACAGAGACAGAGACAGAACAAAGAAAAAACCAAGAGGCTCTGTTTGGAGATCATGGCTATCTTAGCTATAAAACTCCAGGATGCTGGGGGTTAAGGGCACACAAGTGAGTGCATCAGGAGATTTGCTCTTTCTTCACTGGCAGCCCCTCGTCAACTTCCAAGGGGTCTGGCTCTGCTGATGGGATTGGGCATATCTGTGGGTGGCATCGGGCCCAGGGCATTGGCACTTTNCTCACCTTGGAGCTGGAAGAGGCCTGGTGGCTCTCAGCAAGTAAAGAGAAGCAGGGGTCCCTTTCTCCTCCACNCCTCATTCCCACAAGGCTGTGAAAGCCAAGACCAAGGGAGCAGACACAAGTCCATCCCCTGGAGCAAGGGGTCAAGCTAGCCTAGGTCTGTGGATAGCTTCAGTTCAGCCAAAAGATGCTATGTCAGCTGGATTTGAATTTGAGTAAAAGGAGACAGGCACTGCCNGAGGACCAGATCTGCCCACTGCCAAGGAGACATTCAGGTGTATTTGGATCCCAGCTCTACAGCTTCCTGGCTCAGACACCATGGGGTGAGGTGCTGATAAATCTCTGAGCCATGGTGTCCCATAATCGTACCTGGCACACTGGATTGTTGGGAAGATTAAATCAGCTTGAAAGAATGCCTGGAACCCAGGATGTGCTACATAAATATGATATGAATAATGCAGTCAGCCCTTCTGCCAATGCCAGGGAAGAGACCAGTGTCTCCTGCCTGTGGATAGTAGACTCTGCCTGCACAATCCAGAAGCTGCTACTAGTTAATCAGATGCCACTACTAGATAACCAGAAGCCACTACTAGTTAACCTGGATAAGCCAGGTAAGGAACACAGAAAGTATGGAAGTATGGAAGCTTGTGTCTGAATTTTGCAGACTTCTTGCTATATTGACAGCAGTTGGATCTCTATTGGTTTGTCTGCCAGGTGATTCTAGATCCTGTCAAACAGACACTTAAGATTAAACATCACTAGGGTACAGTTNCAGATGAGCCAATCGTCTTCCTAGTTGGGCTGAGTGTTTGNCTTATTGTCAAAGGCAGCCTGGAAAGCATCTGGATTCCCTTCTCAATGAGTCACTGGAGGTTACAGAGGTTATGGGTGCCCCAGATCCAAGGCAGAGTTGGCCTCTAGAGCTTGCCTGGAAAATCCCCCAAACCTCCCTGGGGAGAAGACATCACTGCAGTTCAATGCATCAACGGGGAAAGAACAGGACCTTCCCCTCAGAGAATAAAAAATCGAATGCCATCTCCCTCTTTCAGTATCAGTCACAGCCCTAGGTTCTTCCCTGTTGCTGTCGTAAAACACCTCGACACAAAGTAACTTAGGGAGGAGAGATGTGCTAAGCTTCAGTTCCAGGTTCTAGTCTATGATTGTGAAGAAGTGAGGCAGGAGCTTGAAGCAGCTAGTCACATCTACAGTCAAGAAAGAGCAGAGAGAAAGCAAGTGCAGATCTCTATACTCTTATTCGGCCCATGGTCCCCAACCAGGGAGTGGTGTTGCCCATACCAATTAACATAATCAAGACCACCCACCCGAAGACATGCCTAGAGGTCAACCTGAACTAGACAGTCCCTCACAGAGACTCTCTGCACAGGCGCTTCTAGGTTGGGTCAAGGTGACCATTAAAACCAACCATCACAGCTACCAACCCAGAGAAAGAGCACCCTGCACACCGGAGTATCAAGTGTTCAAATGCATCCCTCCAAATCCTCCAACCCAGTGTCCTCCCAGCTCAGTGTTTTGGTTCAGTGGATAAAGACACTTGTTGTCAAGTCCCAAATGATCTCCTGGAGCATTTTTAGCAAGACAGACCCACACTGTAGCAAGATAGAACTAACTCCCCAAAATTTCCCCCTGACCTCCACACGCATGTTATATGCCCCTACTTCATCCAAATGTGTGTGTGTGTGTGTGTGTGTGTGTGCACAGGTGTGCACGCAAGCAAAATAGTTGTAAATCTGCTACAAAAATGCTGAATAACGGATTGAGAAGGCAGGCAAACTAACACAGCGGAAGTAACCCCTAAACATGANGGACTTTACTGCTCTTGATCAATTTGCTTTTTATTGATGAGTTGAAGGATGGAGGANTAGTAAGTGTATTCAAGCAGAAAACTCTGGCTACCTGTGAAGGAAGAACAATGATATTGATTTCACCTGGAAAATGTGCTAGGAAAAACTTAAGCATATCCATGTGAATAGTGTTTCGAAGGGAAAATGAGTAAACAGAAAATATTATACCCAGCTAAATAGACAGGGACATGAAAAAATGATTAAAACACNGTTTAACATTCATTTATGATTTTAGGAGAGAAGAATTGGAATATGCTAAGATGTACAACTATAAACCCTACATTTTCAATGAATAAAATAATTTAAAACCTACTTTGTAGAGAACCCCAAGGAACCATAAAGCTTTGATACAAAACTGAAGCGTAGGATGCCCTGAGAAAGCACTACCTAAGAACTGGAGGTAAATCAGATTCCTTGGCTGGAAGAAGAGAAATAATAGCCAATATGGGTTGAGTCTGGGTCTCAGTGGGTAGAGACATTGCCTAACATAGACAAGTCCTGGGTCTCATCACTAGCACTGATAAACCAAGCATGATGGTGCATGTGTGTAATCCCAGCACTCAGGAGGCAGAGACAGGAGCATTAGGAGCTCAAGGTAATCCTCTCATAGCAAGTTCAAGGCCAAGCTGTGATACATGAGGCCCTGTCTCAACAGATGAAAGGAAAGAAAAAGAAGCCAATGTGGAATAAAGCCCTTGACTGTTGGAAGTATGTTTGTTAGAAAGAAGCAGACGTTGGGCTAGTCTGTTTAGTGAAGCACTGGTGTGACATTCTGCTTTAACTTTAGTTTTTGCTACATACTGAAAAGTTAGGTGATTATGACATGTTTATAATGGGAAATATTTATTTACCCATCGTGTTTTTGTTCTAGGGAACTGAAATTTATTTACCACATAACTACCATGAATGCACTGAAGTTAGTATAATTATATCCAAGATGAAACAGCCAGCATCCTCATGGGAGTTATGAAACAAATGCAAAGAGCCAACAGAAAACATTTCTCTCCCACCTTGTACAAATTACAGTGCAAGTAAAAATAAACGGCAGCTATAAAAGAAACACTTGAGAAATAGCATTGCCTTGTAGCTCTTGCTCATTCATGCGCAGAATAACAGTAAGAAATGGATTAAAAATAAACTCCGACATTGTACCTTTTACACAGTAAGGGGTGGTGAATGTGGAAACCTTCCATGTAGTTCTAAGTTACAAAAACAGAGTCGGAGGATGCAGCTTAGTGAGTAGAGTGCTTGTCTAGCATAGTGCTTGTCTAGGAAGCCTGGGGTTTCATCCCCACTGCCTCATAAAGGGGACATAGTGCTGTATCCCTGTAAATTTAATACTAGGGAGATGTAGGCAAGAGAGTCAGAAGTTCAAGATCAACATGGGCCACTTAGAAAGTTTGAGGCTAACCTGGAATACATAAGATCCTTTCTCAAAAAAAGCACAAATACATTAACATAAAAGTGACCACTGAAAGATATAATATACAGAAATCACAATCATCTACAGAGCAAGAGATAGAAATTTGCACTAGTTCACTTCCATAGGTACAAGAAGGTACCTGTTGCTATGTGATTAAACCACCCCAAATTTAGTGGTTCAAAGCGATTGGCTGCAAATCCTGACAACTTCCTCAGGTGGATGAATGACACTCATCTGGGCAGAGCCTGATTTCAGCATGATAGATGACCTGGCAGATCATCTGCACTTGTTTTTCAAGGACATCCTCACCAGTCTGCTAGCTGGCTTGTCATCTGTGACCTCAACTGGGTGATAAGGCCAGCTGTCTTCATCATGCAACAGACTATTCCAAGACAGAGAAGAGTTCATTAGATCCTCACAGGCACATCATCCCTTCCACCCAGCCCTGTTGGCAAAGCAATTCTAGGAGNCAGCTGTTCTATGACTCCACCTGCTGAGGAAGGGGCTGCAGAGCCATACTGTGAAGAGGACAGGCAGGAGAGAAGGTACAGAGCTGGGCGATCCTTGATTGATGTTTGCAGCCAATCACAGTTAAGGAAGGGATAATTNGATGAAGCAGAATCATCTTCTTGTTATGAATAAGAAGTTCTTTAATGAGCAGGAAGTTCTATTAACCACATATCTCAACTGAGAAATGCATATGACTAAACAACATTGTCTTCCATGGCTAAAGTAAAAATAAAGAAGTAAAAAAAAAAATGATCGGTGCTCTAAAGTTAGGCAGGGGGTCTGATGATGCAATTGATAACAGAAGAAAGGTAACTGCTGAACTAAAAAGTACCCAACCTTTTGGTGATAAAATTACCACAACTTAATATGCATATATGTACATCCATACAAATATATGATATGTACAGACATCCATATATATGAATATGTATTCCTATACTCTATTAAAATACATAAATGTATGGATATAGTCTAAACAATTGAAAAGGAATAATTTTGCCTCCCAAATGTGAAAATATTCTCTTAAAATGATAATCTACTCTACTCTAGGAGAAAGTTTCTTTTTCATGCTACCAATGAGGATGGAAATTGGAAAAAGTGTCCTAGAGGTCAACTCAGCTACCTCTATCAAAAGCATAAGAAAGAAGTTTGCTCCCTGGCAAAGCACCCTGGGAAAAAAAATAAGATGCCTATAATTATTTAACTACAGGTTTACTCTTTGGCATGTTACATACCATCATTAATATTACCAACACAGCCATCATCACCATTACCATCACCACCANCTCCATGACCACCATCACCATCACCACTAGGACACCACAGCCCCCATCACCATGACCACCANGACTACCATCACCACCATCACAGCCATCACTATCTTCAGCACCATTGCCACAATTGTCACCAGGTCCTGCTCCCCTGCCAGCTAGGTTGACATTCTGCCCACACTGTNTAGACTTGAAGACTATACATAGTTAAAGGGGTAAAACTCAATCTTAATGTCATTATCACTGAAAATGGCAGTCCAGGAGGCAGAGGAAGCAAACATGTCTGCCNATCTGAGGTTATGCCTTGTTCAGGGCAGCATACGCCATGGCCAAGTTTGCACATATGCAGAGTAGGGGCTGGAGAGAACACACATGTGCTACGGCCATACAGTTGAATACTCTTGAGCAACCAAAAGCAACAAAATCCTGGCACATATCACAACACCACATGCAAGTGAAAGAAGACAGCAAGGACTGCAGTTAGTATGCTTCCCTTGGATGGGAAATTTTCAGAAAGTACAAACTAATTGAAACAGAAAGCAGATCAGTGGTGGCCTATGGCTTAGGACGGGTGTGGAACCAAAGGACAGCAGGTGAAGAAGCTTTTGGAATTGGTGGGGAAGTCTACAACCAGCTTATGGCGCTATCAGGCTGCACCACTTTATAAATTACCCCCAAATCACTGCATACTTACAAGAGTGGCATTTCATAGTATGTGAATAACACTTCAATAGAACTATTTGCAAAAAGCAAGGTACAGAATCTGGACATGTATCTGACTAAAAGATCAATTCACAGATACATGAGTCAGCGTCTTAAAAGAAGACTCAACTAAGCAGATAGGCAGCCAATTCCCAACAGAGGAATCACACACAGATGACCACATAGGCAATGGTCAAAAGGCACCTGATCCTCCCAGAAAGCAGTGAAATTCGAATTAGAGCAATGAGACCCTGTGATNGCTTTTGGTCTTCTCAGTAACCATGTAAGAGAACATGGCTGTTCCCATTTTGCTGAGAAGAAACAGAGACCCAGAGGGTATTGGCAACTTGCCCAGGCTCACTCACTCAATTCCATGATGAAGAAATACTTTTTCATGACCTCATATCATGCCACTATTGTACCCAGAGTCCCNCAAAGACCATCAAGAGACCACATATGATGCAAAAGCAAAGAGTCTTTTTACTGTTGCGAGTTAACCCAGGCCTCTCCATCCATCTGACACAGCAGCAGAGTAGGAGAGACCCCAAGTAGCAAGGGGCAGGGTATTTATAGGAAGTAAAACAAGGGGGGGGTGTCTTGGAGTCTACAGACCACATAGGAACAGACTCGGGATTGGTTTATGCAAGTGGCAATCATGTTAGTTACATTTAATTGGCTAGGGTTAGTTGGGGATTACAGTTATCCATTTTGGGGCAGGCCTGGACAAGACCCAGGCTTTGTCCTTAAGCTGCTATGGAGACTGGCTGGCCTAGCACATACTGACTGTTGGTGGCCCAGGATTGGTTTGTCCTATCTCCCTGTTCCTGCTGGCAGGGGCATCAGTGATTAATTGTCTTTTGTTCATAGCCCTCTCAGAAACTGCTTGCTCAGTCTCAGGAAACTGGAATTGAGGCCTGATCTCTGAGAGANGACTGAGCAGCCTGTTATGGCCTCTGCTTGGCCCTTTCAGCCACCACCTGGATCTTCAATGATTCTAGTTTTAATCCAACAAGATTTGTGTGTAGAGCAACAAGCGATTGAGATGTTACAGATGGTGATGGGCTGGACCAGCTCNCTTAGTTCAGTNATGTGCTCTGTGGGACATTTGTATTATTCTTATTAACACCTAATGGCCCATCAGGGCCTGCAATGGATTTTTTGTTTTTCTCTTCATGGGTAGATATTGAGATTTCATTAATGCCAATTTGTCACCAGAACCCTGTCCTGTGAGTGCAGCCATGATCACTGTAGAAGTTGAAGTGTGTGCGTAAGATTGTTCACTATAGTTCTCAGAGATTAGGTTCAAACCCTTCAGCTCTGCCTACTCAAATACCACCTGAACAGCTAAAGAAATCCTTAGCTGTTCCCCAGCAACATGGCTCACACATGGACCTAGATGGTTACTCCAACTCTCTTGGGCTTCAGTTTTCTTCAGTAAGATGATACTTTCTAATCTTGCTGAATTGAGTACATCAGAGAGGTTGGCTNTGGATGGATTAAGGTACATAAGCACTGTGAAGGCAGACTTCTCTAGAAGCAATGTCTACCATAACCTGAACTCCNCTGACTCTGATCTCACTGCCACAGACACAGAGATGTCTAGCGTTGTGCTTTGACAGGGCACTCCAGACATCAAAAAATGCAACCAAACTTAAGTCAGTCAGAAGAAAAGAACACTGTAGTTGGTGTGAATACAAAGAGCCCTTGGCTCTGTGAAAAGCTCCTTAACTAGGCTTCTTTCCCAGGAGTCCGCTGAGTCTTCCTGCAACTGACTGAAAGGCACAGGAGAGAAAGGAGAGATGGGGTGTTCAGGGAAGGGTCTAGCCTACTGCTGACCTTCTGTCACAGCAGGTATTGAGAATGAAGGTCATCCTGACTCCATCTTTAGCTCACAGTCCTCCAAGGTGACTTCACTAACGTGAGAGAACCCTCGTGCAGAGGACAGGCAGTGAGAGGTCAATCAGCAGCACCCAGGGAGTTACTAAAGTATGAAGGCCCAGGGTCCTGGACATGGGACCCTCGAGGGGCTGGAGATGTGGCTCATTTGGTGAATTGCTCTTTTTTTTTTTGATGAGATTCACAGTTTTCTTGCTCTGTTTTTGTTTGTTTTATTTTGATTCCCAATAAAATTGTCCTTGAGCTTTCTTCTGAGTCAGTTCTTTTTTTTTCCAAGCTGTTTTTTTTTATACATAGAAGAACAATATTTATTTACTAGCAATTACTAGAATTACTAGCAATTACTAGAATTGCTCTTTCTAGCATATACAAGGCCCTGGGTTCCAACCTCAATGCTGCATATACAGATTTCCCAAGTGTTCTTGGTGCACACAGAGCTTGAGATATTTGATGAAAGCAGCAGTCCACCCTTCTAGGGAAAATGTCCCCCTCACCTGTGTATCACCCTGAAGTGTCTGGCACACAGTTATTTAAATTTGACCAGAATCATGTGTATGCATCAGTATAACAAAGAGTGAGGGACACCCTGAGGCCTGATCAGACTGTCATTTGCATCTTAGAGGTCATCATCTCTGATCACAACAGAGCCAGAGCCCAACCCATAATTTCTTCTTCTCTATAGTTTTCCTTCAAAGGTGCTTGAAAGAAGACCACTAACTGTGGGTGGTGGCTCCTTTGCCATCTCCCCTGTGTAAGATAAGCTNCAAGGGCAGGGCCCTCACAGCTTCTTCATCCCTGGTCAACAGCACTTCCAGAAGTAAGATATGAGCTGCAGAATGAATTACCTGGGCTGTCAAATGCCATTCAGGNGAGTACTCCAAAAATTCACATGTCAAAACTTAATCTGCAAATTCCTCAACTAAGGATAGATACATGGAGGTGGGGCCTTTGGAAAATGCTTAATACTAGATTAGGTTCGGAGCATCCATAGCTCATGAGAACATGAAGAGAGATCTCATTCACACAGTTGTTCTGTGTCTGCCCCATGCTATGATACAGCAAGAAAGTCCTCACCAAATGCCAAGCATATGTGGCACCACATTCTTTGGTTTTTCAGCTTCTAGAAACAAGAGCCAAGAAAATTTTATTTTTTTAAATCTATTTAAGTCTCAGGGATTTTGTTATAACAACAGAAAACAGAGGAAGACACTGTGAATAGCTGGGTGTGGGCAGTTTAAATACATTCAAGTGTGTTTCACTAAAATCATAGCCTTCTGCTTCCAAGTAATTCATAAACACAGACAGGTCTCATATTGTTCATCTCTTTTTCTACTTTCATTTCTGTTTTGTGGCAAATACCATGACCAAAAGCAGCTAAACGGGAGACAGGTTTATTTGGCTTACACTTCCAGGACACAGTCCATCACTGGAAGAAGTCAGGCAGGAACTTGAAACAGAAACCACAGATGAATGCTGTTTATTGACTCACTCACAGGTCTATGCTTAGCTAGCTTTCTTATGNAGCTCAGGACCACTTATCCAGGGAATGATGCCACCCACAGTGGACTGTGCTCTCCCACATCAATTAACAATCAAGACACACTCCCCTACAGTCATATTCACAGAACAATCTGATCCAGGCAACCCCTCAGTTTGAGATTCCTTTCTCAGGTGACTCTAAGCTGTGTCAAGTTGAGAATTAAAAACTAACTAGAACACCTCCTTAAATATTTTTGACATTCTGCATTCTCCTCATTCTAGCATTTCTTCCCCAAAACTTCNTGGTATGTCTGCGCCTGACTCACCATAAACCGTACCACTGCTGAGAAGTTTCTAAGATGGTACATGACATGGAGTTCAAGTCTAAATTGAATTGGTGATTCCAGCAGATACATTTAAGACAATCCAGAAAAAGAGAGGAAAAAAAAAGAGTGTGCAGCCTTCTTATCAACAAATTTCATTTTCAGATCATCAAAAAATATGAACTTCACATAAAGAAGAAGATTAAAACATGTATCGATATAGAACCTCAGAATTGGAGGTTCTTCAAAAACAAAATTATCAGTATTCTCTACGGCTGTGAGTAATCGTGGGAATGTGTTAAATAATGCCATGAACTGCACAGCCTGGTGTGGTGATATTTTATCTGTGTCCCCCAATAAAATTTATCTGAGGATCAGAGGAAAATGGGCAGCCAGCTGCTAGTAGTAAAAACAAAAGTCATGCAAGTTAGCACATGCCCTTAATCCGTCTGGTTCTCTGTGAGTTCAAGGTCACACTTGGGAACAAGCCAGGTGGTGGTGGCACATACCTTTAATCCCAGCATCAGCCATAGAGTTTTGGAGGTCTGTGCAGACAGACAGGAAGTGATGTAACTTGGTGGAGATAGGAAATGAGTTAGCGGAATGGACAGGCATAAAAAGCCTGGTTAGACAGGAAGTCGCTCTCTTCAATTCGCTCTCTTCTCTTCGATTCGCTCTCTTTGGAAGCAGCAGGAGCGCTGGTGAGGTGAGGCTAGCTGGTGGCTTGTTCCTAATTCCTCTGATCTCTGTCAGATTTTTCACCCCTATTTCTTGTTCCGTGTTATTAACAGTCTTATTAATAAGACTGTTTAGAAATTTGTCATACAGCCTGGGAGGGTATTTTAATTGGGACACGAGAATGTGGACTTTATTCACTCCAGCAACTGTGAACCCACATTTAGTGTAACTTGTCTGAGATAGAAGGTGCTGGTGAAAATGCCAAGAAACCAAGTGGTTAAGTCAGACACCAGCTCTCCCTACCCCCACCCCACTGAACCACTCAATAAAAATACCAAAGAGTGGGGATACTTCAGGGAATCAAACTTTTAAAAGTCTCCCATGTAGAAAACTTAGACTCTCATGGGGGAGACAGGTAACAATCATGAAACTGTGTAGTGTGTTGGATGTTTGGAAAGTACTGTGAAAATAAAATAAGACAGGGCTGGAACAGAGGGAATGCCAGAGAGGAGGAGTCAGCTGAAATATGGTAGATAGAGAAAGCAACTGGGAGTACGGACCNGAAGGTGAGGATCTCTGAAGCCTCAGAATCTTCCTGCTCTCTGGAGGACACTCTAGAACTCAGGGCATGAAGCATGCAGTTTTCCAGGTGGGAACATGTTTGCCTGTGTCCCTTATAAAGCACAAGGGCCACTGTTTGCAGCAGAGAGAATGGGCACAGAGATGAGTAGAAAATTGTGGATATGAGGAGACAGAGACTAGGGCAGCACAAATGGACTCTGCTGGGTGAACAAGAGTGTGAAAGGCAGTAGAGAAAGACATTTGACCAAAAATGTAATGTCCAACTGTACATGAACATTACATAATGTAATGGATGAGCAAAAGAGGAACTGATAGTCTACTCGTGTGTGTGTATGTGTGTGTGTGTATGCGAGCACAAATAGGAACATGCCTGTTGTGGATACACTAGGGCCAAGTATCATTCCACTACTACCTCTCTTTGAAACTGGACTGGAACTGGAACTCAACAAGCAGGCTAAGCTGGCTGTCCTGTGAGCCCCAGAGATCTGCCTGTATCTCCTTCCCCAGTGCAGAGACTACTGCACACACCACCAAGCCTAGCTATTTTGCATGGGTTCTGGGGACCAAACTCAGGTCCTTGTACTTACAAACCCAGTACTTTACTGGCTGAACTGTTTCCCCAGTCCTCCTCACACCTACTATTATGCATGTCTGTAACTTAATATCAACTACAGTAATTGGCACACTGGCCAGAGACCCCTCACACGCACTTGGGGGGTGCAGTACAATGTGCTTTCTGCTCCCCACTTTTTCTGATGAATGAGAGGTAGAGACAGATCTACCTGAGTGTATCCATCTCTCACCAGAAATGAGAGAAATATCCATCTCAAGACAGCAAATAGGTTCCTTGATGTTTTTAGGACTCCAGCAGTTGAACTCCCTGGACTCAAAAGGGTGCCCTTGATCAAAGAGACCTAAAGGGATTCTTCAGTCCAGAAAGCTGTGTCTCTAATAGGATTATGC